>CACSLK010027831.1:7578729-7611705 GCA_902706635.1 Striga hermonthica | reverse complement strand
CGGAGCACAGTGCCTTAGTGCTCACTCCCCAGTTTTATCATGTTTTTCAGGTCAGGATGTCGGGCCGGGAGCGTGACGTGACGGGGCATGACGGGACTTTCAGGATATTTACATATGTTTTTGGACTGTATAACTATACTTATAACTTACGCTTCCGCTTATCTTTTGATGATTTATGATGATGTTTTTGCTATCTTTTGACGAACGCATCATTTTGACGAACTTTTGAGAAATTAAGTTTTTCAAGTAACCGGACGTTTTTATTAAACTAAAACAACGGTTTTCTAAGTTAAGTAAGGCTTTTCCACGGTAGCACCCCGAATCAGTTTTCGCAAAGTAAAAAGGTTTTATTTTCAAAGACTTTGCGAATTATTGCGCTGCTCTGATTTTACAGTAAGGAGGGGTGTTACAATTTTGACCAAAAATTATGTGTATGTTGAGGATGTTATATTTCAAATTTCGTGTATTTTTGACACTATTTGACATAGATTAAAATCGAGACGTTAGCCTCATTCCGCGAATATAGGAAATTAGTTCTGGTTGCGATTTTAGCTGCAGTTGTCAGATATAAATTCATTATAAATCACATTGAAATTAGTGTTTAATTATAATCTTAAAATGAGTTAAGTTTTTCGGGAATCAGAACTCTAGGTTTATCCAGTTCCAATAACAGGGTAATTTTTGGATCCGAGTTTAATTAACTGAACCTTAGTACTGTTTTAATAACTTTAGACGTCATAGAAATTAATCCTTAACGCGTATCATCGTCCCGCACATGTGTTCGATTCTCGCCCGACCGTTGGAGCTGAACCACCGAGTGTGTGTGTAACACCCCACCTAAACTTACTAAAATCAGAGTAAATTTTTCGCGCTATAAATGAAAAGCACTGCTTTAATATTTGAAAACTCATATTAATTTTTCGACAACACTTCAACTTTAATACGCGAGATGTTTCTTAACTTTAATCTTATATCTTTAATTTTTAATATCTTTAAGCTATTAGGCATGCAACCGAGTATAATCCATTACTCTAATAAAGCGCCATGAACATCTCAGGATTTAAGCATGCATAGTCTGAAATACTTAAATACTAGTCTAAAATTCTGAAATACTGAAATACTAATCTGAAATTCTGAACTACTGAAATACTAGTCTGGATACTAGTCTGAAATCCTGAAATACTAGTCTAAAATTTTTTGAAATACAGTTCTAGAATGTGGAAGCAAATATAAGTTCAAACATCAAGGGCATACAAGCAATCAATGAAACATAACTAAGGCATAAATAAATCAAACAATACAAAACAAAACATAACATAACACAAATATCCTGACTGATGACCACCACCACATCCGGCTCACGCTCCACGCGGGACTCTATCACCTGAAAAATAGGGTAGTGGGGAGGCGTGAGCACAAAGGAATCCATGGTGCTCCGCCGGGACTGTCACTGAATACTCAACACAATTAATAACAAACTATGAAATCAACATATATATATGAATAAACTGGTCTGACTATGGGACTAACGGTAAATCGGTACTCATGTGCACACTTTGGGGGTCCCCTCCCACAGAAATCCAGGCTGGGCATGGCCCACTCATCTGGACGTTGGACTTAGGACGGGCCCTAATCACACACATCCAAGTCATAACTGAATTACTGAAATATTGACCAAGACGGGATCACTCATCCGTCTCGGTCCTTCAATTAATCACATATGGACCTCAGACATGGTAAATTATTAAAAACGATGAAATACACAGTACATGGTCCCCACCTGGAAACTGGCAAATGCAAATGCTGAAAATGCTGAAATGGGTAGCTGACAGAGGCTCGACTCTCCTCAAGCTACAAAATATATTGAGAGAAATATTCTAAGTATTGGCTCAGAATAGAACTCAAATTTTTAATATCTTATTGTCTAGGTTCGCTCACTCTGCTTTAAAAATTATTTTAGGGATTTACAAGCTGATTTTGAAAATAATATTGTCTGTGAGGCATTCTAGAATTCTCTGAAATATTTCTAAGTCATGAACTAAAATCTGACTTATCTAATGTGACTGATATCTAAACTATATCTAGATCTTTAATCTATCTGAAATCTTAACTTTATCTGAAATCTTAAGTATATCTGAAATCTATCTGAAATATATCTCTAAAATTCTATATCTGAAATTCTATCTGAAATATATATCTGAAATTCTATCTCTGAAATTCTATCTGAAATATATATCTGAAATTTCTTGAACCGTCCGGACTGATTCGGTTGAACTAAATTCTCTGCGAACCATCCGGCCTGCCCGTACTGGTTCGACTGAACTGGACCGACGGCTAACTTGTAGCCAGTCGATCATTCGCTTGACTATGTGCAGCTCGGTTTGACCGTGGTCCGGGTTCGGCGTGGCAACTCGGGCCGGCACGAACTCGACTGACACGACTTAGCCGATGCACTGGTTTGAAACGGTGCCACGGTCACTGACGCAAGGGCGTGCTTGGACCATGACTAAGGGATACGGCGCGTAGACGGTAGACGGATGGACCCGGTGCACGGGCGCGCACTCGGTGGTTTGACTCGGACTCGGTGCACGGGCACGCACTCGGCGGTTCGGCTCCAACGGTCGGACGAGAGTTGATCGCATGCGCGAGACGACGATACGTGTTAAGAATTATTGTTACGACGTCTAAAGTTATTTAAATGGCACTAGGGTTCGGTCAATTATATTCAGATCCAAAAAGTACCCAGTTATCAGAACCGAATAAAACTAGGGTTTCTGATTCTCGAAAATCCTAACTCAATTAAGGCCAATATTTAAAACACTAATTTCTATGTGATTTATAACAATTTTATAATCTACAAATGCAGCTAAAATCATATCCGGCTAATTTTCTAAAATATCGCATTCCTCGGCTAAAGTCCCGATATTTAATCTAAATTAAACGGTGTCTGAAGATTCATGAAATTCAAAATGTAACATCCTCAACATAAACGTGATCTACGGTCAAAATATCAAGTCCAAATTAAACTCCTAACCGAGTCAACTCAAAATCGCTACGACCGGTCAACACATTTGATCGGCTCGTTTGTCTATCAAACGAAGTCTGAAAATTCTCAAATTCGCACTTAAGCCTCAAAACAACGCAACGAATTTAATGATATTTATTTCGTCATTTTATCGTATTTATTTAAAAAGTCCAAAATAATCGCTTCAAGCCCGAAAATCCCGATTTATTCAAAATCGCTCAAATCTCCCAATTCATGTATTTTATATCATCTAAAATAACACATCTAAGCCATTGGAGTCGGGTTTAAACTATTTTACCTTAAAATGGCTCGAATCGGATAAAACGATAGTAGATCGGGCTAGAAAAACGTGTCAAGAAAGCACATCGGACCGGGGCTACGCGTGTGGGCCTTCGATCCGGGGTTGAAGAGCTGCTAGGACCAGACTGAGGTGCTTGGTCGCGCATTGGAAGTTGTTGGTCAGGTCGTCGGTGCAGGTTGGCGCGGAGGAGCCGTTTTCCGGCAGAAACTCGCCGGAATCGGCTGGTTGGCTTGCTTGTACGCAGTGGAGCTGCGGGGTGGACCAAGGGTGGCTGGACTCGCGCTAAAATAGCTCAGGCGGAATAGACTAGGGTTTGCAGTGGCTCAGGCGTACAAATCACGAGCTGGGAGCGCGATTTCCGGCAGGGCGGAGCTTGGACGGGACCTTGGTCGTGGTGGGGAACAGAACGCGGACAGGAGGCGCGAAGTGGCTCGGTGCTGGGCTTGGTTGGTGACGGGAACGAGCTGCCGACGTCAAAGGTCGCGAGCAGGAGCTGAAACCGGGTCGTACGGTCGCGGGTCCGAGCTGGTTTGGGCCTGGTGCGCGAGATGGACCAGGTGGTCGCGAGCTTGGTGCAGGCGCGGCTCGTCGGAGCGGGGGTCTTCGGATTCTCGCCGGAAATGGGGAGGTGAGGTGAAGCTTAACCCATGTTTTGAGTATGGAAGTGATTTTTTTGAGCTAGAATCTTGAAGAGTGTTTGGATCTTAAAAATGAAGGTGGATCTTGATATATGCTACAACATTATGTGTTATTTTGAGCTAGATCTTAAAATGTAGATGGTGATGAATAGTAGATCTAGGATTTTTCTTTGAAAGAGGATGAAGATGATGGATAGTAAAAAAAACTAGGGTTTGAGAGAGGATGTTGGAGAAGATGGAACATGTGCTATTTATAGAATGTGTAGGAACTAGGGTTTCCTTTCTTAATGGGCTCAATAACCGGGCCTATAAAATCCTACGCTTGAGCTCGAATTTAAATCGGATATGAACTAGAAAATTAAATGCTCGGTCTTATTAAATTTATTGAACTTTGACAAATTAAATTAGTCGGTCCAAATAATAATAATAATAGGCTCGGATTAAAATCGACTATATGCTCAATTTTAAAATGGACTAGAATAAAATTGGACTTGGGCTCGGTTTAACTTAAATGGCTGGCTAGAATAATTTGGTTCGCTCAAAATTTGATTAGGCTCGAATAATTAAATTATTCGACTTCGATTCACTTAAATAAAATTCCGATCAATCCAAGGCTCGGTTTTAAAAAAATTACAACCGACACTTGGGCTAATTAAATTCGTCTTTATAAATTAAAATCAAATAAATTCTCCATGCCTTAGACTTTAATACTAATTATTCAATTTAATGCATTTAATAATAATATATGCATCAAATTGGGAAACTTAATATTTATAGAAATATAGTCGAGCTCCATAAATAGTAAATAAATTTGGGCGTTACAATCTATCCTGTATAAAATATTTTCGTCCGCGGAAATGTCAAAACTAAACATAAGTCCGACTCTACTAGAAACTAGGAATCGAAAAATACATAATACTAATCAGAACTGAAACTCTGGGTGACGAGCTCGGATCTCATCCTCTCGCTCCCAAGCGGCCTCGGTCTCGCTGTGGCGGCTCTAGCGAACTCGAACTAGTGATACATCTCTATTCCTCAGCTGTTGGACCTTTTGGTCCAAAATCGCTATCGACTGCTCCTCGTAAGTCAGAATCTGCCTGACTCGAGCTTTCTGAAATTCAACACGTGCCATGGATCATGAATGCAATTTCTCAACATCGACACATGAAAGACGTGCACACCCAAAAGCTCGGGTGGCAACGTCAAACGATATACTACTTCGCCCAATCGATCGAGGATCTCGATTGAGCCTATGAAACGGGATCTCGGTCTAGCACTATGGTCTCGGCTACTTCGTGGAATCGAGATATCCCACACACGTAAATACTGGAAACTGCTCCATGGTCATCGTCATCCTCACGGGCAAATGCGGGCCGACTTCACCAGTCAGTCCACAACTACCCAGACCACATCGAGCCACTCCTTCGATTTGGATAGTCCCATAACGAAATCCATGGTAACGTGCTCCCAATTCCACAACGGAACCTCTAGTGGTTGCACGAAACTAGATGGAAACTTGTGCTCAGCCTTCACTTGTTGCTAACCAAATACTTTTTCCACGAACTCAGAAATACTAAACTAAGGTATATGTAGAAACTCTAAACGTTAAGGCCATATACAAATGAATCTCAAGTCTAAGATTTCTAACTCTGAATTCTGTCTTCCTCCTGCTAGTGATCTCGGTTGTGCCATGGCAACTCTAGTTTCAAGCCCCCAGGTAAATTCGGAGTAGTGAATCTTATTTCAAAGCCTCCATAATTTACCCGGCCTTATGGTTGTTATACACCGTTAACCCAAGTTCAAGAACTTGGGTCTCTATCTGGATACTGCTATAGGGCGGTATCGACATCGGCCGATTTCGTTGGTACTCGTTCACCATGGCGACTTGCTAAAATCTCATTATGTGCGTTATATAAAATCCAAGACAAAACTTTAGAAACTATACTTGGGAACTTCAAAAGAAGCTCATCTATTCTCTTATCTGCATATCCCTGGCTATGGCGACACTCTTGAACTCATTAAGGTACTTCTCGTCTCTCTAACTAGCGTACCTTCCGATAAAAAGTGGCTGTAGGCACTATCTCACGGGTCAACTTGGATCAACATGAGGCTTATCTATGGTTTCCACGTGTTTGAGCTCGAGCACATCTTCTCGAACTCTGAACAAGGAGAAATCGCTAAACATCTCTCGAGAATTTCGGCGGCATGGCCCAACTATTAGGCTTAGCTCGCCCTCGCGGCTACATGTCAAAAATGACTAGGGTAAGTAAATTGCTGCTCCTCTACAGCTGTGACCCACGGGGTCACCTTGCCGTCACACTGGTCTGAAGGTCTTGTTGTGGCTGGCCTGTACGCGACTTTCGTCGGTTCAGGGTTGCCTTAGTCTTTGCATGGATCGCTGATCTCTTCTCTATTGTCTGCCAGTCTACGATTGACCGAGAATATTTCTCCCGCTATTTCTTCCTTATACGTCAGCGATCCACACTTGTGTCTGCACTATATCGTACGATGCCATGTCAATCGAAATTTATTAACCACCTCAGTAGCAAATCGCTCTTTCAAATGGATTTGTCATTCAAAACGCAGGCCTCTGAGCATTTTGATCGCCCATCGATATGTAACATTGATGAGGACCACTAGCAATTTCGGTTCGACTTGCTGTGACCCGGCTCCTGACGATGTGGTATGTTGCACACGGTACATTGCATGCGATTTACCCACTACCCGGGGCCCACGGGCGCGGAACACCTGCATGCGATACCTGCGTGCGATGTACCTGCTATCGGGAAATGCTCACTGCCATTGATAATTACAAGCCAAAAGGAAAGACAACAAGAAAACCTTTCTAATAAAAGCATCTGCCACACTTTGCTATTTAAGGACCTATTCTAGGGCTACCAAATCGATCCAACGGTAACAACTACATCAATGGACATGAATCAACTAAAAGGAATATCATCTTGCACATGACAGCTCAAGCATGCTGCCATGCAAGGACAAAAAACTGTGCAGGTAAAAACCGAGCTAATAGGGGAAAAGAAAGAGTAAAAAATTATGGGCCATTTTCTTTTTGGGCTTCACTTGTGATTTTCTTGTGTTGGGCTTTTGTATCATGGCTTTCAGCCCCCCGCAATTCTAGCATATGTGAGGGCATAACATGCAAACGTGCCCGAAGCTTGGTGAAGAATTATTTTGAAAATGGCTTGGTGAAGATATCTGCCAGTTGATCTTGAGAAGGGACATGTTGAACTTTGATTTTACCTTGTTGCACCAAATCTCGAACAAAATAAAGATCTATCTCTAAGTGCTTCATCCTTGAGTGATTAACTGGATTATGGGCTAAGGAAACCACACCAAGATTGTCTATCCATATAGTAGGGGAAGCAAGAACAGAAAAATGCAGCTCAGCTAAAAGGGACTGTAGCCATAATATCACAAGCAACTTTGGCTAGACTGCGGTATTCAGCTTCAGTGCTACTTCGAGAAACGGTATATTGTTTTTTAGAGCTCCAAGTTATCAAATTATTGTTCAAAAGGACACAAAAACCTGAAACTGGCCTTCTATTATCTGGATCAGTAGCCCAATCTGCATTAGCAAAAGCTACAATTTGAGGTGATAAGCATATGTAAAGCTGCATGCCATGATTTAGTGTACCAGCAAGATATCTGTAAATTTTCCTCATAGCCTTCCAGTGAGTATCAAGAGGGCAGTGCATGAATTAGCTAAGTTTGTTAACACTGAATGCAAGCTCTAGCCTAGTAATGGTAACATATTGAAGGCCCCCAACCATGCTTCTATACATGGTTACTTCATCAATTGGTGAACCTTCTAATTTGGAAAGAGCAGGGTGAGTATTCATAGGCGTAGTAGATCTCTTTGCAGCTTGCATCCCAACTTTTGCTAACAAGTCTTGAATATATTTTCTTTGAGAAAGGAAGAGTCCCTCTGAATTATGAATGAACTGAACTCCCAAGAAATAATGAAGCTGGCCCAAGTCTCTAATTGGGAAATGAGACTTTAGCTGAACAACAAGATTGGTAATGGCAGCTTGTGAGGAGGCAGTGACTATTATATCATCAAGCCATAAGAATGACAGTGGAGTTTGATGAATGCCTATAGAAAAGGCATGTGTCAGATTTTGAGGACTAAAAACCAAGAGAAAGAAGCACTGAGGAAAGTTTCTGAGACCAAGCCCTGGAAGCTTGTTTAAGGCCATAGAGTGTTTTCTTTAGTTTCAGACCAAGGTAGGGTCAGTTGTGTCCTCAAACCCAAGAGGTTGAGCCATGAATAAGTCAGTGTCCAGATCACCATTTAAAAGCATTTGCCACATCAAGCTGTTGAAGAGGCCAAGATTTTGTAAGAGCCAAAGTTAAGACCACCCTGATTGTAGAAGGCCTTACTACTGCACTGAAAGTATCTGTGTAATCAAAACTTGGGGTATGAGAAAAACCTTTAGCTACAAGTCTAGCTTTGTATTTGTCCAAAGAGCCATCAGCATGAAGTTTAGTCTTGAAGACCCATTTACAACCAATTAATGGCTTGTTTTCATGCATAGGTGTTAAGGACCATGTACCAGTCTTGTGAAGTGCCTGAAGTTCCTCAAGCATGGCATTTCTCCAGGTAGGAATTGTAAGAGCCTCTTGAACATTCTTTGGTTCTGATAAAATAGAACCAGGAGCCATGAAAACTCTAGGCTTGTAGATACCTGCTTTGGATCTAGTTGTCATTGGATGAGTACCTGCAACTTGATCTTGATGGTTAGTAACAGAACTAGGAGAATTATCAATTGGTAAATCTATAACAAGTCTACCACCTTGATCTAAGGGATTAGGAGAAGAAGTGAAAGAAGAAGAAGAATGAGAAGGAATGTGAGATGAAGGTGATGAAGAAGGGGAATGAGGGATGGCATCTGTATGAGGGATAGTATGAGGAGTATCAGTTTGAGATTGGGATGATTGGGGATTTAATATGGGAGGGGAGGGTATGGGAATGAATTGTTGTGGATAAGTGGACTGAGGAGATATGTTGGATTATGAAAAGGGAAAAAATATTCATTAAATACTATGTGCCTTGTGATTAGAAGTTTTCTGTTTGGTAAGAGGACTTTGTATCCTTTATGCGAATGACTATAGCCAAGGAAAGTGCCAGAGGTGCTTCTAAAGTCCAATTTGGATGAATTATAAGGTCTCATGTAGGGAAAACATTGACAGACAAATACTTTAAGGAATTTATAGTCAGGTTTTGAGCCATGCAGAAGTTCAAAGGGAGAGGTAAATTTTAAGAAAGTTCCATTATTATAGTTAGCTCGACTCTAAATTCTGGGAGGATGTTCTGTTTATGAGGTAGGTTGCAGTAAGGAAAGCTGAGTGCCAACGAACTTTTGGTACAGAAGATTGAGCAAGTAGGGACAGACCAACCTCTACTATATGTCTATGCTTTCTCTCAGCTAGGCCATTTTACTCTGGGTATAAGGACAAGACATTCTGTGTTTAATTCCTTCTTGAGAAAAAAAATTGTTAGGGAAATAAACTCTCGACCTCCATCACTTTGGACACATTTGATTTTCAATTTATATTGGACCTCAACAAGTTTATGAAAGTGCATGAAGGCTTGGCTAGTGTCTGATTTGTTTTTTAGCAGGTAAATGCAACTGTACCTAGTGGCATGATCAATGAAGTTTACATAATATCTATAACCACTAAATGATTTCAAAGGATCTGAGCCCCAAACAAAAGGTGCACAATGGTAATCAGAAGCATAAAAAGGCAATTTATGGAATTTTGCTTGCAAACAGGGAAAACATGGTGATTTCTCATAGTTCAAACTGAAATGAATGTTACAATCATTGAGAGCTTTTCTAACAACATCAAAGGCAGGATGGCCTAATCTATCATGCCACATTCTCAAAGTTTCTTCCTTTTCAGTGACTAGAGAGTTGACAGAAATTCCACTTTTATTCTTGACAGCTTCATAATCTTGGGGAGAGGTTGAAGACTGAGTTTTCTTGGAAAAGTTCTTGGAAAGGTTGAACTTATATAGGCCATGATCAAGGGTTCCTTGTAGAAGGATCTTGCCTGTGGATGGTTCCTTTACAAAACAAACGGAAGGATGAAATTCAAAGTAGACTTGGTTGTCTAATGCAAACTGACTAATACTGATAATGTTTTTTTGTGATCTCAGGTACATGAAGGATGTGTTTTAATATGAAAAGGTTATCAGATGGTGACTTAAGTATAGAATTACCGAAGTGAGAAATATTCAAACATGTTCCGTTACCCACTTGAACCCTTTCTTTACCTTTATATTCCGCTGCTGAGTTGAGGTTGTTTAGATCATATGTGACATGGCTTGTTGCTCCTGAATCAGGGTACCAGTTGCTTCCATCACATGAACTCTGAAATTCACTTTCCATTTGTGTGACATTGACATTAGGGCCATTCATTTGAGACTGATTTGAGGTGTTACTGTTGTAGTTGTTCTTGTCTCTTGGGGTGAATGTGAGGTCAGCTCTGTAGTAACATCTTTCTGCAGTATGGTTGGTGTAATGGCATATTTGGCATCTCTGTTTGCCATTATCAAAACTCTACCTCTGCCTCTAGAGCTAAATCTTCCTCTTCCTCTCTAATTTTGGAAGGAGCCTCTTCCTCTTCCTTTGAATCCTCCTCGGTTTCCTTGACTTTGAGTCACAACATTCACAGAGAAGTTGTTGTTCTCATTACTTCCATTGTTTTGAGACTCAGATCCTTCAAGTCAGGCTTCAAAATTCAGTAAGACTGAATAGGCTTCCATGACAGTGCAAGGAGCATACTTTTTTGATAAGGAGACCAAGACTGGATTATATTCTTGAGGAAAAACAGCTAAAATATAGAGCATGTGATCTCTGTCTTGAACCTTTTCACCTACTGACCCCAAAAAGTCACAACAAGTTTTGATCTTGTTAAGATAGTCTTTCATGGAGGATCCTTACTTTTTGATAGTTTGGAGTTGCAGCCTGTATTGTAGGATCTTGGCGTGGCTTTGGCTAGCAAAAGTGGACTCCAAGCAGTCCCATATCTCTTTAGATGTTGTTAGACCAATGGTGGTAACCAGTACACTTTCTGTGACGAAGGATAACAACCAAGAGACTAAGAGTTGATCTTGCCTTATCCATAGAAGAAAAGCTGGGTTGATAGATCTATCTTGGGTGACAGGATCTGTGATGAACTCCTCTGATGCTCTTTGGCTACCATATGAAATGCTCCAAGCCATAGCATCTGATGGCTGCAAGGACCTGTTGTTTCCATAGGAGGTGATTTGACTCTCTTAACTTGACACTAATAAGCTGAAATTGAAGGAACAGGGGTTGTTCATTGCCCGTTTGAGTTGGAGTGGTTGGGTTGGCCTTATCTCAATAAAAAAATAAGAAAGAGTAAGAAAATGGTTGGATCAGAAATAGGCTTTGTCAAGCTGCTCTAATACCATATCGAGAAATGCTCACTGCCATTGATAATTACAAGCCAAAAGAAAAGACAACAAGAAAACCTTTCTATTTCATATGATATTGATTGTTCACAGTGAATAAAAGCATATGCTACACTTTGCTATTTAAGGACCTATTCTAGGGCTACCAAATTGATCCAACGGTAACGATTACATCAATGGCCAAGAATCAACTAAAAGGAATATCATCTTGCACATGACAGCTCAAGCATGCTGCCATGCAAGGACAAAAAATTGTGCAAGTGAAAACTGAGCTAATAGGGGAAAAGAAAGAGTAAAAAATTATGGGCCATTTTTTTTGTAGGCTTCACTTGTGATTTTCTTGTGTTGGGCTTTTGTATCATGGCTTTCACCTGCGGCGTCAGTGTCACCTGCAGACACAAAACACGGCCGTATCCACGTCTTATGCTAGTAGCTTCACTGTACTGCGGTGCTGCGATAACTCGGTGCACTACTATTGGATCTAACTTCTTACTGATACAAATCGAGGGTCTCACAACTTATATGGGTAAAATTTACCAAAGGGTACTTAAAAAAATTTCAATGTTGAGGCTTTTCTGTTCTTTCTTCCCTCAATGTCTAATCTAAAGCTAGTTATGTCATACACCACTAGTACTTAGAGATGACTTCATCACCTCAACTTTCTCGTGCTTTTTGATCTTGAGGCTTCGGGCTCCTCAACTTTTCATAGAGGATGTCCGATCTTCAAGTTAAATCTTGGAACTTGTTGTCTTCCCGCATGGGTTGACAACTTTTCGACTCTCAAAGGTGAGTACTTACTCTCCTCCTTGAGTCTACATAACTTTTGGTAATTGGCGCACATCTTCTTTGTTCACGAACCATCGGGCGCACCCTAGGGTGACGCTCTTGGTCCAACAATTCACAATTCGGATCTGGGTCTTCAGTTCTTGCAGCTTTTTGGCGTCTGGGTCTTCAACTCTTGCAGCTTCTTGGAGTCTCTCGGTTTGGCGCTTTTGACGCTAGTCCTACTCCAGCACTAGGTCAATCGAATTTCATTTATCGGTCAGGTGGTCTTCTCGGTAACATTTTTTAAAATACATACACGTGACTGCGAACAATGGTTAACTCTTCGGACGTTGTCAGTGAAGTATTCTCTCTACTTCATGGCTTCTTGAATTTTTCCTATCGGCATATCGTCCATTTGCTCACAACTTCAAACTCGAGAGTTATAGCATTTGGCACATGTATGTGAAATTTATAAGTCTTTGTGTTCTTAAACATGTTATCTCAACTTCCACTCGGCTTTCATTAAATTCTCTGCGAAATGTCGTCTGAGTATTCTCACACTATTGAAACTTCTTTGGGTGATGGCTCCCTTTCAAGAAGAATGAGTAAGTCGTCTCGATGTCAAAACATGGCTCGACATGGGATTCCTCGCTCTAGCTTTCTTTACACTGGGTCTCTTCTTCTTCTAACTACTAGAGATCAACTCATATGAAAAATATGTCTGCTATGGTTCAGCTTCAAGCCTCCATGGTTTCTCCCGGACTTATGGCTTTTATTTCAAGCCTTCAGGACTTACTCGGATCTATGACTCTTATACACTGAAAATTTATTACTTATAATACTAGTTGGACGACATCTTGTTAACTCAAGTGAGGTAACCTCTAGAGTTAAAACTTAACTTAAAGCTCACATAGCTCAAGCAATGAAAAGTCCACTACTTTATTTATGTGTTGCAATCCATCGGCTTGTTAATCTAACTTCCGCAAGTGTCGAATTATAGCAACTTGAACCCGAATATCCAGGAAAAAGCAAAATATTTGATGGAAGGACGGGAATCCTTTCGAACAACCTGTTATAATAGGAAAGCCTTATATCTTGAAATTAATTCACCAAGTTTTAATCAGGGTCCAGGCTATCTATCAGTAGTGAATACGCGAGTTAAACTGGCTTTTGTCTATGTTAGCATCCACGAACGAGACACTTATTAGGCCAGACCTCTTCTTATTGGAACGCCTCCTCTTGACTCCCTCTTATTAGCAACTTCAACCGGGCTAGGCCCTGCAAACTATTTTAAGTCATCTTGGCGGCTCCCCGCTCTTGTATTGTACTACCGAGCCAATAGTGGCCCATTGGCTAAAGCTCTGCTAGCTTCTTGTAGACGGAATTTTCTTCTCTCGCACCTTGTGGTCTTATATTATGGAATGCAATGAAATTTTCGGCCTCAACTTGAATTTTAACGAAGATTTCGAAATATGCAAAAAATCCCACAACAAAAGTGTCGCGAGTTCACGAAACGGAGATAATTAAACTACACATATCTTCTTCAGTATTCTAGACTTCTGCTTCTACTGGTGACGGGCGTAGGTGCTGGCACTTCCTCCTTCTTGTTGATCCTGGGTCGGCTATTGCTTGCTAGGTTCTGCCATTTCTGGCAAAATTCATTAAACTGTAGAATTTACTTCGTCTTAACTCTGGGGTTCGAAATCGATCTTATGGCTCTAATATATCGCCATGATTATCCTCGATACGTAGTAATAATTACTTGCCCACCACATAATCGAGACTGTTTCTAGAGTTATATTCCACTCTTTCCTAAGAAAAGTCAACGGTAGAGCGTACAAATAACTGACTCTGCTGAAATTCTGACTAAAGCAGTATAGTCGATTAATAAAAGCTACAATATACTTTAATAATTTATCAAATTCCAAAAACATCTAGCTTGGCTAGAGTTTCGGTTACACTAAAATCTTCTAAGTTCTGGCTAGAGTTCTGACTATAATTCTCAAATCTTAATCGAAAGATTGTACGCCCCTGAAATATTCTGACTATAATTAAATATGCATTCGCAAATAATAAAGGTTGATCAAGTGATGTACCTCGGAGTCGGCGTGGCGTGAGGGTGGTGTGGTCATATCTCTTACTAAAATTTCAGTATACATAACCACTTAGTGGCTCTGATACCAACTGTAACACCCCGCCTAAACTTACTAAAATTAGAGTAAATTTTTCGCGCTATAAATGGAAAGCACTGATTTAATTTTTGAAAACTCATATTAATTTTTTGAAAAATACTTTAACTTTAATACGCGGGATGTTACTTAGCTTTAATCTTATATCTTTAATCTTTAATATCTTTAAACTATTAGGCATGCAACCGAGTATAATCCATTACGCTAATAAAACGCCATGAACATCTCACGATTTAAGCATGCATAGTCTGAAATACTGAAATACTAGTCTGAAATTCTGAAATATTGAAATACTAATCTGAAATCCTGAACTACTGAAATACTAGTCTGGATATTAGTCTGAAATCCTGAAATACTAGTCTAAAATTCTGAAATACATTTCTAGAATGCGGATGCAAATATAAGTTCAAACATCAAGGGCATACAAGCAATCAATGAAACATAACTAAGGAATAAATAAATCAAACAATACAAAACATAACATAACACAAATATCCTAACTGATGACCACCACCATATCCGGCTCACGCTCCACGCGGGTCTCTATCACCTAAAAAATAGGGCAGTGTGGAGGCGTGAGCACAAAGGAATCAACGGTGCTCCGCTGGGACCGGCACTGACTACTTAGAACAATTAATAACAAACTATGAAATCAACATATATATGAATAAACTGGTCTGACTATGGGACTAACGGTAAACCAGTACTCATGTGCACACTCTGGGGGTCCCCTCCCACAAAAATCCAGGCTGGGCATCGCCCTCTCACCTGGACGCTAGACTTAGGACGGGCCCTAATCACACACATCCAAGTCATAACTGAAATACTGAAAAATTGACCAAGACGGGATCACTCATCCGTCCCGGTCCTACAATTTAATCACATATAGACATCAGACAAGGTAAATTATTAAAAGCGATGAAATACACAGTACATGGTCCCTACCTGGAAACTGGCGAATGCAAATGCTGAAAATGCTGAAATGGGTAGCTGACACAGGCTCGACTCTCCTCAAGCTACAAAATATATTGAGCGAAATATTCTAAGTACTGGCTCAGAATAAAACTCAAATCTTTAATATCTTATTGTCTAGGTTCGCTCACTCTCTTTACAAATCATTTTAGGGATTTACGAGTTGATTTTAAAAATATTATTGCCTTTGAGACATTCTAGAGTTCTTTGAAATATTTCTAATTCTGGAACTAAAATCTGACTTAATCTAATCTGACTGAAATCTAACTATATCTGGATCTTTAATCTATCTGGAATCTTAACTTTATCTGAAATCTTAACTATATCTGATATCTATCTGAAATATTATTTGAAATTCTATCTTTGAAATTCTATCTGAAATATATATTTGAAATTCTATATCTGAACTCGACTGACACGGCTTAGCAGATGCACGGGTTTGAAACGGTGCCACGGTCAATGACGCAGGGGCGTGCTTGGACCACAACTAAGGGATACGGCGCGTAGATGGTAGACGGATGGACTCGGTGCACGGGCACGCACTCGGTGGTTTGACTCGAACTCGATGCACGGGCACGCACTCGGCGGTTCGGCTCCAATGATCGGACGAGAGTCGATCGCGTGCGACGATATGTGTTAAGAATTATTGTTACGACATCTAAAGTTATTTAAACGATACTATGGTTCGGTCAATTATATTCGGATCTGAAAAATACCCGGTTATCGGAACTGGATAAAACTAGGGTTTCTGATCTCAAAAATCCTAACTCATTTAAGGCCAATATTTAAAACACTAATTTCTATGTGATTTATAACAATTTTATAATCCACAAATGCAGCTAAAATCATATCCGACTAATTTTCTAAAATATCGCATTCCTCAGCTAAAGTCCCGATTTTTAATCTAAGTCAAATGGTGTCCGAAGATTCATGAAATTCGAAACGTAACATCCTCAACATAAACGTGGTTTACGGTCAAAATATCAAGTCCAAATTCAACTCTTAACCTAGTCAACTCAAAATTGCTACGATCGGTCAACACATTTGACCGACTCGTTTGCCTATCAAACAAAGTCCGAAAATTCTCAAATTCGCACTTAAGCCTCAAGACAATGTAACGAATTTAATGATATTTATTTCATCATTTTATCGCATTTATTTAAAAAGTCCAAAATAATGGCTTCAAGCCCGAAAATCCCGATTTATTCAAAATCGCTCAAATCTCCCAATTCATATATTTTATATCATCTCAAATATCATATCTAAGCCATCGGAGTTGGGTTTAAACTATTTTACCTTAAAATGGCTCGGATTAGATAAAACGATAGTAGATCGGGCTAGAAAAACTGGTCAAGGAAGCACATCGGACTGGGGCTACGCGTGTGGGACTTGGATCCGGGGTTGAGGAGCTTCTAGGACCGGACTGTGGTGCTTGGTCGCGAATTGGAGGTTGCTAGTCAGGTCGCCGGTGCAGGGTAGCGTGGAGGAGCCGTTTTCCGGCGGAAACTCGTCGGAATCGGCTGGTTGGCCTGCTTGTGTGCGATGGAGCTGCGGGGTGGACCAAGGGTGGCTGGACTCGCGATAAAACGGCTCAGGCGGCACGGACTCGGGTCTACAGTGGCTCAGGCGTACAGATCACGAGCTGGGAGCGCAATTTTCGGTGGGGCAGAGCTTGGACGGGACCTTGGTCGTGAAGAGGAACGGAACGCAGACAGGAGGCGCGAAGTGGCTCGGTGCTTGGCTTGGTTGGTGACGGGAACGAGTTGCCGACGTCAAAGGTCGTGAGAAGGAGCTGAAACCGAGTCGTACGATCACAGGTCCGAGCTGGTTTGGGCCTGGCGCGCGAGATAGAGCAGGTGGTCGCGAGCTCGGCTAGGATGGTATGGTTGGGCTCGGACTGAGGCGTGGCCAAGCTGAGGAGGAGCTTCCGGCACGTGCTTGGTGCAGGCGCGGCTCGCCGGAGCGGGGGTCGTCGGATTCTCGCCGGAAATAGGGAGGTGAGGTGAAGATTAACTCATGTTTTGAGTATGGAGGTGATTTTTTTTAGCTAGGATCTTGAAGAGTGTTTGGATCTTAAAAATGAAGGTGGATCTTGATATATGCTACAACATTATGTGTTATTTTGAGCTAGATCTTAAAATGTAGATGGTGATGAGTAGTAGATCTTGGATTTTTCTTTGAAAGAGGGTGAAGATGATGAATAGTAAAAAAACTAGGGTTTGAGAGAGTATGTTGGAGAAGAGGGAATATGTGCTATTTATAGAATGTGTAGGAACTAGGGTTTCCTTTCTTAATGGGCTCAATAACCGGGTCTATAAAATCCTACGCTTCGGCTCGAATTTAAATCGGATATGAACTAGGAAACTAAATGCTCGGTCTTATTAAATTTATCGAACTTTGACAAATTAAATTACTCGGTCCGAATAATAATAATAATAAGCTCGGATTAAAATCGACTATATGCTCGATTTTAAATTGGACTTGGCCTCGATATAACTTAAATGGCTGGCTAGAATAATTTGGTTCACCTCGAGGAGTTGTTATCAAACAACGATGAGTAACAATAAGAAATTGGCGAAGAGGCAGCCGAAATCGGGCGATGAGGTGCCAAATCGACCTGGTGGTCGAGGTCTAAGGAGGAAAAAGCAAAGCTCAATAAGGGAAAGGAGAAGGCGGAGATGCGTCTGGTGATGAGATTGAGGAACTTCAGATGGCTGCGGGTTGCGAAGAGCGAAAGTTTAGGATTGGGAAGGAGTTGGAGGAACCGTTACGATCGAGGTTGATTGGATTGATAAGGGAGTTTGCATATACTTTTTTCTATACCGCTGAGGAGTTAACATGCATTAGTACAGAGGTGATCGAGCATAGGTTGAACAGTGACCTTAGTGTGAGGCCGGTGAACCAGAAGAGGAGGCACCATGGAGCGGAGATGGATAGGGTGATTGAGTAGGATGTGGAGAAATAATTGAAGAAATGTCATATCAAAGAGATTCAGTTTCCGAGGTGGTTGTCCAACACAGTGTTTCACCCAATCGAGCACAATTAATTTCATACATTTTATTTTATTTAGCTCGACATTTTAATTTTATTAAAATAAAATTAAGTGGATGTCCTCGTCCATTTAATTTTATTTAGCTAGATCTGACGACGAACAAGGGATTCTACGATTTGGGAAAAAGGTTTCAGAGAGAGCAGCGTAAAAGGAAATTGATGCGAGGCTCGTATGATTTAATTGTTAATGAGTCCACTTTTTCTAAAGTAGTTTTTTACATCAGTTTCTAATACTTCCCGGCCACACAAGATCTCTATCGAGTTCACAACAAAAGAAAATAGGGTAACATATATATATATATATATATATATATATATAGAGAGAGAGAGAGAGAGAGAGAGAGAGAAAAGAGATCATATGAGAAAGGGAGGTAGTGAAAAAAATAGAATGACTGTAGACCAATTGATCAATTATTTCCATGGTTATGATGAAGTCAAACTATGATCAATCATTAATGGCAATCTGGTAATTATTTGATCATATTATGGTCAAATATATGCACTGGATCAATAATTAAAGGTAATATGGACATTTAATTCAAACCCAACAACCTGTGGGACCCACCACTACACAATTATAATTTAAAGCCCCAAATCTCGTGTCACCCCACCTACCCCTTCCATCATTCTCTTCCACACACAAACACACACATGTGGGACCCACCACCTTTCCTCCCAAACCATTATCTTCCACACTGCTGCTGCATTGCCGCCGGTAGCCGCCTTCTGCCGACTCCACCATGCTCCATCTCGAACCTGACACGGCGAACACCACCCGAGCACATCCACAGTCCGTCGCAGCCCTGATACCGCCGGAGTGCCAGCTCCGCCATAGTCCAGCTGTTCCACCATCTCTACCGGTGGACTGTCGTCGCCCATGTTCATCTGTTGTATCACGAAGTCCGCCTTCCGACGCCGGTGGATGAAGACGAGGAGTCGTGCCAGCTGACAGAGACGACGCTATGAGGAGACAGACAGTGGCTCGGCGGCTGGCGACGGTTGCGTGTTATGTGTGAGTTGAGGCCAGCGGTGTGGTGACTGTCCGGGACGGCCGAAAAAAAAAAAAAAAAAAAAAAAAAAAAAAAAAAAAAAAAAAAAAATGTTCAGGATTTAGGCGTTAATATTTCAGATTTTGAAAAAAAAAATCAGGGACGTACGTGTTTTGTGTGAGTTTGAGCTTTTCATTTGAATTAGATTTACTATAGAGCCCAATATACAATTTTTAAAAAGCTTTAATTATAAAGCAATATAAACAATCTAATAAATATAGAATATTGATAAATAATTTTAACAATATGTGTATGGTTATTCAGTTTAAATATTCATAAATGTCATTATTATTATTTAATATTTTCTTAACTTATATTTTATATTAATGTTTGATTGTAACAAAATTAGTATTTCCGTAAACGAATTATGCAATCTTATAGTTATTAAGTTATTAAGGTGCAGTTCTTCCAACACTATAGTGCACGGCGTCGGCTTGTATTGTGCATATTAAACAAACCAAACTCTTGTCCCACGTCAATTTGAAAATGAACATAGTTAATTGGTTTATTCAATTCGATTAACCGAATTAACCAAATAATTGAAATAACTTGTTATTTATATCAAAATCATATTTATTATGTTAATAATTTTATTCATTATTTTACATTATTTGTGGTTGAAAAAAATGAGTTTGGTCGGTTTCGATCTCAACCGTGCAATCTGATAATCGTGATAAGATGCAACATATTATTTTATAAAGTACAATGTGGTAATGTGTAAAGTAAATTACTGTAGTTTTTGGAACATTAGCATGCATGTATTTTGTGTGAATAAATGACGCAATTGATTTTAAGTATTATGTATGGCAGAGATGATGACGTTAATTGTGGAGTGTGTTGATAATGTGCAACTTGTTGTTTTATAAAATGCAACGTGTTGTTTTATAAAGTACATCATGTTTATATATAAAGTGCATTACCTTATACAATCATATATAAATTATGTGTTTTGAGAAATAGATTTAGTCGATATAATTGTACATCAAATTAACCTAAATAATCAAAATAATTTATAATGTATTATTATAAAAATATATTTTAATGTTATATGTTAAAATTTACATACGAAAAATTTATCAAATTATTTATATTATAAAAATGTATTTAATATTTATGATTTTGTTATTTCATATTTTATATTATTGTTCGTTGAAAAACATTGTACACTCAGGGTCATTCGATCAGTCAACCGAATTAGTATAAATATTCTGAATGAGTTATTATGTATATAATGTGCATTTTATTTATAATTAATATACATTTATTAGACTTTCTATAAATTATAGATTTGACACATGAACCAAATTGAAAAATAATTAAATTTCATGAAATTGCAGTTCTAGTCCTTGCAATATATCTAATTTTCAAACAAATGACCCAAACCTAACTTCCTCTTCCTCTACACCACCACTGCCCCTCTCCGGCCAACGACGTCCGGCGACGCTGACTTCAGTGATCTTTTTTTACGTTCACCATGTAGTTCCTCAAGCACATGACCTAACTGTTGTTTAAAAAAAAATGCCATTAATGCCGCTTGCCATTGTATGTCAATTTTCCGGTGTTACCACCCGGTGCACCTTAAGCGGTGAGGTGGAATAAGGGTAACGAATACGACGATGGCCGGTTGCCGGATGTAAGAAGATGTCGGATACGTCGAGTTTGACGGTGGCAATTTGCCGGCGTGGAAGCGCGGCTGAAAAGACGGACGGGCGGCGACGCCTAAGCTGTCGGTCAGGCCTGCGTCGGCCGGTGTCGAGATACGACACCGGTGTTGAACGGCGGACAGTGTGTGTAACGGGACAACATTGTGTGTATGTGTGTGTATTGATGTATGTGTGTGAGAGAGAAAGGCGTGTGAGAGAGACTTGTGAGAGGAGTAAATGAGAGAGACAGAGAGAGAAAGACAGAAACGTGTGAGTTTAATGAGAGATAGACATGAGTTGTAAGTAGGGCCCACGTATGAGTTGGTGTTGTGCAAATATTACCACATTACCCTTAATGAATACATAATTTTGACTTTTTTCAACCACTAGACATTCGATCGAACGGTCAATAAGCACCTTTCTCACTGCAACCCAACCATATAATTGCCACATAGGTAAAAAGTGCCATATATATAGCTAATCATTAAATAAAACCTCATAAATACAACTAATAATTTTTATCTATGTGGCACTTTCCTAATACAGTAAACGTACAATCCATTGTTATTATTATTATTATTATTATTATTATTATTATTATTATTATTATTATTATTATTATTATTATCATTATTATTATTATTATTATTTCACATTAATCCATTTATTATTATTATTTCACATTAATCCACTCTACCCCATTAACGATAAAATATATTCTTGCACTTTTCTTGGTTTGATAAGACAAAAACCGTTATATTTTTATATCAATTAAGCAATAATTATTTTCTTATTGTACTATATAATAGTTATTATGAAAATTAATAATTATATTTCACACTAAATGATATATGAAAGTTAAATAAACATAAAAAATTATATTGTAAAAACTTTTTACTCACATTATTCATTCTAAAATCAATATTATATATTTTTATCTGATTAAGTGATTGTTTTTTAAATAAAATAATTTGTTATAATGTCATAGCAAAATTTCTTAAAATCGCATAAGCAATTGTTATAATGATTTAATATTTTTCAGCTAATTAATTTATCACCATCACTCATAATTACAAAAATTACATTATTTATTACATTTTATACAATCAATATACTAACTCATATGCAATCAAATCGTTATGTACTATTTATTTTAACTAGCGATCGAATATTAGAACGTAATACCATTATTTAATTTTTAATTTAATACTATATATATATATATATATATATATATATATATATGGTCGCGCTCCGGTGAGAATGGTGCCCTAAGAAAGAAATAAGAATAAATCATAGCCATTGAATCTAATCATCCAACAGCTAAAACAAACTCATATTTTTATATTCATAAAGGGTAATTTAGACAATTATAAAATTAACAAAAACACATAGGGGTCACAACTCACACGTCTCTCTCCTCTCTCCCACTCTATCTCTTTCTCTCTCTGTCAGACGCACGCACACAATCAGACACACAAATCTACACACAGACACAGTCACGGCTCAAGCACACAGCTCGACACCGCCAGTCGCCGCCGCCCGTCAGCCACCGCCAGTTCGCTGCCGTCACCGCTTCTCAAATCAGCGTCGTCCCTTCGTCCATTCACTGTAGTCATCGCCGGCCGCCGGATATCTGTAGTCACCGCCGGCCGCTCGCTCTCTCTAGTCACCGCCGACCGCCCGCCTCTCCCGCTCTTGAAATTTCAGGCGCACATCAACCGACCCACGCTCGTGATTAACCATGAAATTTCTGGCGCACCATGGCTCCCATCGACGCCGCATCAGCAATGGAACATCACCGTATTCTACCAAATCTTCACCACCGCCGCGAATCACGACACCAATTCCGATAATTTCCGCAACCCTCTTTGATTTCTTCACCCTCTCTCATTCTTTTATATTTTTTTTTGGAATTTCAGAGTCAATTGCGTAAGGCCAGACTAGTTGTGGTTTATATTTTGAATCTGGGGATTAAATCGGGAACAATATGTCCGATTTGTGAATTCGATCGGGGTCGACATCATTAGTGAACGTATGTCTGGGTATGTCGGGAACGTGTGAAATATCCTTGGTTCTCGTCGATAATTTGTCAATTTAGGGGAGGGGTTGTGTCGTGAAAATTTGATAATTCAAAGGATTTATCTGTAATTTAAGTAAGTTTACTTATATTGCAAATTGGGTGTTGGTCAAATCTTTAATTTATGAAAAATTTAATAAATGTATAAGAATGATGAATAAAAAAATGTACAAATATACAATATTATGTTTGGATATGCACAAACACAAAATTAATTAATAAATATATTTTTATTTTTTTGTTATATAAATAATATGATAAATATAAAATAATGTTAATTGAAATAAAAATTATTAGCGTTAAAATCAATACCCACATAAAACATATTGGATCGATAGATTGCACAATAATAGTAGATAAAATGTACATTATTGATTGTGTGAATGCATATTATTGGTTTCAATATTTTACATATTACATATTCTCAACAAAAATATAGGTCTTAAAAATATTTAATATTTCGTATTTTCAATATTAAATAAAAGTATTAAAAATATTTAATATAAATATTAAATACAATATAATAAATACAAATATTATTTTTATATATTAATATTTTATATTCGATATTTTTAATATTACGTATTTCTATTAATAAATATAAAATATTAAACATGTTAAATATATTTTTATAATATAAACAATAAATCATTTCGATTATTTACATTATTCAGATTAACCAACCGAAAAACACAATTATTTAAATTTCGTTTTAATTCGAATTCGCACTAAGAAAACCCTGTCTGCATATAATGCATAATATTATACAAAACGATGCACATTAGTGAATGTCGGATTGCACCATATTGTTAGACCAAATGCACGTTAACAAAACAATGTGCGTTTTAAAAAAAAAAAAAAAATTTGTTTATTGCATTCAGGTTTTAGCTTTATTTACAAATGATAATAGTAATAATAATAATATAACTGACCGAACTATACAAAGATTAATATTTTTATAATATATGTATATTATTTATGTTCAATTAAAAATAATATAAAGTATCAAATAAAAAAATATAAATATTAAATATTTTTTATAAAAAAATAGATGCACTTCGAGTGCACATTAGTGTTATACGGACTGCACATTAGTGACCGTTAGATTGCACTATAGCGATCGAACCGAGCCGAACTAATATTTTGAGATCGAATTTTATATGACAATTCGTTATCCGTTTTAACCTTTCAAATTTTAGTTATTTCGGGTCAATGTCATCTTTATTTTTTTTAAATTAACTGAAGTAACTAGCCCCACCAAATTATATAATCTAAATATTATTTTTTCAAACAAAATAAATAAAATGTTAAGTAAAAATATTAATGTGCAATTTTCATAACATTAACGTGTGATTTAATTATCGTTAACGTGCAATTTACATAACATTGATGTGCAATTATTGAATTTCCTATAAATTATAAAATTGACACATGAACACAATTTTAATATATTAAAATTATAAAATTGCAATTGCCACTGGTGCTTGCTGAAATGGACTCTAGCCGAGCCACGATGTCGCCTCTAATTTTTAAATAAACAAAGTAACCTAATCGATTGAATTAAATGAAAAATGTTATTATTATTATTTATTTTATTGGGAGTGCACTTTAGGGCTATAAGAATTGCACATTAATGACTATTGGGTTGCACATATTGTCCGAACTAAATCTTTTCGGTTCAAAATTTTATATTTCGACTCAATTATTTGTATTTTTAATTAAAATAACAATTATTTCAATTCCATGTTTGCTTTGTTTTTTAAAATATTCAAAATCAAGGAACGGAAAAAATTATATAAAAACAATATTATTAATTCTTATATATTATTATCTACATTACGTAGAAATATTAAATATTAACTACATTCTTACTAATTACACATTCACCACGTGGCATGAACTGAAATTTATTAAAAATTTATATAATTGCAATTAAGTTCCTATATCTAATCAAATTCACCAATCTAAACCCCTATAGATATCCAAAACTTCTAGGCGACCCCGGAAACACAGGGCGGCGGCGCCGTCGCCGTCGCCTGAGAGCTGCCTCGACACATCACGACCTGAGAGCAGCCTTGGTGAGCCCTGATTTCACGCAAAGGGCAGTCACACTAGCGGTTGAATTGCAGAAACAAGGTCCGATTTCACATGCATTTTCGGCAAGAAATCAGTGGGGAAGGGGACGAATAGGCGACACGGCGGAAGATACGGACGACATGGTTGATTTGGTGGGCAGCGGAGCAGTGGCTGAGAACGGAGGAGAGTGCGTGATTGGTGGTCGGCGGCGGCGGGTTGGTGGACGTCCGACGGCTGGCTTGATGTACGATTGACGGCGGGTAAAGGAGGACGACAACTGATGATGAAGTGATGGCGGCCGGCGGACAGATGAGGGAGGTGACCGCCGAGCTCCCCTGCGACGGGTGTTTTTTTTTTGGTGTCTGTGAGTGAGAGTTTTTGGTGCGTGTGTGAGTGGAGAGAAAATGAGTGGTTTTGTTTGTGGTGGGACCCACGAGGTAGATGGGTGTTCAAATTACAGGTATGCCCTTAGTGGTATTGATTTGACCACAATATGTTACATATTCACAATTTTGCCATTATATATTTGACCAGATTATTTAATTTTGACTTGATAATGAACATTGATATTACAGATCCAATGGTGTAAGATCATTCTTATTTCTTTCCCTATCTACCATTCTCATATGATCCTAACTCTATATATATATATATAAAGAGACAACCCATTTACTGAAAATGGTGGCAAAAAAAGGGTTAGCATTTAATGCAGCTTATATATAGTAAGTTTCATTAATTTTAATATAATCTTTTAAAAAAAAAAAAAACATACAACATTAAATGTTACCTTAAATTTTGGGCTTTAGTTGATTATATTATTTAAAAAATATAGCTAAGATCTTTTAAGTGGGCATGTTTTTATTTTTAATTTTTCTTAGAAACAAGGGACGACATTAAAATCTCGGTCTCTATATATAAAATCACAATTCAAAGGCTATGTTTGGTAGACAAATAAGCTAGCTTATAGCTTATTTGGTTAGCTTATAAGCTCTCTATATTCAAATAAGTTTCGTTTGGTAGGACCAGTTTTTTAAAAGCTCGAGCTTATTTATTTATTTATTTTTTGTTCGAAACGATAGATGAATTATATATCAAAAC
Organism: Striga hermonthica; assembly: GCA_902706635.1. Classification (NCBI taxonomy): domain Eukaryota; kingdom Viridiplantae; phylum Streptophyta; class Magnoliopsida; order Lamiales; family Orobanchaceae; genus Striga; species Striga hermonthica. The sequence continues at coordinate 7,585,356 of CACSLK010027831.1, read as the reverse complement.
GCACAACTGTGCAAAAAAAAGCAACCCGCGGCTGAATATTACAACCAAGAACTAAAAACTGGGAGGACGGGTCGAAAGACCGCCTAGAGCCTCGCTAGCCACGCTAGAAGAGGAAACACACTACACACAACTAAAAGACACCAACACAACTAGTATCGCTCCCCACGGGAGAATAGGATCGGCCCCATGGGGTAATCAGCATAGAGGCCAACGGCCCAGACCAAAGAGACAATACAAAAACACTCAGGCAAAGAGCCCAGACCAAAAACACTATACTAAACAGACTCAAGCAACAACAAAAACAAACTAAATAAAACGGGAACCCTTCCCACAACAGAAACCACATCGAGCACAACAGCGGTAAAGATTCGGCCCAGGATCCAGACCCAGAAACTGCAAGAGAACGCCTAACTGAATCAAGAACCGGTGGACCAAACCTTCATTCAGACAAACAATTCCACCCGCACCCGGAGAAAAAGACACCAGACCAACAGCCCAGCCCAGCCCGACCCAGCTCTGCCCCGACCGAAGCAACCCAGCCCAGCATTATTATTAATCGTCGAACCTCGGAGATAACCGGCCCAATTTATTGGGAGTATTTTCGGCCCTTGTTATATTAATTCATTGACCTTCTTGCAAATATTTCGTCAGCCCGAATTGAATTATTTTCGGCCCACTGTAGTTGATACTCCGGCCTGAAACCCGGCAACCCGCGACCCGTTTTCCTTTTTGCTTGGAAAGCAAGATTTTTTTGACCCTATCTCGCTATCGTCATCTCGTACACGCAGACATCAAACCGCTCCCTCGATCTATCGATCTTCTCTCTCGCAAAACACCTCCATCGCCTTAATCTCCATCTCTCGCAAAAAAAAAGAAGAAAAAGGGAGAGAAATTTCTCTCGGTCGCAAACTAGCTGACCCGCTGTCCTTCCCGGTAACGTACCTAGCAGACGACTCAACATCTCTCTCTTTCTCGTTTGAGCATGTACAAAAAAAAAAAAAAAAAAGAAAATCGATCACCACCATCACCCCTCATCATAAAAAGCTTCCTCCTCCCCTGTGACGCCCCGTTCTATTTTAAAGAGTTTACTGTATTTATTTATAAAAATCAGAGTAACTTTTTTGCAAAATTCCAAATTAAAACTTTGAACTCGGGCGCTACTTAACTATTAAACAAAAATAACAATTAAAAAACCAATCACAAGAATCTACACATGCATCTCCAACAACATGATAATCAAACCAAGTTATAGTAAGTTTTCAAAACCAAAGTCAAGAGATTTCAACATAATCCCATCAACATGTTCAAAATGTTTAAGCGGAAGCATCAAAATCCATAATAACAATCCAACATAAATAGATAATGAGGAAGCAAAGACATAACGATCCAATGACCACCACTTGCTCGTCTCTCGCTGCCGCCGCCAACAATGTTCAACCTAAAGATAGGAAGAGGAAAAAGAGGGAAAAGACAAATAATGGGGGTGAGCAAAACCACTATGCTCACCAATATCGCAAAAGTCTATCTCGCATAAAGATTCAACGCCATAAATAGAGTATGCATAGAATCCAGGTCTAACTCCCTATATGGCCCTATCGCAAGCCTCCTATGTACATACAACAACCTTCCGATCAGACATCGGCAAGGAAGTAATCGGAAACCTTCCCACCCCGCTCGACACGGGCTAAGAGATCCTTTGCAGGAGACAGTCGAGATGTTGTTCCCCAACACACGGGCTAGGGCGTCCTCCTCCCGGATACGACGGGCAGGTGACCTCGTACTGCTTATGCATTCATCAAAGGCACTAAAGGCGAGACGCCCCTGACGGTGTAACACACTAGACTAGGGTTCTCAGGAATACTAAAGTTATCGAGACGAACATTTATACGAAATAACGAAATGCGATAATTATAGATACACAAATTGTACCCACCTGATCAGTCGAAATAGACAGATACACAATGATCAACACAAGGTGGACAGGGGGCTCGACTCCTTGTTAATCTAGAGATTAGGGATTTAATTATTATTAAGGGTTTTAATTAGCAGGCAAAAGCACGACAATTAGGACAAGTAAACACATAAGGCGAATAAATTAATCGAATAAACGCACAAATAAACTAACTTGCCATATAAAAGAGAAGACTAGTCAGGAAAAATAACAAATTAAGAAATTCACATAATGAAATCAAATAATAAGAGTTGCATGATTGCGTTACATATGCAACAAAATAACAAAGGTCAACCAAAATCATTCATGTAAGTGTGGTTTAATATATTACCAAATTCGCCACCCATATACTGAACCCATGATTATCATTACAGTTAAATCTCAATTTCACATACAATTAATATGCACAGCAAAAAGATGCATTCCATAATGCTTAAATAAACACATGAATAAAACTTCTTCCTTATTACTCAAGTTCAAAAATCACTCTTCTCAAATCAAAATAGCATTAAAATTTCACAACTTCAACAGGTCTCTTTTCATCAACACGCTTTAACTAGTCTAAGCATGTCTCTCATTAATTCAAAGCAGAAGTACATAACATGCTCTTAAAATTGAGAAAATAGCTATTTTCACCCCGTTCTGAAGTCATACTAAGTTTTTCACACCACCCAATAAAAAGCTAAGTTTTTCACCCCAAAAAGTACGAAGACATATGCGATGAACTATGCGCTAAATAGGCGACAGGTATGAGCATGGGCGAGAAAATTATGAGTTAAAGTATGTGACTGTTCTACGATGAATATTCGGAGATTTGATGTACGATTCGGTCAATCGCGGTTCGTCGCCCATTAAATAATTATTTTTGTTAGGCGAATGAACTGCGACTATTAGTCAAAAAAATTATTCTGCGACACAACTGCGACATGCCAACGTCGCATATTATTTGCGGAATTAGTGCATAATAAGTTTTTTTCGTATTTCTTTCATCTTTCAGTTATGCGAGGCGGTATGCGAATTACCGCATATTGCTAGCATACCCCCTTCGCACTTCTACTCAAAAGTGTATTTTTTATATTTGTTTTTTTATTTCTTTCATCTTTCAGTTAGTTCAGTTATGCGATGGGGTATGCGAATTGCCGCATATACTCGCATACCACCTTCGCACTTCTACTCGAAAGTTTATTTTTTATTTCTTTCATCTTTTCTGTTATTTCAGTTATGCGATGGGGTATGCGAATTACCGCATATTGCTCGCATACCCCCTTCGCGCTTCTACTCGAAAGTTTATTTTTTTATTTCTTTCATCTTTCATCGATCGGAAGTTTATTTTTAAAATTTAAATTTTTGAATGGTTTAGAAACCGCTGGCAGTTGGAACGTTACGGCCGATTTCGAGGCGTCTTATCCGCTTTTCAAAACGCCTGGGCAGTAAAAGCGTGCACGCGAATCGTTTCATCCATCTATATAAAGCGTGTAATCTTCGATCCATATAATGCCACTTCTCTTACTACCCATCCGTCCCACAAAACTCTTTGTTAATGGCCCTCCGTTTTTCTCTTTTCTTGTATATGAGAAGCAGTTCGCCGGAGATATACCCGTGAGGCAATTCTTTAACATTACTGTGTCCGAATTGAGAACTCCTAACCTTTCGAATTCGTCGGAGGAAAAAATTCAACGAGCATAAATTCCGCTATCCAACTTTATTAACTTGGCCCCGGCAGGAAACATATATGCCGAGACAGCGACGATGAAGATCAAACCTCCGGGCCCGGGTATTGCCGTATCAACTGTGAGAAGTTTGAAGGTCGGAGCGGTGCGCGTCGGCGGTTGGGGCGTAATGGCCCGGCCCTCTGTCAGAGGCAATGCTGGCCTCAACCTCTCTAGGTTGTGGTCGGCCAGGTTTTCCTGACAGAGGAAGGTGTTTGGTCGACGGGGATCTCTTCCCGGAACCCGGCAGAGCCCATCGGTTCAGAGCGTGGTGGTCGAGGCCGATCTCATGCCGGAGTTCTACATGGAACTCCACAAACAAGCTCCACCTACAGCTCATCTTCCTGGCGTCTGAGTGTTGTGGTAGGCTGGTAGCTTGTCGGCTCCCTCGTCCTAGCTTTTTTTTAGGCTTGGCTGGTCCTTCGATTTTTTTTTTTTTAAAAACTTTGTAATCGGCTGGGGTTGAAGCGACTGTAAAAGTTTTAGTGTATGGATTTCTATTCGATCTTTTATTCTGCGAAATACAATCTTCGCATATTATTCGCCTAGTTGGTGCATAATAAGAAAAAGAAACTATTTTTAGAAATTTTCTATTCTGTGACACACATTGCGAAACACTCGTGTAGTATAAATGAAGAAAAATTTATTTATTTTTTATTTCTTTTTGAAATTTTCTATTCTGCGAAATACAAACGTCGCGTATTATTCGCCTAGTGGTTGCATAATAATTTTTTTTAGAATTTAATTTTTTGAAAATTCTTTTTTTGGCGAAATGAACCTGAGACTATTAGTCGAAAATATTACGCACAATAAACGCATAACACGTAGTTTAGGCTAATGAACCTGCGACAATTAGTCGAAATACAAACGTCGCCTAAACAATTAGTCGAAACAAATTCGCATACAAACCGCACAACATTCGTAGTATAATCGAAGAGTTTATTTAAACAGAAATTGTTTTTGGAGATTTTCTATTCTGCGACACACATAATTGCGACAAATACACGTCGCATAATGCATTCGCATGTCAACTGGAGGATATTCGCATACCCACTTTTTGTGTAAAACAATTATATTAAACAATTATTTTGGTCTGATTCTTTATGCGACCGTCTCACGACGGATATGCGTTAATTTGCAGGTCTACCGCAGGGTATTAAACTGCGAAAGAGATACGGAAACTAAACCATTATATTTATTTTGTTTATTAAAAATGCATCGGAATTGCGAAAGTATGGCGCTTGTTACGCGGACATTACTCGACAGCTGTTATTTCGCATATTTTGTCGTATAGTTTATTATTTAAAACAAAAAGAAAAAAGAAAGCAAAACGTCGCATATACGCTACAGTTGGACCTCTCAGGAGAGAAAACAAAAAAGAAAGAGGGGCGAAAATTTTGAAATTCTCCATCTTGCGACATTAATTCGCATAGTTAGAAGCAAAAGAACTGTTAGAAATTAAAAGAAAAAAAGAACCCAAAATGATGAACGAGAACGACGTCATGGACTTCTTAAGAGATTCTGAAAATTTCACGAATCAAGCTTTTCTCGAGGCGGCCGGCCAAGCGGGTACCCTACCAGCGGCTACTGTGGCCGGCTACCCAACGGCTGCCGTAACGGGTATGGCGGGCCGCGACTCAGCGACTGAAGGCACGGGTCCGGAGGCCATCTCTTTTGGAGAGGTAACTTCCATTTGTTGCATATATTTAATTTAAGTTATTTAATTTCATCTGCTTTAATAGTTGAGAAATAGTTGTTTTTGAATAAGTAACAATAACAACAACAATGCGATTTGTTTAGGATTCGTGGTCGTACAAGATACCGGAACTGGTCGGTAATTATCAAGGGATGAAAATCAACGTTTACAGCCGGCAGTCTATATGTTCTGATATCAAGAACGAGTTGGGCCACGTTGAAGGGGCCTTGACTGCTTTCCAGGGCTCGGTCTTTGGTTCGTTCCTCCAGTTTGATGATAAGGCCAGTGTATCTGCAAAGGCTATACATGGGGTTCTTTCGCGCAAGGTGACTCGTGTCGGTCAGAAACCGAATGAGATGTGGTTCCGTATTGGTAACCATTTTACACGATTCTCTGCCCATGAGTATGTTGTGGTCACCGGGCTTGCTTTTGGATCGTCTGCATTTGACTCGAACTCAGCGCCTCCTCCTCCTCCATCGTCGATTTTCTATGAGAAATATAAAGGCATGCGGATCACTATGCAACAGTTGTGTGATGACTTCAAGTCGGTGCAGTTCCGTCACTCTTGGGATATGATAGTGAGAGTGGCGAAGATGCTAATGCTGATGTTCTTCATAATTCCTCATGACCACAAGAAGCCTAGGTATATTGATACCTGCTCGTGGGCTTTGCTTGAGGAAGACCAGATGTGGGAGAAATTCCCATGGGGGAGTTACTCGTTTCAGTACCTGTTCGACTACTTGCAGACGGCCCAGTACAATAAAATATTTTATCATATGTACGGATTTCACTGGGCGTTTCTAGTATGGTGCTACGAGGCAATCCCTGCATTAGGTCGTGAATGTGGAGCATGTACCTCGGTGAGACGTCCACCACGGCTGGTTCACTGGGAACTAAAGAAGGTCACACTTTTAAATACATTTTTTGACGAACAGATATTATTTGATCCTAATCATTTTTTATTATAGCAAGTGATATTTGAAATTCTTTTTTAAGTCTTAACGATTTCTGATGATTTCTTTATTTTCATGTTCTATTTTTTAAAATTTAGTTGGAGGTGCATGAGATGCTGGAGCCGTATGAGGAGGAGCGTACTGTGTTGGACCTCTCAAATTTGGATGTTGTTCAGGGGCCTCGATTTTTGCGATGGGCTAACCCGACCAGTCGCCGTATGCAAGAGTCGGCTCTGCAACTTCAAATTGCGGCCGACACTGTGCACCCGAGGAAGCAGGCCCGGACTGCGGGTGATGATAGGTCGGTGCACCCGGAGG
>CACSLK010027831.1:7540832-7568495 GCA_902706635.1 Striga hermonthica | reverse complement strand
GGTCGACCTCCGCGTGCGTGCGTGCGTTGCGAGCGTGGCGTAGCTTGCGGCGTGCGAGAAACTCTCGGTGATAACCCTCCACACTCCAAAAAAATACACAACTCACACAATGCTCACTATACTCTCGGCACTTAGAGAAGGAAAATGGGCAAAGTCCCCAAGGCCTCACTATGATAAAGGCCGAAAGCATGGGAGGGGAGACATAAGGTCAAAGACCATGAACACTTGGCAACCATGCTCACTCCTCTTGACTTCACTAATGCACGTGAATGATGCCACCAAAATGAAGGAGAAATGGACAAAATCCCACAACATGTGCACGACAATTGAATGAAGAGGAGATAATGGAGCCAAAAGCACTACACTCCAACACAAACTCCCACGGCACAAGAGGACACGGAGGGGAGCATCTTGGACAATTATCTAGCAAATGACAAAGAAGGGCGCACGGTCTCTTAGGACAATGTTGGGCACGGATACAAAGCATGAAGGGAGGGAATCTTGACCACATTGCACGGCATTGCACATGAGCTTGGAACAAATGCACTAACACTTAATCTCACGGCATTTAGCTCACAATGCACGACAATTAGCATTAAGCTTGGGTTAATTAAAGATAATCTGAACACTTAAGCTACTAATCTCATGATTAATATAAATTAATCACTTAATTATGTTTAATTATCCAATTAAACATAATGCTTAATTACCAAAATTATTTCGAGCGTAAACGGTACGTCGAAAATAGTTCCGGTAATTTTGACTGAAATAACTGAAATTACTTAACTCCGAAAAATAACATCGGAACTAAAATATAATTTATACTGATAAAAAGTCGGGATATTACAATGCGTGTTTGTTTGGTCATCATTATTGTCATCGTCACGAGAATGACCTGGTTGGTTCGAACAACCCGAGGTTTGATCATCAGCGCCCCGAGGATATCCAGTATGTGTAAATGAACTAGGGTCTGCTTGATGTGAATATGGGGCCTCGTGGGAAAATGCAGAACTACCAACACCAAAAGAACTCGGAAATACACCTTGGGATGCCATCATTTGCGTGAAGCTTTGTTTCGCCGTCCCCGGAATCCCTACATTTACTCGCTTCTCCAACTCCACGTAAATGTTGGGATTTCCTTGTTCTTCAATCAGCTCTAAGATATCCTTACTGGATTCGATTTTCATCTTCACAACTCGTTCCCTTCCATCAAATACTGCCCACAATATGTACTCAAAATTACAAGGATCGGCCTTCAATAATGCTTGAGCACGAGAAACTACTTCCGAATATATTTGTCGGCCGTAATTTATTCTCATCAGCTCTGCCACTCCACCAGGATATGAACCCTCGCAAAACAAACCACCAAAGTGCACCAATACTCTAACACGGTTGCTAGCCATTCAAATAAGTGAACAACAAAAAGAACTGAAAAAAAAAAGAAACAGAAAAATGCAGTAGATGAATAGTGCAGGCGTTAAATTGTTAGAGATCAATGTTTTCTTGCCTGCATGATAAATGCAGAGACCAAATCCTCACCTGTGAAAAAGCAGTCAATTAATGAGGTGCGCAACCTATGCGAAAGATCTGCGAACGAATTCTGAATAGTCGTAAAATTGCCAGGTCGATATGGCCCTGCGAAAAAATGGCGCATAATCGTCAAAAAAAATATGCTTTATTCGATTTGGTTATGCGATTCTTAAATATGCGAGTGAAAAAATTGTCACATAATTGTCAATTATCCGGAGGATATATGCGAAATTGTTTCGCATATTTAGTAAATTATGCGATTGACTTGAATATGCAATTACCAGAAAATGCGTATTCAACAAACTATGCGAATTAGATGCGAAATATTTTCGCAGTCATAAATTTGCAAGGTTGATATAGCCCTGCGAAAAGAAGGCGCATAATCATCGTAAATTATGCTGCAAATCGATTTGTATATGCGATTACTAAAAATGCGAAAGATGTTCGCACATTTATAAATTATGCGTTTGATGTGGATATGCGATTAAAAAAATGCGAAATGTTTACGCATAGTCATAAATTATGCGGCCGATTGGATATGCGCTGGTTCCTTTGGACATGCGAGTGTAATATCGCATAGCATTTCGTGAGTTTTGGGGTGTAAAAGAAGTTATTTGATGGGGCGGAGTGAAAAAGAAAGAATAGATTTATAACGGGGTGAAAAAGATTTTGACCCCTTAAAATTTATATTAGCAGCTAAAAAAAAAAAAAAAAACATCACACAAGGTTCAGTTACATGGCAATATATCAACCAAAAATGCTTCTCTTTTCTTCTTAAATCTTACAATTCCTTAAGCATGCTTATTTAAAATCTTAACCGCGTGATACTATGAATAGAACTGAAGCCAATCAATCTCAACATTTCTCACATACTCAGCATGATAGACATATGAATAAAGCTTAACAATAATACACAACAAGCTTTAACATATATGCATAGGAAAAAAAAACAAGGATTCGGTAGTCCGAACGATATGTATATCTATCATGCAACATATGAGAATGACCGCAATAACGAGAGGATTCGAATAAGTTACCTGACTTCGGGAAACTACGAGTTATCGAACGAGAAACGGGGTGGACAGCGGGTCGGACGAACGGCTTCGGGACTCGACGGGCGACTATTGCTCACGAACGGCTTGCCGAACTCCTTCAGGAGGGTTGAGGGATGCTCGAGAACGCAAAATAGACGTCGTTCTTCTTCAAACGGCTGTCGAAAGCATGTGAAGGGGTGGGGGCTCGTCGGCGGTCTGGCGGACCCCTTTTTTTTAGAAAACAGGGCTTGCGATGGTGGGTTAGCAGCGGTGAGGTGATGATCGAAATTGCTTGATGATGGTGATGGTGACCGGATTTAGCGACGGGAAGGAGAATAAAAAAAGAAAGAAAAACGAGAGAGAAACTCTCTTCTCCTGCTACGCGCGAGCTCGGGAGCGAGAGAACAAAAGACGGGAGTGATTTAATTTCTGTACGAGATAGGAGAAGGAGACTTATATGCATGCTCAGTTGGAGAGATAAGGGGGAACGTTGGGGAGAACGTGCGCTGGGAACTCGCAGCTGAAATTTCAAACGTACAGATAAGGGGAGGACTTGGTCGCAGAAGAAAATAATATATCTGATCGAAATTTCACAGGCGGGCTTAAGGAGAAACAGAAAGATTTGTACTTGCGCCAAGCCTAAATAATTTACAAGGGTATTGAGCCAAATAATACTCAAAGGGTTGGAATTAAAGTCCACTTGGGTCTAAGATTATCAAAAGAATTAGGCCAATGCATTAGCATAGTAATTCGGTTGGAATTAAATCGCTAATGGGGCTCGGGGGTTCCTGTCGATTTGGTAATTAAATAATATACGAGACTCGGTTTAATGTGATGATAAATTTACATAAACCGATTATATATATATAATACATACGATAATATTTACATAATTAAGCAATTAGACAATTAGATATTTACGAGCACATAATCTCAATAAAAATAATAATTGAGTACAACTAAAATAAATCCAGACAAATAAAATAAATAATAATAATTCCATAAATAATCTGGAATAATTGGGGCGCTACAATACTACCCACCTTAAGAAATTCCGACCTTGGAATTCGAAAGAAAAACAAATCCACCAGAATACAAAAGGGTACATAAAGGGATCAAAAAGTGAAGTTCGGATATCTCCTCCTAAGTTCGGCCTCGATCTCCCAAGTCGCTTCGGTCTCGTCGTGCCGGCTCCATAGCACCTTCACCAAACTGACTGCCCGGTTCCTCAGCTGATGGACCTTCCGGTCCAGTACGGCAACCAGCACCTCCTCATAGGTGAGGTCTCGCTCGACCTGTAGTTCGCCGAAGTCCACCACATGGTAAGGATCATGTACATATCTACGCAACATGGAGACATGAAATACATAGTGCACTCCCGACAAGTTTGGTGGCAAAGCTAGCAGATACGCCAAGTCTCTGACTCGAGCAAGGATCTCAAAAGGCCCGATATAGCGAGGTCGAAGCTTCCCTTTCTTCCCGAAGCAAATCACACCCTTCATGGGCGAAACCTTCAGGAAGACGTGATCACCCACAGCATACTCGTGCTCTTGCCTCTTCCAGTCGGCGTAAACCTTCTGCCTCTCCTGGGCAGATTTGATCCTCTTCTGGATCTCATCAACCTGAGTTGAAGTCGTGCGAATGAACTCCGGGCCCATAATCTTCCTCTCCCCAACTTCATCCCAGTAAATGGGAGTTCGCACTTCCGCCCGTACAAAGCCTTGTACGGTGCCATCTTAATAGAGGAATGATAACTGTTATTATAAGCCAGCTCGACCAATGGCAAAGAATCCTCCCAGGTTAGGCTATGGTCCAAGACCACAACCCTAAGAATGTCCTCCAAGTACTGGATCGTTCGCTCCGACTGACCATCTGTCTGAGGATGAAAGGTTGTACTGAACTCCAACCTTGTCCCCATGGATCGGTGCAACGTTTTCCAGAACTGTCCGGTGAATTTTGCGTCTCGGTCAGACACAATCTCCACGGGCACCCCATGAAGTCGAACAATCTCTTCTGTGAACAACTTAGTGTAATCACTGGCCTTCATCGTCGTTCGGACGGGCAAGAAGTGGGAAGACTTCGTAAGTCTATCCACGATCACCCAAATGGAGTCATGTCCATTCCTCGACCTCGGTAAGCCTACCACGAAGTCCATGGTAATGCACTCCCATTTTTACATGGGAATATCAAGCGGACTTAAAATGCCTCTCAGTTTCTGGTGTTCAGCCTTCACTTGCGGACACACTAGACAACCATTCACAAACCTCGCTACTTGGCGCTTTATGCCACGCCACTAGAAGGTCTTCCTCAAGTCCTGGTACATCTTCGTGCTACCAGGGTGAACAGAATAAGGAGCACTATGAGCTTCCTTAAGAATCTCACATCGCAGTTCCCAAACCTTCGGTACACAAAGTCGCCCCTCGAAGACTAAGGCACCATCGGTTGCAACCGCGAATCCTCCAATCCGTCCATCTAATGCCAACTCCTTCATCCGACAAAGGAATTTGTCGTTCGGCTGCTCGGCTACAATTATCTCTCGCAAAGTCGGCCCCACAACTAATGATGCCAGCACACCACTAGCTCCCGGAGTGGACTCCACGATCTCTAACTTCAGCCGCTCGAAGTCCCGAACCAACTCTTCCTCCCGAGAAATCATGAAGTTCAGCGCACCATGGTTCCTCCGACTCAACGCATCGGCGACCACATTAGCTTTCCCTGGATGGTAGCTAATTGTGCGATCGTAATCCTTCACGAGCTCTAACCATCACCTCTGTCTCATATTGAGCTCCTTCTGTATGAAGATGTATTTCAGACTCTTGTGGTCCGTGAAGATCTCGCACTTGCCTCCGTAGAGATAGTGCCTCCAAATCTTAAGCGCATGAACCACTGCTGCAAGCTCCAGGTCATGAGTCGGATAGTTCACCCATCTTCGAAGAATCGCTATAAATAGTGAACTCCAAAGTCGTATCTGGTATAGTCAACACAGGCGCAGACGTGAGCCTCTTCTTCAACTCCAGAAAGCTCGACTCACACTGAGGGCTCCACACAAACTTGGTTTTCTTCTTAGTTAAGTTCGTCAGCGATGGGGCCACCTTCGAGAATCCCTCGATAAAACGCCGGTAATATTCTTTCAGTCCCAGAAAAATGCGGATGTCATCAGCATTCTTCGGTGTCTCCCATTTGCTGACGGCCTCAATCTTCCCCGGGTCTACCTCGATTCCACGGACCGTGACAATGTGACCTAAGAAAGCCACCCTATCCAGCCAAAACTCACACTTCGAGAACTTCGCGTAGAGATTCTCCCGACGAAGGGTCTCTAGCACTATTCTCAAATGCTCTTTATGCTCTTCTATGCCCCGGGAATACACCAAGATGTCATCGATGAAGACGATAACGAAGCGATCCAGGTACGGATGGAAAACACTGTTCATCAAGTCCATGAACACCGCAGGGGCATTACTCAACCCGAACGACATCACCATGAACTCGTAATGGCCATACCTAGTCCAAAAAAGGTCTTCGAGACATCGGACTCCTTGATCTTCAGCTGACCGCAGATCGATCTTGGAAAAGATACTTGCTCCTCTCAACTGATCAAAGAGATCCTCGATTCTCGGCAAGGGATACTTGTTCTTGACTGTCAAATTGTTCAACTCTCGGTAATCAATGCACATGCGCATTGAACCATCCTTCTTCTTTACAAATAGCACGGGCGCTCCCCAGGGTGAAACTCTCGGTTGGATGAAACCAAGGTTCAGCAGCTCCTGGATTTGCGTCTTGAGTTCCTGCAACTCTTTCGGTGCTATTCGATAAGGGGCCTTTGAGACGGGTTCGGCTCCGGGCAGCAAGTCTATGGTGAATTCAACCTGTCGGTTGGGCGGTCCACTTGGCAACTGGTTAGGGAACACATCGGGGTATTCGCACACAATTGACACGTCCTCGGGTGATTTTTTTTCCCCCTCTCTGATCATGCTCACTAGATAGCCCTGGCAACTACCCTTCGCTTTTCCCTTCATGGCCTTCATGGAAGAAATGACCTTGGGCACGGTCCTCGACTTGGCGACGTAAAACACGATCGACTCTCCATCGGTTGGGTGAAGCGTAACCTCCTTCTCTAAGCATCGGATTTCGGCACGGTAGTGGATGAGCCAGTCCATGCTGAGGATGACGTCGAAATCCCGCATGTCGATGATATAAGTATCTGCCTCCAACATTTGGCCTCCGATCGAAATTTCAAGTCCTTGTACCATCGTGTCGGTAGAGATCGTCTTACCCAAAGCCAGACAAACCTCGAGAGCACCGACTCTACTAACACTACGGATTCCCAGTGACTCCAAGCATTGACGAGAGATGAAGGAATGTGTGGCCCCGGTATCACATAGAGCATATATAGGTACATTCGATAAAGATAGTATGCCATACATGTGTACCTGCATTGTCGGCTGTCTCTGCCTGGGTCAATGCATAGACTCGGGCTGGAGCTCACTACTGCTGATGCTGCGGCTGCTGCTGAGGCTACGGTGGCCTCCTGGGTTCTGGGCAGGCATGGGAGAAATGGCCCTTCCGCTGGCAGTTGTAACAAGTCACGTCGGCAGCCCGACACATGTTGGCCTCGTGGACTCGCCCGTATGCTCTACAAGGCGGCGATCCTGCTGGAATCTGATAGAGGGGTTGGGCATTCTGCGCCACAGGCTGATGCTGCTGAGGGTGGCGTAGGCCATGGTTAGAGCGATTGCCCTTCTTGCGGTTCTGCTGATCATTCTTCCTCTTGTCGGAGCTAGAGGACGAGGGAACTGAAGTGAAAGGGGCAGGATACTGATAGGCAATCTGAGGAATGACAGGTGGCTGAAAGATGACCGGTGGTCCAGTCTGAGTGGTATGAGAAGCATGATAATAGGAGGGGACTTGAGCTATCGGAATCAGACAACTCTCAACCTCCTGAGCTCGCAGAACGGTATCGGCATAAGGCATTGCTCCATGGCTCCTTACAAGCTCGCAGATTCGTTGATTCAGCACCTTCAGATACTTACGGGCTTTCTTGGCATCAGAATTCACCATTTTGCCGGCGAAGATACTCATACGGGTGAAATTGCGCGTGTACTCGTCCACGCTGGCATTCCCTTGCTTGAGGTGCCAAAACTCATGCTCCATGCGATCATGGAAACTCTGGGGAAGGAATTTTTCTCGGACGATATCCTTCATACGCTCCCAAGTGAGAGCATTGCGCTCCGCTGCTGGCCTCAAAACCCAGTAGTCGATCCACCAATCTGATGCGTCAATCTTCATCTGAAACCCAGCCAGAGAGATGCGATGTGCCTGAGAGAGTGGAAGCACCGCGAAGATCTTATCGAGTTCCTTCATCCACTCTAGCATGGCAGTGGGGCTCTCAGTCCCCATGAAGGTAGGTGCATACATACCCTGAAGCTGAACAATAAGCCTCGAAAAATCCCAGTCCAGGTCGGGAAGAGCCTGCTGACGAGGCGATGGAGGCGGGGACGGAGACGGAGATGGCTGCCTGTTGTTGCGGGTATTGCGTCGAGCCATGATTCTACATTGAATAACCCGAAGAGTTTAGCACAATAATACCATTTCTAGAGTTCATCACTCAAACGCTAGAATTCGAAACATAACAAGGTGGATAGTCCTAAGCCCCAATAATATAATCAAAACAATAAACTCATACCTTGAGTTGGCGCGGCGAGACGAAAGCGAGTGGTCAATGGTCATTATACACAAACACTAGAGATAGTCTACAGAAACGCAGACTAGCTCTGATACCATATTGTAACGCCCCGTTTTATTTTAAAGAGTTTACCGCATTTATTTATAAAAATCAGAGTAATTTTTTCGCAAAATTCCAAATTAAAACTTTGAACTTAACCGGGCGCTACTTAACTATTAAACAAAAATAACAATTAAAAACCAATCACAAGAATCTACACATGCATCTCCGACAACATGATAATCAAACCAAGTTATAATAAGTTTTCAAAACCGAAGTCAAGAGATTTCAACATAATCCCATCAACATGTTCAAAATGTTTAAGCGGAAGCATCGAAATCCATAATAACAATCCAACATAAATAGATAATGCGGAAGCAAAGACATGACGATCCAATGACCACCACTTGCTCATCTTTCGCTGTCGCCGCCAACAATACTCAACCTAAAGATAACAAGAGAAAAAAAGAGGGCAAAGACAAATAATGGGGGTGAGCAAAACCACTATGCTCACCAATATCGCATAAGTCTATCTCGCATAAAGATTCAACACCATAAATAGAGTATGCATAGAATCCAGGTCTAACTCCTTATATGGCCCTATCGCAAGCCTCCTATGTACATACAACAACCTTCCGATCAGACATCGGCAAGGAAGTAACCGGAAACCTTCCCACCCCGGCTCGACACGGGCTAAGGGATTCTTTCCAGGAGACAGTCGAGATGTTTTT
This sequence comes from Striga hermonthica, assembly GCA_902706635.1. Taxonomy (NCBI): domain Eukaryota; kingdom Viridiplantae; phylum Streptophyta; class Magnoliopsida; order Lamiales; family Orobanchaceae; genus Striga; species Striga hermonthica. Next base: position 7,559,478 of record CACSLK010027831.1, on the reverse strand, counting down.
CCCCAACACACGGGCTAGGGCGTCCTCCTCCCGGATACGACGGACATGTGACCTTGCACTGCTTATGCCTTTGATTCTTATGCATTCATCAAAGGCACTAAAGGCGAGACGCCCCTGGCGGTGTAACACACTAGACTAGGATTCTCAGGCATACTAAACTTATCGAGACGAACATTTATACGAAATAACGAAATGCGATAATTATAGATACACAAATTGTACCCACCTGACCAGTCGAAATAGACAGATACACACAAGGTGGACAGGGGGCTCGACTCCTCATTAATCTATAGATTAGGGATTTAATTATTATTAAGGGTTTTGATTAGCAGGCAAAAGCACGACAATTAGGACAAGTAAACACATAAGGCGGATAAATTAATCGAATAAACGCACAAATAAACTAACTCGCCATATAAAAGAGAAGACTAGTCAGGACAAATAACAAATTAAGAAATTCGCATAAGGAAATCAAATAATAAGAGTTACATGACTGCGTTACATATGCAACAAAATAACAAAGGTCAACCAAAATCATTCATGTAAGTGTGCTTTAATATATTACCAAATTCGCCACCCATATACTGAACCCATGATTATCATTACAGTTAAATCTCAATTTCACATACAATTAATATGCACAACAAAAAAATGCATTCCATAATGCTTATATAAACACATGAATAAAACTTCTTCCTTATTACTCAAGTTCAAAAATCACTCTTCTCAGACCAAAAAGCATTAACAGTTCACAACTTAAACAGGTCTTTTTTCATCAACGCGCTTTAACTAGTCTAAGCATGTCTCTCATGAATTCAAAGCAGAAGTACATACCATGCTCTTAAAATTTATTTCAACAGCTAAAAAAAACATCACACAAGGTTCTTTTTTTTTTCCAAACGATAGATTGATATAATAAATAGCAAAGGAAATAGAGTACAGATACATAATTACAGACAACCAGCAACTCCCGGAGGGCCATCCAAGGATGCCCTAAACCAACACAACACAAAGCTAACAAACGAACAAGAGAACTAACAACTGCCCAAATCTACACTGCACCAAAACAAACAAAAGAGATGAACAGACAACAAAGACAAGGGCTAAAGAACCCACAGCAGAAAACAGACACCTCCACAAGAAAGAACAAAGAAAAGACACAAGGAGAAACTCAACAAAGCAACCAACAGCACACCCTCAGTCCAAAGGCAGCTATAAGAAAGTTGGAACCTTCAGCTGAACTGCAAAGACCTAACCAACCAACAACAACCAGAACCAGAGAAAAAAGAAAAAGACTAACCAAGGGCAAATCACCACTGAACCTGCAAAGGACCTAGCCATCAGCCAGCTTGGAAAGCAAAAATCTACAAGGCCTGAACAGCAAATAATTCTCTCCAATCATTCACTGCCAATTTCACCACCTCCTTTTCAGGAACCCAATTGTTTTGAAACTTCCAAAGATTCCTTGATTTCCATAACCACCATAAAATGTATGTGGTTAGTTGAATTCTGTCTTGAGAAATCTGAGACTTATCCAAGGTGCGGATCACCCACCACCATCTTCTGAAACACTTAGCATCTTCAGTGAGGCCATCCCAGTGAATTGGGGCCATTTTCCATACTCTCTGTGCTCTGATGCAGTCAAAGAAAATGTGTTCTGTTGGTTCAATCTCCTCACCACAGCAGCTACACATTGGGTCAATATCCATGCCTCTTTCTTTAAGATGAATACTAACAGGAAGAATTTTGCTATAGCATTTCCAGAGAAAATGCTTAGGCTTGTTCTTGATTTTCAAAGCCCATCATCTTGTTCTAACCTTTTTATTCAGGCAATGAGAGTGGCTACTCTCAGGAGTCCCCAAATTGAGAACTTTAAGATTGATAATGTGAGAATAAGTACCAGCCACAGAAAACTTACCCTTAGCATTAGGAGTCCACATCCACTTGTCACTCTGAAGAGGATCCAGATTTTTAATCTTAAGTATGGCTTCTTTGTCTTGCTGAGAGAACACTTTCCCCAATAACTCAGAATTCCATCTCCTGCCACCAGGTTCCATTAGCTCATTGACCCACACCAACTGACCATCTTGACCTGATTGGAGAGAAGGAGACCCATATTTGATGGATGGGATCCAGGGATCATCCCAAATTTTTGTATTGTGCCCATTTTTAACTTCAATTCTGAAACAATCTCTGTATTTATCTCTCACAGATAGCCAATTGGACCACAACCATGAAGCTGAGTTAGGCTTCTTCACTTTCAACAAATCAGAGTTGGCAAAGTATCTGGCTTTTAGAATTTGACTCACAAGTAAGTTAGGGTGGGAGAGGACTCTCCAAATCTGCTTTAATATCAAAGCTTCATTGAAACCAGTTAAATCTTTGAAACCCAGTCCACCAGCAGCTTTTGGTATAGAAACTTGATTCCATGCTTTCCAGTGGAGTCCCTTTTTCTGGTTCTGTCCTGTGCTCCACCAAAACTGAGCACTCATGCTGATAATTTTCTTACAAATCCCCTGAGGCAAAATGAAGCAGGACATAGAAAATGTAGGCATAGCTTCAATCACAGGTTTCAATAAGACCTCTTTTCCAGCTGTTGAGAGAAAATTGTTTTTCCAATTAATAAGTCTAGCTTCCACAACTTTAATCACATAGTCAAAAACCTCAATCTTGGACCTACCAATCCCCAAGGGCAACCCTAGATATCTAGTAGAATTTTAGATCTGAATTCCTTGCAGAATGTGGCAAACATTGCTCTTGAGTAGGTCAGGAGCATTTCTGCTAAAAAAGATAGAGGACTTTGAAAGATTCACTTTCTGACCAGTAAATTTTCTATAAGTTCCCATCACTGATAAGAGAAGTTCAGCATGAAGACAATCAGCATTGCAGCAGACCAGGGCATCATCAGCAAATAATAAGTGAGAAATTGTTGGCCCTGATCTAGCTATCTTTAGACCAGAGAAATTGCCAATATCCATTTCATGTTTCAGAAGTAATGAGAACATTTCAGAGACAAGAAGGAACAAGTATGGTGATAGTGGATCACCTTGTCTGATGCCTCTAGTGGCTGTCACAAACCCTTTCATGCTGCCATTAATGTTGAAGGAATAAGCAGCAGAGGACACACAAGCAATAATCCACTTAATGAAGAGGGCATTGAATCCCATTTTTGCCATAATCAGTCTGATACTTTTCCACTCCACTCTGTCGTAGGCTTTTTCCATGTCCAACTTGACAACCATAAGACTCTTTGCTCCATAGTTATGTCTATTCAAATAGTGGATGGCCTCTTGAGCTATCACCATATTGTCCATCAACTGCCTTCCGGGGATAAATGCTGCTTGGTTAATACTGATGCAAGAATCTAAGCAAGGTTTCAATCTATCAGTGAGCAGTTTAGCAATAATTTTATAAGATATACTGCATAGACTAATAGGCCTGAACTGAGAAAGAGAAGTTGGGTTGGCACATTTTGGAATCAAAGTGATCAAGGTATGATTCCAATTCTTTAACATCATACCAGACTCAAAAAAGCTAGTCACAGCCTTACACACATCCCCTTTGACAACTTCCCAGAAGGTTTGAAAGAAAATAGGCGACATCCCATCTTGACCAGGGGCTTTGTCTGGATTCAAGCTAAAAAGAGCTTCTCTGATGTCTTCTTCTGAGAAGGGTGCTACAAGATTGCAATTCATATCCTCAGAGATTGTGGTTGGAATAAGTTGAATCAGGTCATCATCAGCCTCAGAGCCCTCAGAAGAGAAAATATCCTCATAAAATTTGCAAATACACTGCTCAATAGCCCCAGGAGACTCACAGATTTCCCCTCTATCATTCACAAGTCTAGTTATGGCATTGCCTGACCTTCTTTGCATCACTAAGGCATGAAAGTATTTGGAATTTGAGTCTCCCAGTTTGAGCCAAGAATTTCTAGCTTTCTGCTTCCAGTGTTCTTCTTCCAGCTTCACAATTCTATTCATCTCTTTGTTCAAAATACCCCATTCCTCCCAGTTTCTCTCTGTACCCTGTTTGCTCAAAATCTCCAGCTTATCAGCAATTTCAGTCTTGTCTTTAACTCTCTCCTTGTGAAAAAAACTGCTCCACCTGAGTAAAGCTATTCTAGTTGCCTTAATCTTCTCTGATACCTGGTACATGGGAGTGCCAGTTGTATTAGTGTTCCAAGCTCTATCCACTGTCTCCTTTACCCCATTCATCTTCAGCCAGTGCTTATCAAAGAAAAACCTTCTTTTAGGTTTATCAACATCAAGATTTGATTGAGAAGAGAGAATAAGAATCCTGTGATCTGAAGCACTCAAGTAAGCAGTATTAACCACAGCATCAAGATTGTCAGCTAACCATGCATATGAACTAAAAATTCGGTCAATCTTCTCCTCAATAAACCCTTCCCCTTCCCTGTTATTACCCCATGTGAACTGATGGCCACACATTTGGACTTCAAGCATTGCCATAGAAGAAATGAACTGCTTAAATCCTTTGAGATCATTCTCAGTCTTCTTTCTACCTCATTTCTTCTCACTAACTTCACAAACATCATTCCAATCTCCCCCTAGAAGCCAGTAATCTCCCTAACCATCCTTAGCATTCTCCAGAAAGGCCCACTGATCCTCCCTCACTCTTCTATCACTGCTCAAGTATATGAAGATAACCCAAAATGTCTGACCTTCAACTTTGCCTTTGACTTCAACTTCCACACAAAAGTGATTCCCTTTTATTTGCACAATCTGCATCTCCTTACTCCATAAACAGTAAACCCCCACTTAAGCCTTGAGGATCAACAGCAAACCACCTGTTTTTAAAACCAATTTTATTGCACACAGTTTGGACAAAGTCTTTCTTTTTTTTTTTGTTTCAGAAAGAAAGAAAAAACTGGGGTGGTGGATTCTAGAAGAATCCTTTATCTGGGATACTGTAAAGGGTCCACCCAGACCTCTACAGTTCCACACCAGCAGCTTCATTTGGAAACTTGGGGCCAATTTAGGCTGGCTTCCTCCACCTTATCATTCAGATTTTTCTGTTTTTTGGATTTATGGGTAGAAATAGTCACATTCTCATCTTCAGCATCAATAATGATACTACTCTTGGCAGTAGAAATCTTCCTTTTAAGCTTCCCCTCCTCTTTGACATCTGCAGAGCTAGAGATTCCCCTTTTTAATCTGCCAACTTGTCCCATCTGCCTGGTCCAGCCCTTCTTCTTCAACTGATTGGGAGATCTCTGGATATTCTGAGTATCCATTTGTCCAGTTTCAAAGTTAAGCATTTGGGGATAACCTTCTTCAGGAATACTGGCCAACCCCATATTGCTTCTGTTCTCCATCTCCATGTTATTAATGGTAGTTTCAGCTTCTGAGGGGAATTGTGCTACCACCAACTCCAGGGATGTTGTTTGAGTCTGGTCACACCTCATTTGATCCTTGTTCAAATTCCCTCCTCCTTGGTTGCTGTCCTCATACTCAGAATTAGTCTGGTTCTTACTATCTGAGGAGTTATAAGCTTTGCTGCTTTTTCCCATGTGGGATTGTTGTTGGATGCTTGGCTTAGGAGAATTATAAGAAGTAGTATTATTAGAACTCTGAGATGAACTAGGCCTAGGTCCCCAATATCCCTCTGGAGCTTTCATCCACTCACCAAATTGTCCTTCTTTTACTGAATTCGATTCCATATCATTCATCTTCTTCTCACAAGATCTTTCAAGGTGACCTATTAGTCCACAATAATGGCAATAGTTGACCAATTTTTTATATTGAATGACTGCTATGATTTGTTGGTCTTTCAATTTCAAGTTCACTACTCTTGGAAGCGGTTTAGAGGCATCTACCAACATTCTGAGATAACTGCCTCTATTACCCCCCGCCTTAACAACCACCACATTCAACGTAAGAAGAAAGATGTGCCCAATTCTACGCCCCACATCCGTACACAACCAGTTCAAAGGGAGATTATTTACCTGAATCCACATCTTGATTTCTGAAAATGATGGGTGATTTTCATGGAGACCATCCTTCCACTCTCGCAAAATCAGATACTGGTTTTCAAACAGCCAGTGGATACCAGCCGCCACCTTCCTCTTGTCTTGTAAGGAACCAAATATATATTGAAAATAATTGGTTTTGAATTCCTTAACCTCCATAGGATTTTGGATTTGCCAAATCATCCCCATGGTCCTCTTAATTCCTGAAAGATGTGCTTTCCTTTCCCCTATCACTTTACCAATGAGGCTCGTCTTGCATTCTTCCGCACTGAGACGAATGTCCTCTTCCTTAAGCTCCAGGACCTCGAATTCTAATTGAGAAAGTGCTATCTGTTTCAACTTATCACTGAGCTCTTCCTGGAACCCTCCCATGCTAGCTGGGTCCATACCTAGCAGCACGAGCTAATCCCCCCTCCCCAGAAACCCTAATTGCCAAATATCGAAACCCTGCGAATTAAAATAAATGGAGATTTGAGAAACCCCCTAGAGAGTAATGCAGGAAACTAGATCACATCCTCCCCAAAGAAGAATCAAGCCCTCCCCAAAGAAGAATCAATCCACCCCCAAGGAGTAATCCATCACACAAGGTTCAGTTATATGGAAATATATCAACCAAAAATGCTTCTCTTTTCTTCTTAAATCTTACAATTCCTTAAGCATGCTTATTTAAAATCTTAACCGCCTGATACTAAGAATAGAACTGAAGCCAATCAATCTCAACATTTCTCACATACTCAGCATGATAGACATATGAATAAGGCTTAACAATAATACAAAGCAAGCTTTAACATATATGCATAGGAAAAAAAAACAAGGATTCGGTAGTCCGAATGATATGTATATCTATCATGCAACATATGAGAACGACCACAATAACGAGAGAATTCGAATAAGTTACCCGAATTTGGGAAACTACGAGCTATCGAACGAGAAATGGGGCGGACAGTGGGTCGGATAAACGGCTTCGGGTCTCGACGGACGACTATTGCTCACGAACGGCTTGCTGAACTCCTTCAGGCGGATTGAGGGATGCTCGAGAACGCAAAACGGATGTCGTTTTTCTTCGAACAGCTGTCAGAAGCACGTGAAGGGGTGAAAGCTCGCCGGTGGTCTGGCGGACCCTTTTTTTTTTAGAAAACAGGGCTTGCGATGGTGGGTTAGCAGCGGTGAGGTGATGATCGGAATTTCTTGATGATGGTGATGGTGATCGGATTTAGCGACGGGAAGGAGAAAAAAAAAGAAAGAAAAACGAGAGAGAAACTCTCTTCTCCTGCTACGCGCGAGCTCGGGAGCAAGAGAACAAAAGACAGGAGTGATTTATTTTCTGTACGAGATAGGAGAGGGAGACTTATATGCATGCTTAGTTGGAGAGATAAGAGGGAACGTTGGGGAGAACGTGCGCTGGGAAGTCGCAGATGAAATTTCAAATGTACAGATAAGGGGAGGACTTGGTCGCAGAAGAAGATAATATATCTGATCGAAATTACACAGGCGCGCTTAAGGAGAAATAGAAAGATTTGTACTTGCGCCAAGCCTAAATAATTTACAAGGGTATTGGGCCAAATAAAACTCAAAGGGCTGAAATTAAAGTCCACTTGGGTCTAGGATTATCAAAAGAATTGGGCCAATGCATTAGCATAGTATTTGGGTTGGAATTAAATCGCTAATCGAGCTCGGGGGTTCCTATCGGTTTGGTAATTAAATAATATACGAGACTCGGTTTAATGCAACGATAAATTTATATAAACCGATTATATATATATATAATACAGACGATAATATTTACATAATTAAGCAATTAGACAATTAAACATTTACGAGCACATAATCGCAATAAAAATAATAATTGAGTACAAATAAAATAAATCTAGACAAATAAAATAAATAATAATAATTCCATAAATAATCCGAAATAATTGGGGCGCTACATCCCCAATCTCCACCTCGCGCGGCCACGCATAACAGATCGGCGGCCATCAGCGACACAAGCCCCGCAAACCATCCACCTCGACGTTCATCCCCAGCTTCGTTCAGACCACCTCACAGTACAACAGTAGCAAGCAGCCCACAGCGACCCCATTGTTGTCGATGTGAACCAGCAGATTCCGGCAAACTCTAATTTTGCAGCAGCTCCACGTTGATCATCCCTTGTTGGCGAAGTACTGAGCAACTGATGACCTCTTTTCAGCACCAGGTTGGGAGAAAACCGAGCTGCAACAATAGTCCTTCTCCCCGGTCGTCCACCTCACTCCATGTTGGAGAAGAGAATCCCGCAAGCTCTCGTTTCCCTCGCGTGATCGAGAATTAAACCCTACCACCTTCGCGTTGATCGTCGAGCATCAGTCCATTACCGGCGAGCCCTGTTTCGTTGCCTCGCATCACCAGCATTGTCGTACAGTGCCCCGTGCATACCACCGCGAGCAGCCCGTCCTCCGAGCCGCCGGCAACCCTCTTCGACCCGTTGTCCGGCCCTTTTTCTTTCCGATAGCTCGTAGATTCCCGAAGACGGGTAACAATTTTGAACCCTCTCATTATTCCGGTCACGCTCGTATATCACATGTTAGATATATATAAATATATATATATATATATATATATATATATATCGTACGTTATGTCGAATCCTTGTTTGAAATCGGGCTCCTTTCGATTTGTATATGTCATGAATTATGGTGATATCTACTGCTCTGTTGTACCTCGATTTTAGCCCTCAGAAACTTGTTATCTGATGTTGAGTTCTTCATATAAAATGAATTTCGTACTGTTGGCTTTTTCTGGGATTTGGAATTTTGTAATTCCGATTTGAAACGAATAAGTTATGATTTTTGCAAAATTGTCGCACGAACAGTTTTTATACAAACCCGACAACTTGTGTTCATTTAATGTCTGACCTGATTATCATGTTTTAATATGCTTAAATGAGGTTGTGTCCTTCATGAAAGTTATAGATCTTTTTTTTAGCTTTCTAATGAGGTATGACGCATGCTGATATGAAATCTTTAGTATAAGTTAGAGTCATTTTACCGAGGTGCTGTTTGTATCATGAACTTGTTTATGACAGATTTTATGAACCGCGTTTTTGTGTCTAAACTCGTTCATAATGTTGTTATTTGTCAATGTGATCTTCAGCAATGTTGTATATAATAGAGTTAGCTATCTGTTAGTTTTTGAATCAAGTCATTTGGAGTTTTGTAGCTTCACTTATCTTGCAAATACTGAGGTCCTGTCAGCTGTTAAATTTAAATGGTTATCTGCAACTCAGTTTTATATGTTTGATGAAAAATCTCCTGGTAGATGACTTAAGTTGTTTTCGATGTCTTCATGAAAGTTGTAGATGCATGCCTTAGGTTTAATTTGAGACTTGAAAACCAACTTTCCCCGGTATACGAGAAGGAAAAAGTCAGATTAGAATGCATGCTTATATGAATTATGTGCTGTCAGTTATGTCAATTTTAAAAACGCTGCCCGGGTTAAGTTTTGAAAAACTCGTGTTATGTGTTCTGAATTGAAGTGTTCGCTTTGCATGCATGCTTATGTGAACTATGTGAGCTGAGTTGAATTGCATGAATGTAGTTATAAGTGTTGTGTGTAGAATAGTCATTTATAGGACTATTTTATATAAGACAAAATTGCATATTAATACACCACATTTCATGTTTTTGCAATTTAATCACCACCTTTGTAATTTAGCAATTTAATACACCACTTTAACTATTTTTTGCAATTCGAATCACATGGCTCAATTTCGGGCTTTTTGTGCAGACATGGCATTTTACGGCTGACGTGGCATTCCACGTGTCAATGACATGACTTTTTTTGCTGACAGGGCGTCCTGCATGTTAATTGGAATAAAAATAAATAAATTGTTGGTGAAGAGATTCGAACCTTAGACATTGATGTTGCATTGTAGCTAGTGCTGCAAACGAATCGAACGTTCGCGAACGAAACCTCGTTCGAGCTCGTTCGTGTTCGTTTAAGGCTCATTCGTTTAACATTCGTTTATTCGAACGAACACGAACATGTTCGCGAACATAAATGAGCGTTCGCGAACATCATAATAATAATAATAATAATAATAATAATAATAATAATAATAATAATAATAATAATAATAATAATAATAATAATAATAATAAGTAAATAAATTAAAGTTACCCACTCTCTCTACACCCACTTTCAATTTCTCAGATCAAAAACCCTACTCTCCCTAGATAAAAGTTAGATCTCAGATTCTCAACTCAAAATCGCCATCGCCACACCCACCCAACCCCGTCGGCCCGTCGTCCTCAAGTAGATTTCCGGCGATCTGCTCCACGCTCGCCTTCAACTCAAGGCCTCTAAGTTGTGACTTGACAGAGATCTGCTTCTTCCTCCTTAGTTGTAAGTTAAATTTGGCCAATTTTCCTAAATTTCCCTCAATCTCTTGCTTCTGTAACTCTGTTTCTGTATATTTCCAAAGAAAAAAACGGAATGGATAAAAGTGCTTCTCCAACTCTGTTTCTGTATATTTAACTTGCTTCTGTAACTTGTTTTTTATCTCTTTGCTTCTGTAACTCTGTCAAAATATATTTACTTTCAGAAAAATTTTGAGCTATATTTGCATCCTTCATTTTATGGACATTGTTTTTGGTTCCAATTTATATTGTAAGGATTTCTTTATGTGGCTGAATTTGCCAAATCAGGATTGATTGTTTTTTGTTCCAATTCATATTTTATGTTGATTGTCTTGGTTTGTCTTTTATCTTGATTGTAGAAATGCCGGGAAATGAGATGATGAGCCGACGGTGTTTGATCAAATCAGAAGTTGCTTTATTATATTGGACTTTGTTCTTGAATGTTATATACTGGATGTTTATTAAGATTTAAGAATTTGGATGTTTATTAAGTAATGTAATTTCCTGGAATTCAACTTATTTTTATTTGCGCTTTTACATTTGGTAATCAGTATTTTGGTTTTGTATTGATTGTCACTATTCATATATAATAGCAGTAACCTTTGATAATCGAACTATTTAAACAAGTCGAGCTAATCGAACGTTCGAAAAGTTAAAAAAAAAATCGATTAGTTAAACGAGCCGAGCACGAACGAACACGAATTTCACGAACAATTAAACGAACGAAAACGAACAAAAATTTAGGCTCGACTAATAAACGAACGAATTCGAACATGTTCGAATATTAGTCGAACTCGAGCTCGAAGAGTCCAAGCTCGGTTCGGATCTGTTCGTTTGCAGCACTAATTGTAGCTCTACAACCACCACACCAATCAAATTTAGTTGGTGATTCTAATAACTATTTATATATATCAAATTAAATTAAAATGATAATGCAAATTATATTAAATTAAAATAATAAAATATAAATTATAATAAATTAAATTATAAAAAATAAAATAAATTATAATAAATTAAATTATAAAAAATAATATAAATAAATTAAGATAAAATGTGTTGTAGTAAAATGATTAAACTAAAATAAATTAAATTTATATATATTATTTGTTAAATATAATTAATTATATAAATTTTGAAGTGAAAAATAATAATGTAAACTTAAATTAAAATCAAACTAAACTAAAGTACACCATTAATATATTAAAAATAATACAATATAAGATAATAAAGTATAAAAAAAGGTAAAGTAAAATAAAATAAAATAAAATAATAAATATAAGAGCTTATTATGAAACATTAAACTATAATCAATAAAAATTTAAATGAATATAATGAAATATGAAATATTATTTATCAAATATTATTAATATGTTTTACTCTAACATAAAATATGAAATAAAAAAGTTATATATTTTAATTATCTTGTTTATTTTAATTAATTTTATTTTCGTTTAATTTTATATAATTTATTTTATTATAATTTTATATTTTATTAATTTAATTTAATAATTTACATTATCTTTTAAATTTGATTTAATTTATTCATATGTAATGTCTATATATAAAACGCTGTCAAATTTATAACCTAACTTGGATTGGTGTGGTGGTGGAAGAGTTACCATGCAACTCTTACATCCCAGGTTTGAATTTCATGACCAACATATTTTTTTTATAGAATGTCATGTCAGCGCAAAACACCATGTCATTGATACACTGAATGCCATGTCAATGCCATGTCAGCCGTAAAATGCCATGTCAGCACAAAAAGCCCGAAATTGGGCCTTGTGATTCGAATAGCAAAAAATAGTCAAAGTGGTGTATTAAATTGCTAAATAACAAAGGTGGTGATTAAATTGCAAAAACATGAAAGGTGATATATTAATATGCAATTTTGCCTTTATATAATGTAGGTGTTTGACTAGCTGTGTTCCCTGCCTACTATTTCCCCCGATATCTGTGACTTCTTATTTCTCCGGATACCAGGTGAATTTTATTTAAAATTTTCTATGCCGTAAATGTTATTAATGATTTCTTATGGTATGATCAAAGTATGCATGTGAACCATGTAGCCTTCGATGTGAGTTGTACCGGCCGTCGAACGGTTTTCTCCGTAGCTATAGAACGAACCCGATGGGTAATCTCCTTTATTTATGTATGACAGTCAGGGCGTGAGCCTTGGCTGGTGATCCCCGTTGTAAGGCCAAGGGCCATCGGGGTTGTTTTACCCCTACTGGCCAGGCACTCGATGTGAGGCCAAGGGCCATTCGATATATAGCCGGCAGTAGTCTATTGATATAGGTGTGCATATGAGGGTTGACTCTGGGATAGAAGATGGGATAATAATTGATTTGTGTTCATACTGCGGCCATACCTATTATGTCTTCTGATTACTGTTCTTTATAATTATTGATTAATGTTTACTGCATAGTGGTGAGAACTACGATTTCTATTTGTGCTCACCCTCATCTGCTCTTCATGGATGCAGGTTAGTAAGTGCGGGCACAACGGAGGGATGCGAGTGGTGGTCGGTCATTGATGACCAACTTATTATTTGATATTGCTTCCGCTTATTGAACTGATTTACTTATTTATGCATTATTGAATATTGAGGATTGGATTATTGATAAGGAGGTGCTCCTTAGATATTATGAATTTGAGAAACCCGGTTTGGGTGTTGACATTATAGATGAACCCGTTTGGGAGTTGAAATTATGATTGAATTTATGATATCGTTGATGATTGATGATGAATGGTTTTTAAAAAATGAGCAGCGCCGCCAAGTGATTTAGAAAATAAATTTAAAAAATTTATTATTGATTTTTGGCAAATAAAACTGGGGCGTTACACGGACCGTCATCGAAGCGATCAAATTATTTTATTAAATCACTTGTGGTTTATTCAGATTTTAATTTATAAATATTTTAATATACATATATAGGATTTTTTGTAATAAATTTAAATAAAATTGTGTTACTTAAATATTTAAACAATTTATAAATTCAAATGTTTAAACTAATTGATAAATATTTTATAAATCTATATTTTTTGTAAATATATAATTTTATTTACAATAATTTTAAATATAGCAAAATTTATTTAGAAAAACGTAACAATCCTGTCAGTCCAATTGACTGGTGTTGACGGATTCAATAGCAAATATTTTATTCAAGCAAATTATAAATCGGTTCTAGGTTCATCCGATCAGACTGTGTCTTTAATTTAAAACAATGGGTAGATCATGATCAATGTGATTTATATATTTAATTTATAATACAATCGTAATATTTTTTTCCCGTGCATCGCACGTACGCACTAGTATAATTTATAATGTTTATGGGTAAAATATAATACCGTTTTCTAACTTATTAGTTTTAATTTCTTAAAGTGACTAGAAAATGAAAAGGCCATATATAAACCTTATCTAACCAGCCTTTCTTGATTATTGCAAATTATTTAATTTTTTTTGGGATTTAATAAATGCATGCTCATTTCCATTTTGGTGTGTACCTGAATCCTGATCCATGGATTTCCCCATATAGCCCCGGGCATATTACCACTATAATTCTAATCGTATAACGGATCTATTATGTATGTTGCTTTCAAATCTTAAACATCTGCAAACTTAGAATATTTATTTATATCAGTCCCTCCAACAATTATTGTTCAATTTATTTTTATGAGTTAGGAAAAATATATTTACATTTGTTTTGAATGGAAATTAATTTGGTAAATTGTGATATATTGCAAGATTTTAGCATACATGGTCTGATTTAATTTACATGAGCTTTCATAAATTATTATATTAAATAAAATAATTATCTAAATTTGCGAGTAACTTTTTTTTTTTTAATTTGTTAGTAACTATTTGAATTTTTATCAATTACCACTATAAAAAATACAGAAATGCTATGTAGCTATCGAATTGTTCTTTTATGGAATTATTTATAACCTTATGTATTGACACATGTTCAATGTGTATTTATTGCAGAACACGTGTTAATACACCAATTACAGAAAACTATGAATGACTCTATAAACCGAATCATCTTATGACTTCATAACAAAACCGAACCGATAAAGAATAAATGGACAATTGTTTACGGTGAAAATGTACGTTGTGTAGTGTTAAAAGAAATAAAGAATACCTCAAAAGAAAACAAAGTGTACCCGAAAAAAAAAAAAGCTATCCTTAAAAAGAAAAATAAAAATCGCAATAAAGTGGCAATTAATAAAATAAAATCCATATATAATTAATTCCACCCAAAATTTTTTATTAAATCTGTGTCGTTTTTCTTTAATGAGAAAAATAATAATAATAATAATAATTGCAATAATTGCTACTATTATTAAATTATTTATTTACTCAGGCAACTCCATTTCTGCGCAGTGCACTCACTCTCCATTCTCCATTCTCCATTCTCTCTCTCTCTCTACGCGATCTCTTGCGACTGTTATCATAATCTGAATTCGCACAGTAACACGCACTTGAATTATTACGGCGTAGTTTCTAAGCATTTGGGCGTGACGGATTTTGTCTCAAACAAAACCGTAAGCCTAACAACAGTATATAATAGATTCTGCTGAATAAGTGAAGAAGAAGCAGTTGTTTTTTGCTCGTGGGATGTGCGAGAAGCTGAGGAGTTGAGGTAAGATTTCGAGTAACTCTGCTTAGTTCACTACTTCGATTTTTTTTTTTTTTAATTTTTTTTATTGTTTTTTTCCTTATCTTTGGGCAATTATTTCAGCAGAATTTTGCCGAGTATGTTTAGATCTGTACTGAGTAGTTGCTGTTCGAAGATTAAGTGTTTTCACTTGATTGATCAAGATTGAAGCTTAGATAAGAAACTGCGGAAATTCTATGAGTATTAGTATTTGGGAATTTGGGGCAAAAGATTCCTCATTTAGTATTATTATGATAACAGTTCATATATTTGCTAATTTTTGGAAGTTTAAGATTCTGGAATTTATAATTGATGGTTTCTGTGTGTAATATTTTTTGAGTGGGAAGGGGAAAATAGATTTATGTGGTAGTAAGAAATTTTCCTATCACTTTGTCCAGCCGATGAAGTAGCAGCTGCTATAGATGAGCAGAAGAAAGGAAATTAATGACTACATTTAGTGTTAGTAACATTATATTGCCATTTCTTAAACGAAACGAATTGGTGCAGCCGGTCATGATGGATAGAATGAAGAGATTCAAAGAATAATCTCATCTTTTTGTTAGTTTTTATTCAGGTGACGACTGCTCTGGTTATTCGAATCTTTTGTTTTGTTAACTGAGGATTATATGGTCTGCATCTTGTAATTGAAAATATAGAAGCTGTGTATTGACATGATAAAATGCTCTGCAAAGGATATATTGAATGAAGTTAATCAACCCCAGGTTATGTTTGTAGTTAAGCAGTTTCAAGGGTTGACATCTGAAAAGAATCTCATATTTTCAGGAAAGTATGCCTTCATGGTGGGGTAAGTCATCATCAAAAGAAGCAAAAAAGAAAACAACCAAGGAAAGCTTCATTGACACCCTACACAAGAAGTTCAAAAACCCCGACAGCAAATCCTCCTGTAGGTTGGGAGGTTCTAGAAGACGCTCGAGTGACAGTGTCTCCGAGAGAGGGTCCCAGTCACGGGCCCAGTCTAGGTCCCCGTCGCCATCTTCCAAACATGTGGCTCGATGTCAGAGTTTTGCAGAGAGGCCTCAGTCCCAACCACTTCCTGTGCCAAGCCTTGGACTTCCCAAAGTCAACCGCACGATTTCTGGAATAACTGAACCGGTAAAGACAAAACAGGAAAGGGTTTCCAAAGCTTCATTATTCCTTCCTCTTCCTAGGCCCGCATGCATAAGGCAGAGGCTGGAGCCTGGGGACTTGGATGGTGATTTGGCAGTGGCCTCAATCTCTAGTGAGTGTTCGATTGAGAGTGACGATCAGGTTGATTCACGTCAACGTAGTCCACTGGTGACTGACTATGATGTCGGATGTAGGACGACTGCTGGTAGCCCCACCAGGTGAGTCGAGTTACTCATCATGTAGAAAATAAATAAATTAAGTAGCAGTACAAAAAAAGATATCTTTTTTTTTTCTTCACTTTGAAAAAATAAATGTCCATGAGGTTTAGTCTAATTACAGATGAACCCAAGTTGCTCCCTTAAATGTGTAATTTTCAGAAGGCAAGCAAACGTTAATCGAGTTTTTTGTAATTTGGAAAGGTATATAAACTTCAAACCAACCTTTGGGGTTCTTTTCAGTAATTAAGCCATAATTTTATGTTTTGGTTTTAGTTATATATGATGTTTGACCTCTAAACAATTAAATGAGACCTCTCTGTTTCGTTCTATTTCATCCTTGCAGTATTTCTAAGGATCACTTGCCTGTTGCGCCCTTAGTCTCGAGGCAGTCGCAAGTTCCTGTGAACCTCTCCTCCAATAAGATTATCTCTTCTCCTCCTAGAAGACGACCTTTTAATGGTCAAATGGCGAATTTACAGATTCTGCAACATGGGGCCTTGTGGAGTGCTCCCGATAGCTCAATGTCGAGTCCCTCTAGAAGTCCAATGAGGGTCTCTGGTTATGAGCAGATTACGAGCACAGCTTTTACTGCTGGCAAACTCTATCCAGATTTTCCCTTCCTCGGTTCTGGTCAATGCTCCAGTCCAGGCTCAGGTCAGCTAGAGGACAAATAGCCTCACTTAAATATACCTATAAAGAATTTTCATGCAATAGAGAAAGTTTGACCTCAGTAAAAAAAAACTATATCTATATATGTATATCTCTATTATTTTAAAAATTTGATAATTTGAATGTAAATATGCATACCATACATCACTACTATATTCATTTTTTTTTTTAATCCCAATGGAAATTATTTTCTGGCTGCAGGTCAGACGTCTGGCCACAATTCGATGGGAGGAGATCTGTCCGGGCAATTATTCTGGCAGCCCAGTCGAGGAAGTCCAGAAATTTCTCCCATACCCTCTCCAAGAATGACGAGTGCTGGACCTAGCTCCAGAATCCACAGTGGTTCTGTAACACCACTTCATTCTAGAACTGGAGGAGGGTATTCCGAATCACAGAGCAACTGGCCTGAGGATGCAAGACAGCAAAGCCACCGTTTGCCCTTACCTCCCATAACCATTTCGAACGCCTCGCCTTTTCATCAGCAGAGTTCAGCTGTGACTTCACCTTCTGTGCCACGAAGTCCTGGACGAGCTGAGAATCTTGCCAGCCCTGGCTCACGTTGGAAAAAGGGGAAGCTTCTTGGTCGAGGCACATTTGGACACGTTTATGTTGGTTTTAATAGGTAAGGGGCCTCCCGTCTAAATGGATGAGTATCATAGATTTCCTCTTCTTTTTCTTTTTTTTTTTTCTTTTTTTTTGTGTATATTTTGTAAAGTAGTTCCTGATGAATGGGATTTAATTGTTGTTGGTTTTAGTGAAACTGGTGAAATGTGTGCAATGAAGGAGGTTACATTATTTTCTGATGACGTAAAGTCCAAGGAAAGTGCGAAGCAGTTGGGACAAGTGAGTCTTTAGTCATTAGATTTGTGGGGAGGCATTTCCTTTGTAAAGATGTATAAGGTCATACTGTTCTTTCAAATGCTATCAGGAAGTGCAAGTATTTGTTAAGTAGATAAGTCTTACACTGCAATTCTGTTGCTTACAGGAGATTGCACTGTTGAGTCGCTTAAGGCATCCTAATATTGTTCAGTACTATGGATCTGAAACGGTCAGTCAAATTACAGCACTCTTTTATCTAATACATTTAATGCTTACTTCAATGTTGGCGAAGCATTTGTTGCACATTTTCTACATATCCATCTCCAACATTTGGTTGACCATAGGCCTCTTCCACGATTTGCTTGAAAGTCTGACTATTGGTTCACTAGGAACAGCGTCACATAAAATATTTCAATGAGATGTAATATTGTGAACTTACTATTTCCAAATTATGTTTTTCCGAAAAGCTATACGGTTCACTTTAACGTGTGTGTGGTTCATTTTTGTTAAACATTCAGTTCCGAACTACATTTTTGTTAATAGGTTGGCGACAAATTATATATTTATTTGGAATATGTATCTGGTGGTTCCATCCATAAGCTTCTACAAGAATATGGAAAGTTGGGTGAATCAGCCATCCGCAGTTACACTCAACAAATTTTGTCAGGGCTTGCATATTTACATGCCAAGAATACTGTGCACAGGTAACGTGCTGCCTCTCTTTTGTCAATGAGAACCTCTCTCTCTCTCTCTGTTGTTCCTTTTTTT
>CACSLK010027831.1:7469931-7504117 GCA_902706635.1 Striga hermonthica | reverse complement strand
GGGAGGTGTATCTCATACCATTTTAAATGTATATTCCTGTCAGGAGCTCATCTAGGCAACTAAGAGAATATAAAAGTCTAGTTTGGGCAGCTCGGAGGTCGGAGAACCTAGGGAGATCGAATACTCGATGAGACCTCATGGCTCGTAGGTCGTGATGTGGGGGTCATGGTTGCGACCTAGGTACCACCAGCGGTAGGAACATACAAAGGTCATAGTTACGACCTGGGAACCAAAGAGCTGCGTGTTATAAGGGAAAAGAATCCTTCATTGATGAAAATTGTATCTTGTTATAAGAGAATAGAAAAGTCTGTTCATCTTAGAGACGTAGTGAGTTAGAAAAGAAGGTACGGGATGATCGTTTTTCTAAATATAGCTCTCTTGGAGGCTAAGCTACCATAGGTAGTTAAGGCTACATACTAACTCGAGCATCTGAGTGTTTACTCCGGGACACCTCCCAACGCATTGTAGGTCACCAGAGCTCCGTGTTGGTAGGAGTACATGGAGATTGCGTGTTCAACCCATTTCAAGACAATTCGCACATCAAATCTGATCCTCCAAAGGCCTATGGCCGAATTTATTCTATCAAGGAAGGAATGAGAATGTCTAATATTACTTACTAACTCCAATTTATTTCTCTTTTATGTTCCTTCATCACGAACCGGTTTACCGTATGACTGATAAATTGATGATCAACATAATATGGATCAGGTTTCTCGGCACAAACATTTTATATATTCTGTTGGGAATTTAAAAACCATGTCCATTTTCATACATTTGGAGCACATATGTTTATACTGAATATGTTACCTCTTCTCTATATATACATTTGAAATAACTTCCATAGTGGTCCGAGCATGGTATGCCATCTGCAGACCTAAAACTGTAAGAATGTGTGGCCCGAAAGTATTGGGCTCACAATTAATTATCCTATTGAGCTAGTCTTTAATTAATGGTTAAACAGATCTAAGCCATTAATCTGGATATTTGATGGACGTACCAGATCTAAAGCACTTCAATATAAATTAGTCCTCTCTCCTCCTATTAGGGTACGCAGTATAATCCCATCACTTTTCTGCTACGTTAAGGAACTGTCAGGAGGGAGAAACTAATTTAGATCTCACAATCGATTAAGCCTCGTGTGATCATCAAGATCAATATCACTAATTATGTCGTCTTCCGCATCAAGTAAGTATTTCGTATACACAAATTATTTATTCAAGATCCTATGATGATGTTTACATATGGTATCAGAGCATGTGTTGTGAATAAATAATTTGTTGTATGAATTATGAGTGAGTACGATCGTATGATAATTTATGTGAATGTTTTTTTTTTCACAAACAAAGATAAATATTATAAAAATTCAACAAATAGAGTACAGTCGGTAAGTCCGATGACTAAACATGTAGAAATTCTAGCAACTAGAATCCTAGCACATGGGGAGATAACACTATATCTTCCCTTCACAACCACTTTGGCTAAAGTCTTACAAATAGAATATAAAGAAGCATTACAAATAATTGAACAATTCTGAAAGAGAGGAAGCAAGGCATAGATGTCATCTACAATGATGCCATACACACAGCTGAAGGGTTCCTTTTTCTGCAATCTGGTAGCTAATCTTTCATCATCAACACAACATGTAATGGCCTGAAATTTTGCTTGAACAGCTCTCTCCATCAGCCACCTAACAGCTAGAAGTTTGCCTTCTTCTTTAGTGTCTGTGAACTGTGTAGTTTCAGCCCATCTCTGTGTTAGGACCCCTTCTCCAAAAACTCCCCCTCCCAGACCCAAAGTCCCAGAGCTGGTATGTAGAGCACTGACAGCTAGAAAAGCCTGCCCTACTCCAAAGGATCACACAGGCTCACAGTGCACCCTTTGGAACAGATATCAAACCACCATTTTTAAAGGATCTTGTTCTTGAGCTCAAATTCTGCCACTCAATTCCCACCAGCTTCCAACAAGCCTTAGCTCTCCCACATTGAAATAGCACATGGTCAATATCCTCCATCGCCTCTCCACAAATCGGAAACCACACATCCCAGTCCATCCCTCTCTTTTGTAAATTCACCCCAATACTTAAAAACCCAAACCAACATCTCCACAAAAAATTTTTCACTTTGCTTTTAATAGGAAGATTCCAAGTAGTTTTCCACATCTGCTTACAGAGCATTTCTGAAGAACTAGAAACAGCCTCCTTCTGTGCATCCCTCCAAATCAAATGATCATAGACAGATTTCACTGTGAGTTCCCATTTAGCATGTCAGTGCCAGATTAGCCTATCCTTTTGACCACTATGACTTAGAGGTATTTTGAGAATAGCCTCAACATCTTGTGGTGTGAAGGATTGAAGAACTAATTCAATGTCCCATTCTCAGGTCTCTTTCATGATAAGATCCTCAACCTTTTGCAGATTAACTCTATCAGAGTGAAAGTGGCAGTCAGGTTTAAATGATCTCTGTGATGGTAGCCAGGGAGAGTTCCAAATTTTGATATTCTTCCCATCTTCCACTCTATATCTCATCCCTAACTGCAGGGATTCTCTAGCTTAATTTCATCCAGCTCCTCCACAGCCAGGAGTAAGAATTTTTACAAGACACATCCATAAGATTTTGGTTCCAGAAATATTTTCCTTTCAAGACTTTACTCACAAGCAAATTGGGTTTGGTTATCAACCTCCATAACTGTTTCACAATCAAGGCTTCATTAAACAATCTAAGATTCCTAAACCCTAAACCACCCCTATCCTTAGATTTAGTCAAATTATCCCAGCTAGTCCAATGAATTTTTCTGTTACCCTCCCCCCTCTGACCCCACCAAAACCTAGCAATCTCAGCACAAATATTCTTACAAACAGAAACAAGGATTCTGAAGCATGACATAACAAAAGTAGGAAGAGCATTTAGAATAGACTTAATAAGAACCTCTCTACTTGCCTTACTCAAGAACCTATTTTTCCAGCTACACACTCTTTGTTTTACTTTTTCACTCACAAAACTGAATATTTCTCTCTTGTTTTTTCCAATGCCCAAAGGCAGCCCCAAGTACCTGGAGGACTGAACCCTAGAGATACCATTCAAGATATTGCAGATCTCACAGATAGCATTCTGAGGGATATTTTTAGAGAAGAAAATTGAAGATTTCTCCATGTTCACCAACTGACTAGAAGCCCTACCATATTCATCTAATATGTTCAGGATAAGCACAACTTGGGAATTGGTAGCTTTACAGAATATAATAGAATTATCAGCAAAGAAAATGTTAGAAATAATGGGAGCATGCTTGCTGATCCTAATGCCATGAAACACAGACCTAAGGGTGGCTTGCTTAATCAAATTAAAAAGGGCTTCTGTAATGATAATGAAGAGATAGGGGGACAGAGGGTCCCCCTGTCTAAGACCTCTAGATGGCTGAACAAATCCCAAGGGGTGGCCATTCACATTGAAAGAAAAAGTAGAGGAACAAGTACAAGCAATGATCCAGGCAATAAACTTATCATGGAAGCCCATTTTGCTACAAACTCTGTAAAGAAAATCCCACTCAACTCTATCATAAGCCTTGGACATGTCCAGTTTAATAGCCATGTAACTGTCTTTACCTTTCCTTTTACTATTAAGATAATGTATACATTCATTGGCAATCACAGCATTATCAATTAACTGTCTACCAGGCACAAATGCAGATTGAGTGGGAGAAATGCAAGCATGAAGAACCAGTTTGAGTCTATTAGCAATAATCTTAGATATAAGTTTATACACCACAGAACACAAGCTAATGGGCCTAAATTCCTCAACTTTTTCAGAGTTTTTTTTCTTAGGAATCAGGGAAATAGCAGTGTGATTAACAGATTTGGGCATAATACCATTGTGAAAAAAATTTTGCACAGCCAAACACAATTCCTCTTTAATACTACCCTAAGAATTCTGGAGAAATGAAGCATTCCAACCATCCACCCCAGGAGCTTTCAAAGGATCCATCTCCTTTAAAGCTTTCTCAATCTCACACACACTAACCTCTCCAATTAATTTGTTATTCATCTCATCAGTGACAGTAGCAGAGATGCCCTCAAGATTACAATCATCAGCAATAGGATTAGTGGAAGTGAAAAGATTCTTTAAGTAACCACTAATTTCCTCAACAGTTTCCTTCTCAGACACACATCTACTACCATCATTCCTTTTCAGATTAATAAGAGAGTTAGTGGATCTCCTTTGTTTAACACTAGCCTTCCTTTTTGCCGAACGAATTGTATTGAACGTATGTTTGACAGTCTTCTGATAAATTGGTCCCCGTTAATTAAACTGGGCGGATTTTCTTTGTTAATTATTGGAATATGGAATTCGTAGACTCTTTAATTCATCAATTTCGTTGTTTGTTGGGCCAACGAATTGACGCTCATTTTGTGTGTCAATATTGTCATCGATTCTCCCGAATTTCAAAGCATGAGGAATTATTTGTTCTACAATTGCCTACTGTATGTTGAACACTCTTGATTCTATTTGAACTAATCTTGTGTGAGCAAATTTATGATGGTGAGGTTTGGAAATATTTCAATTTGTCCATAAACTATAAGAGTTATATATCTCTGTTAATGGGAATAATGGCCCACACATGTTATTTCATGGTTAAGCATTTGTTTTATGGTATAATGATATGAGTTCCGTGATGCTTATTTCATTATATGACATTAAGATAAAATTAATTTGTTAGTCACCAAAGTGGCCTAATTAGTTTTTAATGTTCGGTCATATAATATTATTGTTACAATTGATTGTATATGACATTAAGAGAAAATTAATTTGTTAGTCACCAAAGTGGCCAGATTAATTTTCTAATGTTTGGTCATATACTTTATGTTCTCTTGAGAATGTCATTATTTAAGATAAAATAATGAGTTTGTTGGTTGTTAGAAATTATGGATTTACCCAAAGGTGAATCAATGTTCTATAAATAATAATCATTAAGGAGAAAATATAATATCCTGTTGTCGAGCGTATGTAGATATCCAAAGATACTACGTATGTTAGACGAAGTTTATTTAATTTCTCATTAAGTGTTGAATGACATTCGACTTATGATAATGATGAATATTGTTGTGTTTACCCAAAGGAGACCGGCAACATATGTTATGAATGATTTTCTGAATCTATTAATTAAGTGAGCTTTTATGATTGTGCAGCTATCTCTCTTCATTCGCAAGCTTCTTCTGTTACTGTCTTCAATGGTTTGAATTACTCTGAATGACGTGAGCAAGTCAGTTTCCATTTAGGTATTTTGGATATTGACTTGCTCTGCTTGAAGAAAAGCCTGCTGACATTAATGATCAAAGCAGTGAGGCTGAGAAATCAAATTGTAAGGCTTGGGACAGGTCTAACAGATTATGTTTGAGCTTTATGCGAATGCCGATTGCCAACAACATTAAGTCAACTATTCCCGATAATGCGGGTGCAAAAGCATACATTTTGCTTGTGGAAGAGCATTCTCGTTCCGCGGATAAGTCATTGGCAGGAATACTTATGGCTGAACTCACGACCAAAAAATATGATGGGTCACCAAGTATGCAGCAACATGTTCTTGACATGACTAATCTTGCATCAAGGCTTAAGTCTCTGGGTATGACTGTGGATGACTCATTTCTGGTGCAATTTATGCTTAACTTGTTGCCTCCTGAATATGGGCCTTTTCAAATTAACTATAACACTATTAAGGATAAGTGGGATGTTAATGAATTTGTCAGTAAGCTTGTTCAGGAGGAGACGAGGCTTAAGGCACAAGGAGTTCATACGGTCAAACTTGTGGGTCGAGGAGCTAATGATGTTCTCAAACCGAAATCCAACAAGTTTAAGAAGAAAGGACCTGCTAAAGTTTCACATGTCACTAATGATGAAAAGAAGGAAAATCGGGCAAATAAATGTTATTTCTGTAGGAAAGAAGGTCACGTACAGAAAGATTGCCTGAAACGCAAGTCTTGGTTTGAAAAGAAAGGTATTTCTAATATCTTTGTATGTTTCGAATCAAACTTGTCTGAAGTTCCTTCAAATACTTGGTGGTTGGATTCTGGTGCTACAACTCATGTTTCTATTGTGATGCAGGGATTTCTTACAATCCAGAGCATAAACCCAAATGAGAACTTCTTGTTCATGGGGAACCGTATGAATGCCCCAATTGAAGGCATAGGGACTTATCGTATTGTTTTAGATTCCGGGCACCACCTGGATCTTTTGCAAACTCAATGTACCTGCACTTTCTAGAAACTTAATGTCTCTTTCTAGACTTGATGTTCTTGGGTTTTCATTTAAGTTTGGACATGGATGTTTCAGTTTGTTTGATAAACATGATTTCGTTATTGGTTCAGGAATTCTTTTGGATGGTTTATATAAACTGAAACTTGATGTTGATTTTTCTGCATCTTTAATGTGTGTTCATCAAAATATTGGAATTAAACATGGTGTATCAAATGAGAACTCTGCTTTCTTGTGGCATAAACGTTCCGGTCATGTATCCAAAGAAAGAATACAAAGGTTGGTGAAAGAAGAGATTCTTTCGGATCTAGATTTTACCGATCTTGGGTTGTGTGTGGATTGCATTAAGGGAAAGCAAACCAAACATAACAAGAAATGAGCCACAAGAAGTAGTCAGCTTCTTGAAATTATACACACCGATATATGTGGACCTTTTGATGCTCCATCCTTCAATGGAGAAAAGTATTTCATTACCTTTATATACGATTTTTCACGTTATGGTTATGTCTATCTGCTCAAGGAAAAATCTCAAGCTGCAAATGCACTTGAGGTTTTCATTAATGAAGTTGAAAGGCAGTTAGACAGAAAGGTGAAAATAGTAAGGTCTAATAGAGGTGGTAAATATTATGGAAGGTATGATGAATCGGGACAAAATCCCGGTCCATTTGCTAAGTTCCTTGAAGAACATGGCATATGTGCACAGTATACTATGCCAGGCACACCTCAATATAGCGGTGTAGCGGAAAGGCGAAATAGAACATTAATTGATATGGTTAGGAGTATGATAAGTAATACATCATTACCCAAATCTTTGTGGATGTATGCATTTAAGACTGCTGTGTATCTGCTAAATAGGATTCCTAGTAAGGCAGTTCCTAAAACTCCTTTTGAGTTATGGACTGGAAGGAAACCTAGTTTGAGACACCTGCATGTTTGGGGTTGTCCGGCAGAAGCACGAGTATACAACCCACATAAAAATAAATTGGATTCTCGAACTGTGAGTGGTTACTTTATTGGTTACCCAGAGAAGTTCAAAGGGCATATGTTTCACTGTCTTAATCATAGTTCTAGAATCGTTGAAATGGGCAATGCTAGATTTATTGAAAATGGTGAAGTTAGTGGGAGTGCTAAAGAGACTCTGGAAATTAATGAAATAAGTGTTGATGTTTCATTACCCATTAATGTTCCAATATCCACAGTTTTACCAAATATTGTTCCACAACCATAAAATAATGGTGGACAAAATTTGGATGAAGTAGCACCCCATGAAGATACTAACTTGCCACCAACTAATATAAATGAACCACATTGAATAGCATTAAGCAAACCTACAAGGATGAGAAAACCTGCTATTTCAGACGACTATGTGGTTTATTTACAATAGTTGGATTATGATACTAGCATTGATGAAGATTCTGTTTCGTTTTCACAAGCCATTAACAGTGACGAGTCTCATAAATGAATTGATGCTATGAAAAAAGAGTTAAACTCTATGGCTAAAAACAATGTCTGGGATCTAGTAGAATTGCCAGAAAGTTCAAAACGAGTTGGGTGTAAGTTGGTCTTTAAGACAAATCGCGACTCCAGTGTCAATATCGAACGACATAAAGCTAGACTTGTTGCCAAGGGTTATACTCAGAAAGATGGCATTGATTATAAGGAGACTTTTTCACCTGTTTCTAAGAAAGATTCCTTGAGGATCATTATGGCTTTAGTAGCTTAGTATAATTTAGAGTTACATTAAATGGATGTGAAAACAACCTTTCTTAATGGGGACTTAGATGATGAAGTTTATATGGATCAACCCGAAGGTTTTTCCATAGAAGGAAAGGGTCACATGGTGTGTAAACTTAAGAAGTCAATATATGGACTTAAACAAGCTTCCAGACAATGGTATATTAAGTTTAATGATATCATCACGTCTTTTGGTTTTCAAGAAAACACTGTTGATCAGTGTATTTACCAGAAGATCAGTGGGAGTAAGTTTATATTTTTGGTTCTATATGTTGATGATATCCTACTTGCTGCTAATGATTTGGGAATTTTGCATGAGACTAAAGATTTTCTCTCAAAGAATTTTGAAATGAAAGATATGGGAGAGGCATCCTATGTGATTGGAATTTTAATATTCCGGGATAGATCACAAGGATTGTTAGGATTGTCTCAGAAAGCATATATCGAGAAAATTCTTGAGAGATTTAGTATGAACAATTGTTCACCAAGTGTTGTCCCATTACAGAAAGGGGATAAGTTTAGTCTTATGCAATGTCCTAAGAATGATGTGGAACGAAAGAGTATGGAATCAATTCCATATGCTTCTGTTGTGGGCAGTTTGATGTACTTGCAAACTTGCACGAGGCCTGATATTAGCTTCGCTGTTGGAATGCTTGGTCGATATCAAAGTAATCCTGGATTAGATCACTGGAAAGCTGCAAAGAAAGTGATGAGATACCTTCAAGGGACGAAGGATCATATGCTCACGTTTAGGAAATCTGATCGCCTTGAGGTGATTGGGTATTCAGATTCAGATTTTGCTGGGTGTCTTGACAGTTGCAAGTCAACGTCTTGACAGTCTGTCATAGTTGCATCTACTATAGAGGCTGAATTGGTGGCTTGTTTTGAGGCTACAATTCATACATTATGGTTGCGGAACTTTATTTCGGGACTTGGGGTTGTCGACACCATTACCAAGCCACTGAAATTGTATTGTGATAATTCCGCAGCAGTTTTCTTCTCCAAAAACGACAAATATTCCAAGGGTGCAAAACACATGGAATTAAAGTATTTTGCCGTTAAGGAGAAAGTTCAGAAACAAAGAGTGTGCATTGAACATATAAGAACGAACCTTATGATTGCTGATCCGTTAACTAAAGGTCTACAACCAAAGACATTTAAAGAACATGTACATAGAATGGGTCTTGGTTGTATTGATGATTGATTATGATGATGTTATGGCACACTCTTGAGCTCATTGATGTTATGTTTCTGACTATTATCGAATTTCTTGTTCATTATGATTTTGTATACATTATGTTTAGAACAAGAAATGAATGTCTTCATGACAATTAAGTGGAGATTATGATATTTATATATAATTATGAAACTTGATGTGTTGAACTATTAGTGTAGTAGTATATGGAAGGAAGTATGCGAATCGAGAGTGTACAACCGCCATAACTCTAACTATATGGTTTATCATGTCATAGTTTATTATGATGTATGGCATAATGAGATTTATTTATGCGCAACTAATGTTATACCATTATATTATGGACTTTCGGACCAAGTGGGAGAATGTAAGAATATGTGGCTCGAAAGTATTGGGCTCACAATTAATTATCCTATTGGGCTAGTCTTTAATTAATGGTCAAACAGATCTAAACCATTAATCTGGATATTTGATGGACGTACCAGATCTAAAACACTTCTATATAAATTAGTCTTCTCTCCTCCTATTAGGGTACGCAGTATAATCCCATCACTTTTCAGCTACATTAAGAAACGGTCAGGAGGGAGAAACTAATTTAAATCTCACAATCGATCAAGCCTCGTGTGATCATCAAGATCAAGATCACTAATTATGTTGTCTTCCGCATCAAGTAAGTATTTTGTATATACAAATTATTTATTCAAGATCCTATGATGAAGTTTACAGAAACAACTCTATTTCATATTGGTCCGAGCATAGTATGCCATCCGAGGACCCTAGCTCAAGCTACCTTTCACACAATCATCTTTTTATTCATCTTTGTATCAACTATTTGTACCCCAGCTCAAGCTACCTTTCACACAATCATCTTTTTATTCATCTTTGTATCAACTACTTGTACCCCGATTGAACTAAATTTTTTACCAACAAAAATCAGACTGAGCTCGTATAACTGCATGGCCATATCGGATCGACCACTACAATATCCAGGGCATATTACATTATATCCATTCTCAAATGTCATCTTCCACGAATATAGTGGTCATGAACTTCAATTCCAATGCATTAGTGGTCGATCCCAAACATAATAACAAAGTAAATGATGTTTCTCAAGACATTCTCAAATGTCGTCTCCCACGAATCGAAATTATTACCATTAATAATTATCGAATACGGTGACGCCAAAACTGGTGTCTCCCAATTAAATTTAACATCTTCTATAGAATCACTTTACAACCCACAAAATAAAACTAAAGAAAAGAAGGAACGATGATAAAGCGTGCAGAATAATAATAACAGCACAAAAACATTTTTGTTATCAATCCTTGATCTTGGAGTAATAGGCCTTGAAAGCCTTGGGCATATAAACCGGCAACAGGAACCCGAACAGATTAAACCCCCAATACGCCAAGTTGGCCGCGGCCAGCCCTCTCCCCACGGCCAGCCTCCGCATGCTGCCGGCCTCCGCCTTGGAGATCTCATTCCTCAGCCACTCCATCACGCTGAGCACCCTCATCGAGTTGTAGACGACCGGCACCAGTACCCTCACCGGCAGCGAGAACTGGGCGGCCGCCGCCACACCCTCCATGAACACCTGACTGGCCAGCAGGAACACGTGAGGGGCGGCGGCCTTGATCCCCTCCCTGTCCCCCTCGTACACGCCCTCGCAGATGTAGGCCGCCGGCAGGAAAAGCCCCACCACCGACCCCACCAGCGAGTACGCCGTCAGGAGAGCGCCTTTGCCCCCGAAGATCGGGGGATCCTGGTCGGAGCCGGCGAGTGGGAAGGCCACTCTGGAGATGAAGTAGAAGTAGAAGACGGAGAAGACGACGAAGGCCACGTCCTGGACGGTGACCATGCCGCTGGCGGAGAGGACCACGGCCACCGCGAGGGCGTTGAGCAGCCGGAGGGTGAGGAAGCTCCGGCCGCCGCCGGTGGGGGGATTAGGTCCGGCTGAAGGGTGGGGAGCGTCCGGGTGGATGGGTATGTCGCTGGGTGGGCCGACGCCGCCTGACATTCCTTTTGGTTTACAGAGATTGATTTTTGAGTTTTGGTTTATTTGAGAGTGGAGAATAAAGTGGGAGAGAGAGAGAGATTTTTTATGTGGCCGAAGGTACACGTGGCGGCCGTTGAGGGAATTTGGTTTCCTTGCGTGTCGTGTGAAGGCGAAAGGCCTCGGCTGCACTTGAGATCCTTTTTTCCCGTTTCTATTTTTTCTGCTTTTAGTTTTATTTATTTAACTTAATAAAAACGAAAAGGTTAAAAACAAATAACAGATTGAGCACATCCACAAGAGAACCAAATAGCCAAGATTAGCATGTATACTGCGTGGGTGCTTCGTAGTTAGAGATGTTAAACGGTCATTGGCCCGATGAATCAGTCCGTTTAGCCCTAAAAAAAACAGGATTAGGATATTTTATTAGTAGCTCATTTAAATCATGTTTTTTAGACTCAGACCGTTTAAACCGAAGTTCGTCAGCACTAGCCCGAAACCTGCTAGGGCTGGCCCGTTTAACTTGAGTTGAACGTTGTAAATGTTTGCAGAAGTAAGTAATATGCTCTTAGATTCATTGTATATTACAATTTTGCTATTCCACTTCATATGTAAGTATGAGTTGTAACGAATTATAATGATTTTGAAAGATAATTATTGTAACGCCCCGTTTGTTTATGAATAATTGAGATTATTTATTTTGCATAACTGTTATTATTATTATTATTATCATTATAGTCATTAAATGTCTAATTGTTTTAAGAGTAATGCTATTTAGCCCACTTGGTTGACAACTTGGGTTACAACACAAGTGTAAATGCATTATCAAAAAATTAAAAAGTAATATATTTACACTTATGTTGTAACATAAGTTGTCATCCAAGTAGGCTTTATAGCATTGCTCTTGTTTTAAATGTTTATTATTATTAAATAATAATATTGTGTGTCTAAGTGTGTATTATTAATATAATAATAAAATGTGTTTATATATATATATATGTATATATATCATCCGGATTAATTTATTATTCGTCGTCAATCGAATCAAACGGAAATTCTTGTTGTTGCATTGTATTTTATTCTCGGCCCAATTGAGATTAATTTTCCAGCCCAATGATATATAATTCCTAGGCCTTGTTGCCATATTACTTTTAGCCAAATGGAGAAAACCTTGGCCAATTACTTGTTTTATGATGGCCCAATTTGTTTTAAGTTTGGCCCAACTAAATTGTTTAACCTTGGCCCAATTACATTATTATAGCAAATCCGCTTCATCCTCCCCTCTCTCTCCCTCTCGCGTCGCAGAAATTGTTCAATCGAATTTGCAGGTGAGATTTTCTCGCGATAACGTTCGTGCATCTCGCTCCCACTCTACTTAAGACTCGGTGGTGCAGACCTTATCTCAGATTATCCCAAATCAAATTCGTTTCAAATCTCTCTCTGCTCTGTTTGACGAATCTCCCAAATCCCATCACCCTCCTTCGATTGATTTCAGTCGCATCGAGCTTGCGATCACCATCATCAATCTGGTCGCTTCCATCGTCCTCCATCACCATCATCAGCTCGCCACGCACCACCATCAGGAGCATAATTTCCGGCGACCTTCTCTTCGCGTAGGCCATCACCACCGTCGTCCCTACTCGTGATACACCATCACCCAGCGAGCTTCGACCACCGCTGCACCTCTCCGAGCGCTTCCATCCTTGCAAGGTCCGATCGCTGCTCCCTCGAGAAGCTTTTCCCGGCGACTTTCTGCCTGCCAGCAGGCCCTTCTTCCGGCGAGTTCCCAGCAGTCGCAGCACCCCCGACCACGTGCAGCGATTCCAGAGACTTCCTGTTCGCGAGCAGTCCCTGTGTTTAAAGTTCCGAGTCCCGTCGAGGCTCCGTTCGTCCCGTCTCGTTCCGACCCGTTTTTCGATTTCTCGTAAATTCCCGAAGATGGGTAAATTATTTCGGAACCTTCTCGATATATTCATGCTCGTGGTTGCTCGTTGATATTCTTGGTATTTGAATTGATTTATTGTTGATTGTTCGGCTCATTAATCGACTCGTATTATCGTTTTATTCGTCGAATTATTGTTCGCGATATATCGTGGAATTATTGGACTCTCTTTTTGTGAAATCGAGCCCCTTTATGTCGCTGTGATTATTCGTAAAATTTCAGAGTCTCGGTTTAATGTTCGAGCCTTATCGTTTTGTTATTCGTATTTCTTTTGTTTTGTTCGAACCGTTATTTTAGTCATTTTGTTTTTGAGTCAAAACTCGTTTCTTTTAAAAGTATTTCGAAACGATGTATGTGTTATGTTCGTATCCTTACTTAGTAGTCGAAACCCTGTTGCTGTTGGGAGTGATGCTGTCGAAATTGGTCGAATTTCGTTGTCCAACCGAGCTCTGTTTCTGCAAGTGCAGTCGCAGTTCTCTTTAAAATCCGTATAATACATTTTGTACATTAACTCGCAAGAAGTGCCTGTAGTCTAGTGGCATGACGCGCTCTTGGGTTGTGAGAGGTAGCGGATTCGATCCTTGGTGCCTGCATTACCAAATTTAATTTTTTTTCCTCCCTGTCCCTGGCAACAGCAGCGCGGGCTGTGAAGCCCGCAAGTGGCCCGCGCAGCCCGTTCCCTCTCCCCAGTAGCAGCCCACAAGCCCGCGCCCCAGCCCAGTTACGGCCCGCGTGGCCTCAGCTCTTGTGAGCTTTGGGGCCAAGTTATCCAAGCCCAATGTCTTTCGCGGCCCAATGCTGCGTCTGTGGACTTGTTCCCAGCGCGGCCCAGCAGCCTGTGCTCTCTTTTCAATTTGAATTTCTGACCCATTTTGTGTACTGGAAGCTTGTTTTTAGTACCGATTTCAATTTAAAAAATATTTTTAAAATAATAAAATTTTGGGAAAAAATTATTTAAGTCTCGAGACTCCAACTTTTATCCTCCGAGTCTTTTTTTTAAAAAATGAGAGAGTTCCAAGTCCACGAAAAATCTGATTAAAACCCTTAAGACTTAATTTTTATTAAGTATGAGTTTTATGTTACATTTGAGTAGTGAGATAAATTATTGATAAATTATCTCGCTTAAATGTAGGTGTTTGAGGAATCGAGTCTCATCCTACGTACTTGCTCTTGTGTGCAATTTTCTACTGAGTTATCCAGGTGGGTTGTAATTGTAAAATTTGCTATGCCATATGTGTTTATCATGATGTTGACTTGGTATGATTTTAGTATGTACGTAAACCATGTAGGCTATCGGCGTGAGCCGATTCAGCCGTCGGTACGATTGTCCCCGTCGATGTAATACGGTTACCTGCGAGGTAAGTCTCCGTAAGACCTAATGAAAGGTCGTGCCTTGTCGTATTGCACGTATCCCCATGAGTTAGGGTAATGAATCCCCTTTCCTTGGCTATTGAAAGATGTGTACACGTGGCTATTATGTTGTAATGTGATTAGGAGACGAGACAGATTAATTGTTTTATGTTCATACTCTAACCATACCTTCTCTTCATTATTTATGTTGTGATATATGTGCATAGTGGTGAACACGCTTTTCATCTTGTGCTCATCCCCACCTGCTCTTCACCGATGCAGGTTAAGCAGGAGCTGGGTGACGAGAAGAGGCGAGTGGGTCAGTCATTTTATTTACTGCTTCCGTATGAATAAATAAGGCTTTATGAACTTTTAGGATGAGACTAGATTTAACCATTTTCCAGAACTTATGACTTGTGTGTTTTTGGAAAAATTTATGGAACCCTAATGATGGGTATTATAGTTTGGTTATATATTCGTGTTGAGAATTATACCTCGTGATGTGTTTTGGTTAATGAAAACCATTTGTGAAAAACCGAGTAATGAATCCCCGTAGGCCCAGATAAGACTTGGGTTATTAAAAATGTTGTTTAACACCCATTAAATTTCGAAAATGATCTCGAAAAATTTGTACTGATTTTTGGAAAGTCCAGAATTTCTGTAAAATCAAAGTGGGGTGTTACAATTATTAACAATGTTCTTCCACACCAAAATATTTAAGTCAATCAGAACGACTAATAGGTAATACGTGAGACAAAGACCTAACACATAAAACATAGTGATAGAATTTATAATGATATAATATCGTAAAAATTTCCAAAGCGTACAAAATAAGTAGTAAAATGGTAATTGTAAGTAATTATTCGAATATTTTTTCTTTTGAAAAAACAATATGTTATTTAAGAGTTTGTAGTGTGTATTCATATATGATGTGTAGTTGTATATATAGAGCGGTAAATACCAAATAGCCGTTGAAAACAATCGTTAATTAGTAGTTGTAATTTTTTATAATTTTTTTATTTATATTTTTGATATTTTTTGATACATTATTATTATTATTATTATCATTATTATTATTATTATTATTATTATTATTATTATTATTATTATTATTATTATTATTATTATTATAGCCCGCATAGCCCGTTTAGCTCGAAGCCCGCTAGGGTTAGGGTTAGGTTCTTTTATTGGTAGTCCGTTTAAATCCAGGCTTTTTTAGGCCCGAACCTTTTAGCTCGAAGCCCGCTAGGGCTAGTCCGAAACCGCTAAGGCTAGCCCCGTTTAACATCTATATTCGTAGTGTTGTGTTTGTATCGAATGGAATAGTATATATGTT
This sequence comes from Striga hermonthica, assembly GCA_902706635.1. Classification (NCBI taxonomy): domain Eukaryota; kingdom Viridiplantae; phylum Streptophyta; class Magnoliopsida; order Lamiales; family Orobanchaceae; genus Striga; species Striga hermonthica. The sequence continues at coordinate 7,488,325 of CACSLK010027831.1, read as the reverse complement.
AATTGGAAAAGGTTATTGGATTTATTATTTGATTGACTTGAAATTAGTAGTAGTAATTATTATTATAATTTAAAAGAAAATATATTTTTTTCTTTGTTTCCTAATTTTACGTATGAAACGAAATCTTAATGTATTTGAATGGAATAATTTTATATTTTCTTACTTAACGGATTAGATTTTGTATCGATAAATTTGAAAAATTGATCGAATTATTTATGTTATTCATGAATTTTAATTTTGGCAATTCGTCATAGGATAACGATGATAAAATGCTAAGTATTAATACTCTTTGTAAAAATCAAGAAGTAATATCTCGTGTTATCGCTAATGATGTGATTATCATCCAATGATTTCTCAATTAACAAAACCACCAAGCCTTCCAAAGCGGTTATAGGGCATATTTTTATCAATCGTGATCGAGAAGTTGTTGATTGTAGGTTGTACAATGATTATGTTTTATATAACCAATTGTATAGCGAGACAATGATACGCAGATGATATATCGAATGTCTCGCTCGTCGTTCCTTCGAGTTGTCGATGCACTCAAAGATTGTAATCACTACTTCCAACAACGAGTCGTTCGAGCTGGAAAACATTGATTATCTCCAATACAAAAAATTTCTAATGTCTTTGGTACGTTGGCATACAATGTTCTAGCAGATGCTACGAACAACTATATTAAAATTAGAAAGTTTGCTGCAATTGAAAGCATGAACGGGTTTTATCTAACGATAGTTGTGGTAATTGAGAGCATTATATTAGAATGTCGACAACTTATGATATTACTAGATTTATATATATTGGTCAAATATGTGATTTTCAAGAAATGTTGGGAGTTTAGATTGCATATATTAAAGGTGGAATAATTGTCCTACATCGTGGGCCGGGAGATATGCAAGTCGTTGTTGAAAATTGACAATCATTCTTGAAGCTGTAGCAGATTATGATATTTTGTTATGACATGCTTATTTGGGTCATCTTAGCTCTAACAATCATGTCAGCGTAGTACAGTCATTTCATTTTCTGGAATCCAACCTATGGTGTTTCTCAGCCAGTTCATTATATAATTCAAGAAAAACAAATATAAGATGGTTTACTAATATAGGATTTTATACTAGACCGACTTTAATGGATAAGAAGGAATATATTGGAGAATAAGCCCACATATGAGGTAAGACATATAACATAATGGTATGGGCCAAGCCCAACTTGGACTCAAAAGGTACACTCCCCCTATAAAAGGGGGCTAAAGTATCTTATTAACCCGCTCTCTCTTTATTCATTACTACACTCTCATTTGCGAGTGCTGATTTAGGCATAGGTGGCCCGACGACGGGACCCCTCCCGGCGTTTGGTTCTTGCAGGCACGGAGGCCGTTCGAGTTGAAAGAGCCCAAGTAAAATCCATTTCACTATTATTGGCACCGTCTGTGGGGCCCGTTAGAAAAGCCAAAACGGAGTTTCACCTGGAAAAAATCAAAAAAATTTCGGCAATCTTCTTCACCTCCACTAGCCGCCGGCACCGCCTCCACCGCCGGCCGCCAAAAAACGTGCTCCGATCAAAAAATTGTTTACATTATCGCGAAGATCTCCTCTAGGTGAATCTTCCCATAAAATTTCGTGCAAAAATTCTTCCGGAAAGGCCTTCAATTTTGCGATCAAACATTCCACATCTAAGAAATTTTGGTCAACCTCCGACATTCAACTGTATTTTTTCGACGACCCGTAAGGGCTATGGAAAATCCGAGAGTACTACCGGAGTCCTCTCCCAGAGGCAAATCTCCAAGTACATACCTTCACTGGACATCGTTGCCCGTCAAAGTCGTCCGATCTGAAAAATTCTTACACCATCAAGAAGCTCTACTCGTGATCGTTATACCCTTAGAATTTCAAGAAAAAATTAATATGAAAGGCCATCAATTTTGCGGTCAAAATTTTTGGATCTAAAATAATTTTGGTCAAAATCTGGTTATCTTCTACAATTTTCCGGCGAATCACTTCGAACCAATGGCACCATCGAAATCTCATTGACGGGGCGTACCATTGGACAGTCGCGTTCGCTGAAGTCGACGACATTTTTCGGTAGCTTTTTTTTTGTATTTTCTCGCCAGAGTGAGGCGTGGATCGAGCAGGAAGGAGAAAGCAGGTCATGGCAGCCTCAGCCCGCGTCCACTGTCCATCCAGTGAAGCCCAGGCGCGAGTGGTCCAGGAAAGTTTAGTGCAACTCGTTTTTACGCGGCCCAGGAGCAGCCCGCGTTAGTCCAGCAGCCCAAAGGAGTTGAAGCGGCCTATCACGCAATAAGGAAAAGCACACGGGCCGCGCCCAGCCTGCGCGGCCCGCATTTCTCACATATCCTAGCCCGCGCCCGGCCTGCTTCTGGCCTGCACCATAACCCGCTTCCCGCACAGCTCTATCCCACGGAGCTAGCATTTCGGCCAGCGTCTGGCAGTCCATCTCCAGCAGCCCTCGGCCCGCGTGCGGCCCACTTCTTCTCAGCCTTCATCAGGCCCAATGCCGCGACCAGCAGCCCCTTCGCAGCCCAGTGAGCGCCTAAATCCCCTCATGTCGGCCTTGTGCATGCCAGACCGCACCCAAGCGGCTCAGACCGCGCCCAAGCAGCCACCAAATCGGTCTAGAAGGTCTAAAAGTGGTCCAAACCAGCCTAGCTCGGTCCAACAGCCCCATTTTGTGCCCAAGATTAATTCAGGATGATTCAAAGAGGACGAGAATGTAAATTTAAGTAACATTCTCACGACGGAGGTATGTGACTAATTTAAATTATGAACCGAAGGATTTCTAAATTGGAGAAAATGGAGAAATTATGTGATTTATCCATGGAGCTTATTGGATTTATTTGTGGAGTATTGTTTGATTTATACATGGAGCTTATTGGATTTATTGTGGAGTATTATTTGAGTTATACATGTAGCTTATTTGATTAATTCATGAAGATTATGCGATTTATCCGTGGAAATTATTTGACTTATTTGAGGAGATTATTTGATTTATTCGAGGAAATTATTGATTTATTCATGAAGATTTGATTTGCTCATTGAGATATTGTTTGATATATTTGTGGAGATATTATTTGGTTTGTTCGTGGTAACATTCGATTTGATTGAGGGATTATTTGATTTGATCGTGTAGATATTTGACTTATTCATGTGAATTATTTGATTTATTTGTAGAAATATTGGACTTGTTCGTGGAATTGTTTGGTTTCTTCGTGGCAAAATATTTGATTTATTCATGGAATTATTCAGTTTATTCGTGGAGAAATTATTTGATTTGTTGGCGGATATATTTGATTTATTCGTGAAAATTGATTGGTTTATTCATGGGGGAACTTTTAGTTTATCCGGGGAGAATTATTTGATTGAGGATATTTTGTGATCGTGCATAATAAGTGCGGGTTGTGATTTTAGATTGAGGATATTTTGAGATTTTGTTTGGTGTATGTTTATGCATTTATCATTTTCCATCGGTGGGCTCAAAGAGATGGATTAAAATTCTATGATTTGATACCTTGTTATATTCAGAAACTCCCATATGGATTTTCGTGTGAAAATGTAGAATTCTGTTTGAATTGATTATTCATAATTTTACCCGAGCATGTCTTATATCGAGGAGATGGTGATGTTTGTATTTGATCTCTTGTGTTTCTTGCGTAGAGATTGGTATTATGAGTAATTTATTTGAATTTTCGTTTGGTGCAATTGTTTCATGGTTGTTCATATCTGAGGAGTATAGTTTATCGTAATTGTTTGGTAAATTCATGGTCTCGTGGAATTCTAGTCGACTTTGCCTTTGAGTGGGTGTTTATGTGATTTTATATCAGGGTAAAGAGGCTTGCCTGCAGATTGAGGTGTGGTATAAAAGATGTGGACCAATTTGATTGCTTTGATGTATTCATCTCCTGTTATTATTGCTATCGGAATTGCAAATTAGATGATGGAGATAAAATACGACTAATGGTATTTTTTGAATTCTTGCTGAAGGAAATACATGAGCATGTGGATTAGACATTTACATACACTGCTTGGTTGCTGTGGGGAGTGGATAAACGGGAGTAAACGGCAACGCAGGTCGTCATGTACAAACAGGAAAGGGAGGTCGAAAAATATATTTGATATTTTTTTTTATTATTATCTCGTTAGAAGTAATTATGCATTCGGTGACACTAACGATAATGATTGATTACTATCATATCTTGTTGTGTTTTGTGTGTTTTTCCTTTGACCTCAGTAGCAGGTCGTTCGAGAGAAGAAAAAAATCCACTTATTTTTGGTGCATCCCGCGATAGGGGTGGGCAAGTGGTCGCATGTTTAGAACATTCATTGGGGTGGGCAAGTGGTCGAAAAAAATCTTTGCCTCCGGGCTGGACAACTGCTTGTTTCGAACATTCCTTGGGGTGGGCAAGTGTCCAAGAAAAAAGTTCACTTATTTTTGGTACATCCAGCGATAGGTAGGCAAATGGTCGCTTATTTAGAACATTCCTTGGCGTGTGCAAGTGGTCTAAAAAGTCTTTGCCTTTGGCTGGACGACCGTTTGTTTCAAACATTCCTCGGGGTGGGCAAGTGTCCAAGAAAAAAAGTCCACTTGTTTTTGGTATATCCCGAGATAGGGGTGGGCAAGTGGTCGCTTGTTTAGAACATTCCTTGAGGTGGACAAGTAGTCGAAAAAATTCTTTGCCTCAGGGCTGGACGACTACTTGTTTCGAACATTTACCGGGGTGGGCAAGTGTCCAAGAAAAAAATCCACTTGTTTTTTGTACATCCCGCAATAGGGGTGGGCAAGTGATCGATAAAAGTCTTTGCTTCCGGGCTGGATGACTGCTTGTTTCGAACATTCCCTGGGTGGGCAAGTGTCCAAGAAAAAAGTCTACTTATTTTTGGTACATCCCGCAATAGGGGTGGACAAGTGGTCGCTTATTTAGAACATTCCTTAGGGTGGGCAAGTGGTCGAAAAAAGTCTTTTCCTGCGGGCGAGACGACTGCTTGTTTCGAACATTCCTTGGGGTTGGCAAGTGTCCAAGAAAAAAATCCACTTGTTTCGAACATTTCATCTTTTCTCGAATCCAACCTATGGTGTTTCTCAACCAGTTCATTATATAATTCAAGAAAAAAAAAATATAAGATGGTTTACTTATTTAGTTGATAGCATTTATCCAACATGATTTACCATTATGAAAAAAATTAGTCAGCTACGTGGTCCATGGAAAAAATATTTTCTAATGAAACAAGAAGCATGCATAAAAGATGTTGCATTTGGAGTTCTTCAAATACATTTTGGCATTGTAGCAGGACAGATACATTATTAGATAAAGTAAGTGCTACATGATACAATAACTGCATGTTTAATTTTGCATACCACGATTGTCAAGTATGAACGTGACCTAAGTGCATCAATCAAAATTAAGATGGAAACGCCACCCCCGAAGGTCGAAATAGTGATAGATGAAAGTACTCGATTTCAATAATTCTTGATCTTGGTACAAAAAAATTAGAAATAAATATGATCACATTTCACTTTGGAATGCACTAATTGATCATTTGTGGGAGGAATATACAAATTCTGAGACTTGAATAACTATCAAAGTTTTACTTGTATAAATAATTATTTTATGTGTATCTCAATGTGTTTTATTTTTTAGATTGTGAATTATGAAAATTTGTAGTAAATATTTATCTTTGATATTCATGTGTATATGAATCATAACTTTATAATTTTTTTATCGGTAATCATAACTTTATAATTTTTTATCGGTAATCATAACTTTATAATTAGTTTTATTACATAAATTATCAATAGAATTTAAACTAATAATGTGGTGTAATTCGTAAAGTTATAAAATATGTGTCTAATATTGAAAAGTTGTAAAAACTGAAGTAAAAGAAAATATTACGAGAAGATTATTTTGAGTTTGAGATGCAAGATACTATCTATTATTTTTGGTATTAGAATATTTGGTAGTTTAATTAGTATTTATTATTATTATTATTATTATTATTGGCATTTAATATTTATTTGTTATTTATATTTAGTCTTGGTGAGCAAGTTATTGTTAGGGTTTATGAGTCTTATATAAAGGACCCCTTCTCTTTTGTTCTCTCCAGATGTTATTTGAATAAAAAACACGTATTTGAGAATGAAATCTCTTCTTTTTATTCTCAATAGTATGCTTCCACACATTAGTTCGTATCAAAAGTCAGCATGAACCACGATGCTGCCGCGAAGACATGATGCTGCAGACGACAAGTGTGACGCCTCCATCTACAACCTGAGCCGCAAGGCTGAGGGATTTGGACACCGGCTCGAGATGATGGGTCGTCTGTAGATCTGTTCGCGAAGATCGAGGACATATGTCTAACTCTCCATACCATGGTTCAAGAAAAGCAAACAGATTGCAACTTATCCAGTTGGGACGGTCGCAGGGGTTACCCCAGAGGTCGTGGCGAAAGAGAGCCTGGCAGCGTACGCCACCACCGATGCACGGCGAGGATGGCGACGAAGAGATATTGTCGGAGGTCAACCCCTTCAGCTTCCGACAGGCGCAGCAAGACGACGGTGGCTTCGGGTGGCGCGATGATCGCCGAGACGAGGAGAGCATGAGCGACATCCATTTTCGTGGGCCACGTTTTGAGGTCGACAGCTCGAGCCTGCATTTAGGGCACGCCTTGACTGGCGCGTGTGTATCGGCAGGGTTAGTGCCTTGGGCTGGGCACACTATTGCGCCCAGCAGAGGTGTTCATTGCTTGGTAGGGGTCAGTTATGGTGGTCTAGCCATGGTAGCAACTGTTTTTACAAGATTATGACGGGTTGAGTTTCTTCGATTGCAGCGAGGTCGGCCATCGACAGGCCACTTAAGTGGCTTGTAGTGTCGCGTGCATTATTCTCTGAGGAGACTGGCAATGTTAATCTGGCCGGCTTTTACGACAGACGGTTGATTTTTCAATGAGGGCCTCAAGGGATGGAGGACGATTTGCCTAAGAATTTCGGGCACAACATCATTTTTTATGTATAAGGTACTTATAATGTTGTTGCCCCTACTTTGCTGGAGCTTGGTGACATAAATAAAATTGATGATCTAACGAATATTAATGATTATGGTAGCATGAAACCTAGTCGTAATCATGTATGCTCTTGGGGTTGGGAGCCAGGTTCTGAACACAGTCCTAGGATAACATTTAGTATTGATTTTGGAGAGTTGTATGCTATTGAAGTGCTTTTTGAGTATGATGGGCTCAGAGTTAATTTATCAGATTGTCTTTATAAAGGCCTACCATTTAATGCCTTGTTGTGGCTTGACGGTCGTTTTGTGGCAACCATTGTTGACATGGATAATGGAATGGTTTTCAAATTTAAAGGGGGATTTCTTCACTACACAAACTCGATTCAGAACATTGCACCAGCTATGTGCACTGGTGATTATCCTAATGATGGACATGATCAAATGCGTGTCTGTTCTAAGATGACATATGCGAGGACTGCTGAAATGGTTGGCAACATTCAACCTTCATGCCCGATAGGGGAAAACGATAGGTGACTGCTGCCAGGGGTACGACTCCACACACCGGCAAAGCGATCGGGTCAGATTTGAGGGCGAGTCCTTCTCAACCGGGGGAGAATGATGCAAAATAATATCTATTATTCTTGGTATTAGAATATTTGGTAATTTAACTCGTATTTAATATTATTAGCATTTAATATTTATTTGTTATTTATGTTTAGTCATGGTGAGCAAATTATTATTATGGTTTAGGAGCCTTATATAAAGGATTGTCCCTCTTTTGTTCTCTTTAGTTGATATTTGAATAAGAAAACACGTATTTGAGATTGAATAACTTCTCTTTATTCCCAATCATACCGCTTCCATACATCAATTTGACAATAATTTTTTTATTTTTTTTTTTTATTTTTTTTGGTCGTAGATTGGCTTAATATATAGAATATATGGTACAACACATGCCAAAAAAATTGGATGTTCAGCCAATAAATGCATTCTCTTTCTAAACAGTAAAAAAAAGGCAAAAAGAAAAGTATTATGGCTCTTAAAATTGACATGGCTAAAGCCTTTATAGATTAGAATGGTCTTATCTTATCAGAATCTGCAGAAAGGCGTTTTGTGAAACTTTTCTGGCTTGGATTTGGGTCTGCATAAGTTGAACCTCTATTTCTTTCAACATTGGTGGCAAGCTTTAGGAAACCTTATTCCTTTTAGGGATTTCAGACAGGGGGATCACTATCCCCCTGCTTGTTTATCTTAGTAACATAAGCTCTTTCTAATTTGATTCACAATGCATGTTTATCTTCTAGCTTCCAGGGTATCAAGATCAGTAAGCACTCTCCTAGTATCTCTCATCTTTTCATTACAGATGATTCTTTGATTATCTTTCAAGATGATTCTTTTGATGCTTCGACCCTGCTGAATATCCAAAATGTTTATTGTAACGCCCAGAATATTAGTTACTATTTATGGAGCTCGACTTTATTTCCATAAATAGCAGTTTCCTAATTTGATGTATTTATTATTATTAATTGAATTAAATTGAATAATTAATATTAAAGTCTAAGCCATGGAGAATTTATTCGATTTTAATTATTAAAGTTGGATTTATTTAGCTCAAGTATCAATTATATTTTTAAAACCGAGCCTTAGATTAATCGAGATTCTATTAAAGCTTATCGAAGCCGAATAATTTAATTATTCGAGCACAATCGATTTCGAGTGAGTTCAATTATTTTAGCCATCCCATTTAAGTTAATCGAGCCTATGTTCGATTTTATTTCAGCCCAATTCGATTTTCGAGCCAAGTTATTCTAGTAATATTCGACTGACTAATTTAATTAGTCCAAGTTCGACTAATTTTAGCCAAGCATTTATTTGCCTAAGTCAATGATCGGTAATTGCTTGCCCGATTGTAGGATTTATAAGTCCGACTATTAAGCCCGAGTGTTAGTAATTTTAGAAGCCCAATGTTGGGCCCAAAATGAAAACAAAACCCTAATTTATCACTACTATATATAAAACATCATCTTCTCCATTTCATCCACCTCCATCTTCAACAACTCACCTCAACCTACCATTTTTCGGCCAAAATCGCACTTCCGGCGAGCCTTCCCGCTGGCGACCCCATGTCCACATCGTCCTCACCACATCGCGTGTCATAACTCCGTACACGCCGGTCAAGCGCCTCAGTCCGCGCCCTGCTCGTCAGCCCCGCAACCACGTGTCCGTATAGCGGTTCGAACCAGCCCAGCTCCGCCCTGCCAGAAAAATCGCGAGCCCAGCCGCCGGTGAGCCTTCGCAGTAGCCCAGCTCCCTCACGCGACCAAACCAGCAGCATTTTCGCGTCCACGAGCCGCACTTTGTCGTACAGGTCCCGCTGCCGCCGCATCCAAGCCACCTGCATGCAGTCGCAACTCAACCTCTTGCCAGCGAACACAAAATGTCGTCCTCAGCTCGAACCCACGGCGAGCTCGTCTGAGCAGCTCCTCCACTGCGTAGCTCAAGCCGAGTTCGACCCAGCTCCCTTCCACACGATCTCAGCTGAGCTTCACCACCGGGTTTCGACGAGTTCACGTCGAACCCACGCCTGCAAGCATTGCTCCACCGCGACCCAGCCATGATTGGGCCTGAACCTGCAGTTCTTAGCTCAAGCCGAGTTCGCGACCGAGTCAGCTGATTCCACCTCTGTCTAGCCCGAGTTCACGGCAACCGACCCTGGTTCCGGCCTGCCCGCGACCGTGCGCCGCCCCCTAGCCACCGCCGGCTTGAGAATCATCCGTTTTCCAACCGAGTCAACTCAGCACCGAGTTGACCCGGTCCAACTCGCTCAGAACACCCAGCTGACCCGGTCCGACCCAAATTTGCACCAGCTGACCCAGTTTCTGGGTGGTTCAGCACAAGTCCAACCCGGTTTAGCTCAGAACCATTTCTCCTTAGCTTTTCGTTTTTCCGATCTCCGATTCGAGCCCGATTTTTGGTAAAATGGCTTGAACCTTTCTCCATGAGCTTAGATATGATTATTAAGATATAAAAATGTGACTTTGGAGATTTGAGCGATTTACGATTTATTGGGATTTATCGAGCTTGAGGTTGATTTTTCGAGCTTCTTATAAAAATGCGATATAATGATGAAATAAATTTTATAAAATTCGTTTCGTTGTCTTGAGGCTTAGGTGCAAATTTGAGAATATTTAGAGTTTGTTTGATAGACGAACGCGATTTTTTAAAGAATTTGACCAGTTGAAGCGATTGAGAGTTGAATGGGTTAGGAGTTGAATTTTGACTCGATATTTTGACCATCGACCATGTAGGTGTTGAAAATGGTGTGTTTCGAATTTCGTAATGTTCGGACACCATTTTATATAAACTAAAAATCAAGACGTTAGCCCCATTTCGCGATATTTTAAAATATTAGTTGGACATGATTTTAGCTGCAGTAGTTGATTATAAAATCGATATAAATCACATAGAAAATATATATTATAATTATCGGCCTTAAACGAGTTAGGATTTTTGAGAATCAAAAACCCTAGTTTATTCAGTTCGGATAATCGGGTATTTTTCCAGATCCGGATATAATTGACTGAACCCTAGTACCGTCTGAATATTTTTTTTAATCGTATCGTTAATTCGTAATGTGTATCGTCATCCCGCATACGTGCTTGACCCTCGCCCGACCGTTGGAGCCGAACCACCGAGTGCGTGCCTGTGCACCGAGTCCAAGTCAAACCACCGAGTGCGTGCCCGAGCACTGAGTCCATCTGACCTACCGTCTACGCGTCGTTCCGATAGCCGTGGTCCAAGCACACTCCTGCGTCAGTGAACGTGGCCTCATTTCAAACTCGTGCATCGGCTAAGCCGTGTCAGTCGAGTTCGTGTCGGCCCGAGTTGCCACGCCGAACTCGGATCACGGTCAAGCCGAGCTGCACATAGTCAAGCGAATGACCGGCCAGCTCCGAGTGAGCTGTCGGTCCAGTTCAGTTGACCCGGTACGGATGGTTCGAGATATATTTCAGATAGAATCTCAGATAAATTTCAGATCCAATCAGATTAAGATTTCAGATATATTTAAGATTTTAGATAGATTTTAGATCCAGATATATTTTGGATTTAAGTCAGATTTTAGTTTCAGACATAGAAATATTTCAGAGAACTCTAGGATGCTTCAAAGACAATAATATTTTCAAAACCTGCTCGTAAATCCCTAAAATGATTTGAAAGCCAAGTGAGCGAACTTAGACAGTTCAGATAATATAATTTGAGTTTTCGGTTTAAGACAAGTACTTAGAATATATTTTTTATTTATATATTTTGTAGCTTGTGAAGAGCCGAGCCTCCGACAACTGCAAACCGTTCTGATCTTGCATTTCGGCATATCAGGTGGGGACCCTGTACTGGGTATTACATATTCTATAATCGCAATACCATGGTTGAGGTATGTATGTAAGATTCCGACCGAATAGGGGCAATTACCTAGCGAGTAGATCCTTTCTGGCTAGGTGAATCGAACGCTAGTTAAGATGAGATAAGAATTCTAGTGCAGCTTTGAGTTAAGTGAATTCAGAACCCTAGAGCAGCCTTGAGTTAAGTTTAATTTTTGATGAATTTAGAATAATTCTTCCCTAAGGAATATTGATCTAGAGATAGGTTTCGTCATAACCAAGTGTTTCGAATCTCTAGTTAGTATCAAGAACTTAAGTGCAGTTGTGAGTTGAGATCCAACCTTATAAGTGCATAAAAGTTAGTTTTGCCCTAGTAAGTGGCAACGACCTACAGATGAGGTCCTACAGTTGCTTATCGCGAGCGTGAAGACCTAGTGACCTTCTCGCCTGTTAAGCAGTCAGTTGAGCAGCAATTATATACAGTCAGTTGAGCAGCTATTAGAATTAGTAGTTGAGTAGCAGTAATAGACAATATACTTATTTATACGCATTTGTGATGTGTTCTATCATATTAGTTATATGCTTAATTGGTGATGTGTTCTATAATATTAGTTGTATGCTTAGTTTGTGATGTGTTTTATCATATTAGATGTATGCTTAGGTTGTGATGTGCTTATCATATCAGATGTATGTTTAGTTCGCGATGTTGCAGTTATAGTTAGTCGGTTGAGTAACAATTATAATTAGTCAGTTGCGCAGTTATTATAGTTAATCAGTTGAACAGTCATTATAGTTAGTCATTTGAGCAGCAATTATAGTCAGCCAGTCGAGCACCCATTATAGTAGTCAGTTGAGCATCAGTTATAGTTATCTAGTTGAGCAAAAATTATAGACAGTCAGCTGAGCAGCGGTTATAGGCAGTCAGCTAAATAGCAGCTATAGATAGTTTGCCGATTTAAGTGTATTGGATGAATGCCTAATCTGTTAGTAAATGTTCATCATCATATCATTTCCTGCCGACCCAGTAAGTACTTGCATATATGCCGATGTCATGAGATGTTATTATATTAGCTGTATATTTCAGTGCCGGTTCCGGCAGAGCACGTGGAATATTTATGCTCACGCCCCCCACTAACCATTTTTCAGGTGACGGTGTCGAGCGTGGAGTGTGAGCTGATGATGTGGTGGTGGTCATAGCAAGGATATTTTTAGTAAACATGTCATGTATATTTTAACATGTTTGAGTTATTATGATTTTTTTATGCATGTTTACATTTGTTTCCGCACTTAGTATTTTAGTATCTAGAATTTCAGTCTATGCATGCTTAAATCCTGAGATGTTTCGAGTAATGAATCATACTCGGTTGCATGCCTAGTAGTTTAAAAATATTAAAGATTAAAGATTTAAGATTAAAGTTGAGTAGCATCCCGCATATTAAAGTTGAAGTATTTTCGAAATATTAATATGAGTTTTTCGAAAATTATATCAGAGCTTTCTTTCTATAGCGCGAAAAATTTACTCTTATTTTAGTAAGTCTAGGCGGGGTGTTACAGTTGGTATCAGAGCCACTTAGTGGTTCTGTATACTGAAATTTTAGTAGAGATATGACCCCACCACGCTCACGCCGCGCCGACTCCGAGATACGTCACCTGAAGAGCCTTTATTATTATTTGCAGATGCATATTTAATTATAGTCAGATTATTTTAGGGGCGTACGATCTATCCTTCGATTTAAGATTTGAGAATTCTAGTCAGAACTCTAGCCAGAACTTAGAAGATTTTTAGTGTAACTGGAACTCTAGCCAAGCTAGGTGTTTTCGGAATTCAATGATAAATTATAAAAGTATAGTGTAGCTATTTATTAATCGGCTATACTGTTAAAGTCAGTATTTCAGCATAGTTAGTTATTGTGTATCACATTTAATTGCTTTTACTGTTTGAGGTATTTGTCATTATATGATCGATACGGATGAGTGAACCCGTCTCGGCCAAAATGCCAGATGTCAATTATGACTTAGATGAGTGGGCGATGCCCAGCCTAAGTCTAGCGTCCAGATGAGTGGGCGATGCCCAGCCTAGATTGCAGGAATGTCAGATGTCAGTTATGACTTAGATGCGTGGGCGATGTCCAGCCTATGTCTAGTGTCCAGATGAGTGGGCGATTCCCAGCCTGGATTTCTTTGGGAGGGGACCCCCAAAAGGTGCACATGAGTACCAGTTTACTGATAGTCCCATGGTTAGCCAAATTATTTGTGCATATGCAGATCTCTGGTGGGCTTCGTACTGGGAGAAGTACTACCCGACCCACTACAAAGAGAGGATAGAGAACCAGTTTCTGGCCCTGAAGCAGGGTGACAGGACAGTGGACGAGTACGAGCACGAGTTCGCTCGCCTCGGTTTCTTGTCCCCCACATGATCGCAGACGAGAAGAGAGGCCCCAACACAAATACCCTAGCCACTACAGCGTGTTCCACCAGCTTGCGCCACTTGCGGATGATATCACCCAGAACGTTGCAGTAGTACGGGAATACACCAACGACAGACCGTAGCAGTCGCCAGAAGATCCGAGAAAAGCCCAGAAGTAGAAGTAGAACAAATCCTCGTTCTTACGAGAGTTGAAGAAGAGCATAACACCTAAGAGCCTGCGCGTTGGATGATGATTACATTCCGAAGAAAGATTCGTTACCGAAACAGTTAACAAGTGGCATTTGGCGTAGACACCGTACGATCTTGTACGGACACAAGTGCAATTCTCCAACGTACCGAGATAGTATTTAAGAGAGAAGGTTTCACGGTCAAGAGTGGACCGACAGACGATCGGGAAGAGACCCGAGTATTCTAGCCTAGGATTGAACTTAAGTTACGAGATAAGACTATAGATGCAGTCTCGAACTAATTTCAGTTGAGTTTATGTATTACTAGTTTCCAGTTTATAATAGTCATTATTTCGGGTGACCATGGTGGCTTGAAATAAGAGTCACTAAGTCGGGTATACCATAGAGGCTTGAAACTGGACTGGGACAAACATAGTTTTCCATACGAGATAGCTTATGATTGCCAGAGGGAACTGGCTCCGAAACGCGGGTACACCCCATGTCGGTGCTGCATGTTGGTATGCCACGCCCGAGGGCCCCGGATTGTTGGTGTGCCGCATTGCTACGTGCGGCGTGCAAAGTATCGCGTAGTCATGTGCCGAAAGGTATGATATAGAACCGGGTAGAGGCCAAGTGTCCTTATACTCCCAGGTTCTGATGGATTCCCAGCGTATTCCATCAGTGTATACACCTGATTTATTAGCCAAGTGTCTATAAATCCTAAATTCTGATGGAGTCCCAGTGAATTCCATCCGAATGTGCACACGATACCCAACCAAGTGTTCGTGAGTGAGCAATGGAATTCCAGTGAATTCCATCCGAATGTGCACACCCGGCCAAGTGTTCGAGAGTGAGCAATGGAATCCCAATGAATTTCATCCGAATGTGCACACCTGGCCAAGCGTTCGGGAGTGAGCAATTACTTGCAAGTAGGTCCTACCAGTTACATATCAGCTGGAAGAGATCTCCGCCTAACGAGCCTATCCTGTCAGCCTGGCGTGAGTGCAGCAGACCTTGTCTAATCGGGATAGCCCGATTAGCCTGACAAGGTAGACATGCTCGTCTAATCGGGTAAGCCCGATCAGTCTAACGAAGCATACAACGGACCCTATCTAATCGGGAAAGCCCGATCATCCTGATACGGTTAACACTTTCGTCTAATCGTGCAGCACTCGATCAGCCTGACGAAGTGTACGGTAAATCTTGTCTAATCGGGTGAAACTCGATCAGCCTAACAAAGTAGACCGCCATAGTAAAGAATTACAGCTCAGTTCTCCCTAAGACTAGAAGCGTCGCCATAGCCAAGGCGATGCTGCTAAGAGGGAAAGATAGGCTTCCTCTGAAGTTCTAATGTTCTGCCTCTGGGACTTTCCAGAGGCACATAGCGAATTTTTTCATATTGCAGTGGCAAGGCGAAGATCGCTAGTAGGAGGAAGACCGAATTTAAAGCTAAGAATTTCCGAGGACAGAAATGTTTTAAGGAGGATAGATTGTAACGCCCAGAATATTTGTTACTATTTATGGAGCTTGACTTTATTTCCATAAATAGCAATTTCCTAATTTGATGTATTTATTATTATTAATTGCATTAAATTGAATAATTAATATTATAGTCTAAGTCATGGAGGATTTATTCGATTTTAATTATTAAAGTCAGATTTATTTAGCTAAAGTATCGGTTATATTTTTAAAACCGAGCCTTGGATTAATCGAGATTCTATTAAAGCTTATCGAAGCCGAGTAATTTAATTATTCGAGCCCAATCGATTTTGAGTAAGTTCAATTATTTTAGCCGACCCATTTAAGTTAATCGAGCCTATGTTCGATTTTATTTCGGCCCAATTCGGTTTTTCGAGCCAAGTTATTCTAGTAATATTCGACTGACAAATTTAATTATTCCAATTCCGACTAATTTTAGCCAAGCATTTATTTACCTAAGTCAATGATCGGTAATTGCTAGCCCGATTGTAGGATTTATAGGTCCGACTATTAAGCCCGAGTGTTAGTAATTTTAGAAACCCAATGTTGGGCTCAAAATGAAAAGAAAACCCTAATTTATCACTACTATATATATAACATCATCTTCTCCATTTCATCCACCTCCATCTTCAACAACTCACCTCAACCTACCATTTTCCGACCAAAATCGCACCTCCGGCGAGCCTTCCTGCCGGCGACCCCAAGTCCACATCGTCCTCACCACATCGCGCGTCATAACTCCGTACACACCGGTCAAGCGCCTCAGTCCGCGCCTTGCTCGTCAGCCCCGCAACCACGTGTCCGTACAGCAGTTCGAACCAGCCCAGCTCTGCCCTACCAGAAAAATCGCGAGCCCAGCCGCCGGTGAGCCTTCGCATGAGCCCAGCTCCTTCACGCGACCAAACCAGCAGCATTTTCGCGTCCACGACCTGCACCCTGTCCGTACAGGTCCCGCTGCCGCTGCATCCAAGCCACCTGCACGCAGTCGCAGCTCAACCTCTCACCGGCGAACACAAACACATCGTCCTCAGCTCGAACCCACGGCGAGCTCGTCCGCGCAACTCCTCCACCGCGCAGCTCAAGCCGAGTTCGACCCAGCTCCCTTCCACGCGATCTCAGCTGAGCATCACCACTGGGTTTCGATGAGTTCACGTCGAACCCACGTTGGCAGCTTGGCTCCACCGCGACCCAGCCATGATTGGGCCCGAGCCTGCAGTTCTTAGCTCAAGCCGAGTTCACGACCGAGTCAGCCGAGTCTACCTCTGTCCAGCCCGAGTCTGTGGCAACTGATGTAATGCCCCGTATTTTATTAATAAAGGAAAATACTAGCTTTAGAGTAAAAGCTAGCATTTGTTAATAAATATTCATGTTAATGTTCAAGTCCATGTTATTCAGCTAGTTAAATTCCAAGTTCGACGTTAAGTCAATAATATATCCGGTTAATTTTATTTATTAACCGAGTCAATGATAGTAATTAATCTCAGTCCGTTTATATTAATAAATGGACATCAGCAGGTTGGGATTTATTATTCCAATGTTGACGTATTAATTAAGTTAATCGTCAAAAGTTAAATTTAAGCTATTTATTCAGTTACAGTTAAAGTCCGACTATTAGTCGATAAATTATTCGGTTAATTTATTTCAGTAACCGGATAAGTTTCCAGATTTAATTCCGATTTGTTTCTTTAATTAATGAGTTCGGAATTAATAAGTTAAGTTGACGAATTATACGAAATATCAATATTCAGATTAATCGTCGAAGTCAAGATTCTTCGAAATTATTTTCGAAGTTACGGTTATGTTCGGAAATATTCAAGTTCACGTCCTTACTTAAACTATTTTCTAAGTATTAAGCTTTGGAACCATTTAATTGCCGTAAGCTCACGGCTATTTAATTTTATTAGAGTAATCAAGTTTAAGATATATTAATCATGCTTAAAGTAGGTATTTTCCATCAATAGCCGTAAGTCTTGTGTTGTGTAGTAAACTTTTACCATCATGGACATGTGGAAGCTTGGGGTTATTTGGGAGATGACTAAGCCAATAAGTGTATGAGTAAGCTTGAGAAAAGCCACTTACGGTCTTAAGATAAAATCAAGTGGCTTATGTTGATTGGCCACAAATTTCTCCTCATTTTCACCCCATTTCATTCGGTTATATGTGAGAAAGTTGGAGGAAAAACTCATCTCATCCTCCACTTATATATTAAGCAAAGAGTTAGACATATTTAGCTTAATTAAAAAAGGCTAAGTGTTATTCTTGCAAGACACGCATGGAGAAGCTAGCGAACGCACGAACACCGTACCGGGCGGAATTTTATCGAGCGACTAAAGAGGTATCATCGTCTTCCTCATATTTCCAAGCTAATATGATCATTTTAGGTGTATCATGTTCAGTTCATGGCCTTTGATTCATGTAAAGTTGAGTTAGGTTCGGCTTTATGTCTATTAAGCCATGACCGAGCGATGTTCGATTTTATTCCAAAACTCTCGAGCAATTTTCATGTATTCAGTCATTATATACTATTTCAAGTTTAATCAAGTCAAGTTTGTTGAGGGAAATCATTGTTTGGCCGTGAATTGGCCAAAGCCGTCGGGCACCGCACGTAGCGGAAGCCACGGTCCTTTCATTTCTCGCGAGTTAAGTTCATGTCATTCGACCGTTTTGCTAGTAGGAATTCATGTTATAATTAATTATGTTGATTCATGTGAGAAACGGTCGGAAGAGTTGTTGCATGACAGAACATATTGGCCGTAGCGTCGGGTCGCGTCTACGCGCACGGTACAACCCTTTTCCAAGCCATGTTCATGTCTTGCTCGTGCAATTTCATGATATTATGTGTTTATAAGCATGTTAAGTCATTTCATGTTGTTTCATGTTAAATCGGTCGAGAGAAATCGCTGGACGGCCGACAAGGGCCGGTCGTGGC
>CACSLK010027831.1:7449448-7464181 GCA_902706635.1 Striga hermonthica | reverse complement strand
AAAAAAAAAAAAAAAAAAAAAAAAAAAACTTACAGTCGTGACTGAATACGCAGAGATGAGGTGACCACGAGCTCCTTGATCGAACCTAAGACTTACGTTGAACTATACGCAGACACAGAGCAGAGATGAGGGGATATTTGTTGCTGATCGGACGATTCGGGCCTCAGGGATGCCGGATGGTTTGGATTGGAGCGATTTAGGGTGGACGACGGAGGATTTGGGGACGGCGCCGGTTTCTAAAATGCGAATTGCGAAGGACGGGAAAGAATAAAGAGAGAGTGTACTGGGATTTTAGGGTTAGACAGACTTGATGTATATTTGTTTTAACTTTTAAAATGTTATATTATAAATTATATATTAATATTGTATTAGAAATTCATAATATAAAATATGATATTATATATATATTATAGATATATAATTTATTCGGTCGGTTCGGTTATTTCGGATATTTTGTGTCCGAAAACCGAAACCGACCGAAATAACCGAACACTTGCAAAGTGAAAACCGACTACCGACCGAACCGGACAGAAACCGAACCGAACTAGTCGGTTCGGTCGGTTTCGGTCGGTTCGGTCGATTTCAGTCAAATTTTGCAGACCCCTAATTGTAACTGCCCAAAACTCTAAGTATCTGGGGCTTGCTCTGGGAATTGGGAGAAACAAAAATGATACCTTTGCCTTTGTTAAAACGTGTGTAATCTCAAGAGTTACAAGATGGAAAGTAAGTTCTTTAGTGAGGCAAGAAAGAAAATTAATCAAAACAGTCTTGAGTGCTAACCCTGTTTGTGTGATGTCAGTGTTTAGGATACCTGTGGGGTTTGTCAGGATATTAAGGAGTTAGGTGCTTTCTGGTGGGGTAGAACTAAGAAGGGTAGAAACAAAATTCTTTGGGCTCTCTGGGTAGTTTAGCCAAGCATAAATTGGAAGAGAGTTTAGGTTTTAGGGACTTAGGTGATTTCAATGATGCTTTAATTCTTAAGCAAATCTGGAGGTTGTTAACAAAGCTCAATTGTTTAATGAGCAGGGTAGTGAGAGATAGATACTTTTTTAGGCAGAAGTTCATGGAAATTAGCAAAAAAGATAGTGATTCTTATATGTGGAAATGTTGACTTGAAGCTAGAAAGTCCCTATAGTTAGAAATTAGGTTTAGGTTGGTAATTGGTTATGTATCAATGTGTGGGACTCACCCTAAATTCTAATAACACAAACTTCAAACCTGTTTTGTCACTTTGTAGGTGCTAAGATACACTTGAGGAAAGTCTCTCACCTAATGTTAGTAGGTGGAAAAAATGGGACACTTAGTTGATATTGCGAACTTTTAACCGCACTGATGTTGCCAACATCCTGAAAATTCATATAAGTCAAAGGGGCACCAATGACAAACTGATCTGGCAATCTGATAGGAAAGCAATTTTGTATGTCAAATAATCTTATAATTTTACAAGTTTATAAGGTGATCCAATAGCACGACAAGGTGAAGATTGGAAATGAGGGATCCAACAGAGATAGAGGAACGAAAACTAAAACATCTCTGGTAGAAGACTTGGCATCTTACCTATAAAGCCAAAGGTGAGAAATTTTCTTTGGGGGTGGTGGCATAATATGATAGGTACAAAGGTTAGAATGCATCATAAAGGTTTGATTCATGATACTATGTATTGCTGGTGTAAGGAAATATATGAGGATATTTCACACGTATTCTTCAAGTGTAAAAGAGCTCAAAGAGTATAGAAGATTGCAGGTTTGGATTGGGATAAGCTAAAGCAAGACCAAATTGAATACCCAGATTGGTGGGAAGACTAGTGTGCTATGAAGAACAATGTGGAGAACAAAAACATAATTGATTTATCCACTTATCTTCTTTGGTGGATGTAGAGGATAAGGAATAACTAGATATTTAAAAAAGAAAAAATCTCTGAACAGCAACTGGTAGAAGGGGCAAGATTAGAATGGTTGGAGTATGAAAGCATCAAAGAGTTACATGTGAAGCCCAAGTCCAAAGGAAATGTCAATGGTTGAGATAGAGAGTAGGGGGAAACATGTTGTTCCCAGTGCTAGTATCTTGGACCAAAAAAATGGAGCCTGAAATGTGTAGCTTTTTCTGATGCAGACGAGTTAGCTATGTTCTCAGTTCATGCAGATTCACATAGAAATCATCCTTGGAAATCCTCGATGCGTCAAATCAGGGAATGGTTGCTGCTTGGAGAAATAAGGATGGCAGAATGTCGATATCTTTGTTAGGAGTGAAAGTGGTGTAGATTATTATTATTATTGTTGTTAATATTTTTATTATTATTATTATTATTATTATTATTATTATTATTATTATTATTATTATTATTATTATTATTATTATTATTATTATTTAATAGATATCTTAGAGAATAAGTTAAGGATTTAATATTATTATTTAATATTTAGTAAGAGATCCTATCTTGTTGGACAAGTTAAGAATAGGGTTTGGGAGTCTTATAAAGGACTCCCTTTAGTTTCTTTTCCTTGGTTGATTATGAATTATTGAATGAATATACGATTTGATATTGTGTTTAGATGTTCTTGAGATTGTGATCTAATTAATATCGTCTCACTCGTACGCTTCCCTACATCAGAAAGCCTAAGGAAGCATTTAAAAAACAGAGGTGTCTGGTACTATTGTTATGGTAGTTGCTGACATTTTCTCTATTGCTTCTGTGTTTGTTTCTGTTTCCTTTCTTCCTATTTCTTAGGCTTTAGCTTGGTTTTGTTCTTTGTTGGGGTTGGCCAAGTTGGCCCTGTAGGGCAGCGCTTTTTGAGCTCCTCATTTTCTTTCATGTAAGTTGCTAGTTATTCCTCTGTACATTGAAGTGTTATTCTATTCGACTTGATGTTTGGTAAAAAACAATGGATGTTCAGTTTTAATTTTAAACTGAATAAAGTCTATTACTGCACCAGCATAGTAGTTTTAGTAAGTTGGTGCTAATTTACATCACATTCCTCAGCTATTAGCATTTAAAATATCAATCAACGACATGTCAAACTTTTCACTGGATTGATCTAAGCTCAAGAATCTATGCATAACATGTATGACATAGAATAAACTAATAACTAGCTGCTTGGGACTTTTTCCCTCTATAAATTGAATTTTGAAGTGGTTGACTTTCTCTAGTCGCAAAAGAATAAGATGAATGTCAGCCTGAAGGTTGAAAGCTGGGGAATCTTTTAAATAATCTGCTAACAAATGAGCAAATTTGGTACTCCATATTACATGGACAGCTATGTGTATCTAACTACCAACTGGTAATCCTTCATTTGTTTGACAGAATAATTGGGAGCACTATTTAACATTTGAGGAAAGAGTCGTCCATTAATGAAATTTTATTTGATACAAATTAGTAATAAGTGTGAAAAAAATGATGAATGATCCCACATAACCTTTTTCTATTCCATTAAAAATGATTATAGATTGATAACTGTGACAATGGTGGTCCACCAAATAACTCCGGTGCAAGCCGGTTGGTCCTCTTAAAAATCCGATTGGGTCAAGTGATTTGATCCCCTGAAATGTTATCCACGGCGGAACATGTGGCCTGCAAAAGAGGCCTGAAGGTTCTCCCGACATTAGCACTCTGACGATCAAATTAGTTTGGGATCTGAAGGAAGGAAATCAAGGCTAGAAGATAATTCATATATTAAACTTATGGAACAGAAGAAGACCTTCATCATACTTTTTAGTTTTATTTATAGTAATGATACCCTAATGTTGTCTTGGTGCCCAAGAGAAAGCTGCTCGAAACTACAAAGGGTTAATCTAACGGGTTGCCCGAAAGGGAGAGTTGGCAGCCCGGAGTTGCATTAGATTCGTTCTTATCTTGATGATTATGATTATTTTGATGCATTCACACTGATTATATCTTTCTAGTCTTTTGAACAAGGTACTTCTAAGGCCTTCGGCCATCGGGTCGTTTTAGGTCTCAAATCAACACCCCAAGTGTTTGGGTCGTTTAATTGCCCTCTAGGCCGTGTTTATGTCGTTTAATTTCCCTTTAAGTTCTTCAAGTCGTTTTAGGTAATTTTAGCACTTGTAGGTCATTTAGTTCTTCATTTGGGTTGCATATTAGAGCTTCGGGTTGTTTGGGTTCACTTATTTAAGTCATTCAAGTCGTTTTAGACAGTTTTTATCACCTTAGGTCGTTTAGCACATGGGTCATTTAGCGTACTTAGGTCATGCTCTAGGTAATTTTAGGTCGAGTTTACCATTAGGTCGCTTAGTACAATTCGGGTCAACTTCTGTACTTAAAACAAATTTGGGTCGACTTTGGTACTTACCACAAGTTTGAGTCAACTCTTGTATCACACACTCCGGTAGACTTTATCACTTAGCACACATCCGGGTCATCTTTATCACTTAGCACACATTCGGGTCATCTTTATCACTTAGCACACATTCGGGTAGACTTTAGCACTTAAAACACATTCAGATAGATTTTACCACTTTGCACACATTCGGGTCAAGTTTTGGGTTTCCGGTCATTTGGCTCGGTACTTGGGTCGAGTGATCACGACCCGTCAGCTTGGTGAGCGGTCCACATCTAGTTATACTTGTACCTATATCAATAGTGAAGACTGCATTTTCTATAATTATATTAAGCAATCGTGAAAAAGAAAAGAACGGGAAAGAAAATCAAAATCTCTAGCACGCGATATTGGAAATTTTTGGCATTCAATCACAGCACAAATATAGCATTATTAATTCATCAATATCTTCAACTCACAACCAAAAACATTTATACTTCTTTTTCATCAAGATAAAGCCAAAAGTTAAAGAGAATGATACACATGACACAAACCTAAGCCATCGCCATTAGCACGCGTCGCAACTCTTCCTACACGTCCCGTAATAATCAGGCGAACCGATCATGAAGACTGAGTTCCTCTGGCACTCACCAATGGCAGCCCACTGTGGGCAGTTGTCGTCTTCATCCGTGCAATCTGTATCGTCCGATCGTGCCAAATCCTTTCCAGCACTTATTTGTTTCATATAAAAGAATTTAGTGGCACACCACATATCACCCTGAAGAACAGGGCATCTAGCATGGGAACTTGTCCGATCAGGGCCCGCATTAAGGTGTAGGGTGAAAAACACAATCGCATTCCCTTTACTAGGCTTTAGGATATCGTTCTTCTGTGTGCAGTCGGACCACATTCTTTCCTGCAGTCAGTTTTCGGGTGATGATGTAATAGTTTCACGAATGTATGCAGCATAGAAAAGGTTAATTACAAAAACACCCTCGAGATTAAGTTAGGTTGCGAGAAATGGAAATACAGCATAACTGCCATGTAGCTACTTCTAGTGAAAGAGGACCAAAATCGAGATTTTGAAAGTACAAGATTACTCTCAATCTTGCCACAAAAACGCTAGTCTTTCGAATTTATAATTGCCAGTATTTTTCAAAGTACATAAAGGCCTTAGGGGGGTATGGACAATTTTAAAGATAATTTGGCCAGTTTGTAATTAGATTAGCCTCATGGGTAGCGACTGTGATATACCGTAATACTAACAGCTATCGTTTTAACAATATTGGATGCTCTTTTACCTCTGACTCGGGGAAAAGAATCTGCCCACCCTGACTGACATTTGAGAGATACAAAACAACGGTTGCTAATAAAGGTTGGTCGACATGCTCTCCGTCTTTGTTGCCAAAATAACTATATTTCTGTTGGGAGTCCTCGTGGCTGAAATTTAAAACAGACAACGGTTTGCTGTTCTCTACCAAATAACAAATTAAGTAATCATAAGAAAGATGAAAATGGATTCATATTTGAAGCTATTAACATGGAAGGTAGATTTGTGTTGTGTGGCAGAATATGTATACATACCTTTGGGGAGAAAAGTCCAAGCAGAAATTCTTTCCTCGATTACTTTAGTAAGTTCATCCTGTGGACCAAACAGATTGTAACTTAACTTTAAGATTAAAATAACAAGAGCACAGCTCAATATTACATAATTTTGTAGCCAAAGAGAAGTTCCATGCATCCGCTTGAAAGCACTAATTTCTAACCATGTGCTTACAAATACTTAAAGAGTGATTGTTGGAAAGCTGAAGGGGAAGAAAAAGAAAATTACTTTTTTTTTTTTTAATATTTTCAAATGTTTGCTTCTGCTTTTAATCTGGTATGATTTACACTCCAAAAGCAGTGGTAGAGGTGCTTTAGATTTTTTTTTCTGCTTATGTTCAGATTTCTACAATGATACACACATTTTACAACAACTTATTCTACATGCACTTCCATAAACTTATTGTACTTGTAACATTTGTTACGAATTCTAGTTGTCAGCTACTTTTTCCATGAACAAAAATAAATCACGTTTTTATATGTGGAAGACTTTCAAAAGGTACAGACACTACCATACAACATAACATCGCATAGCCACCATGCCCTAATTCTTGCATAGACCAGTCTCAGAAAATGAGAAACTTACATCAATGTCCATGGAAATACCAAAATTTTGAGAATCACCACGAGACGCAAATTGGTTTCTCTTTCCATCAACCTAAATCGAAACATAATTTCAAAAATAATGATAAAAGGAAACGTAAAATGAACAATAGAAGTTTATAAAACAGAAGATTTACCCAAGAAACCAGGTGATCACACTCCTCCTCAGATAGAAAGTCTCTATACAAGAATACCCTGTCCCCCAAATATAATGTCATTATGTCTATTGTAATTTAATTATCATTGTACATAAAAATTCATAATATGTTTTTTCAATATCCGGATATGCAACCAAGAAGACAATATTACACATCTTTGCATAACTGAGGTGCATGCTTCGCTGACATCAGCCTTCACTATAGAATAGGATCAATCACTACAACTACTCCTAAGGCTTAATCTATCTCTCTTTTAAGAAAAGCTTACCATAGTATTACGAGCATTCTCTTGAAGTTTGCATCTTTATGACTATAAGGTGAATTTGTATAACAGAAATATTTGAAATATAGCCATTTTTACTCTTTGGTCTTTCGTTTTTAACTTTTCCTTTTCTTTCATCCTTTATGTGTTGGTGGGAGAGGTGGGGGGATCAAATCTCAAGGGTATTATTGTAATTGTGAGAAAATTATTGGTTCTTTGGATTACCTGACCTTGGTTGCCACGAGAGTCGAACAACTCGTGAAGGATCAAGATTTTTACGCCGCATTTGATAGCCAAGTCGAATATTCCCATCTTGGTTCGTCTCGTTAGTTCTCAACTCCTTCCGGGTACTGAAATTATGAATGTAATACATAGAATTACTTTTGGATGCCTTACTCTTCCTTCTTGTTGGAAGCAATAGTTTAAGAAATTCTTAATGCCTAATGCCGTTTGAAGAGTTATAATTCCATCATACGAGTAATACCTAAACTGCACAGATATTTTGTCCAATTAATACCAATATTATACAGCTCCATATGAGTCTAAACGTAAAGAGCTAACCACGAAACTGTATCCACAAATATCTAAATCCATGAAGATGTAAATATCAACTTACCATTGCCACTCATAATAAAAGCTTAAGAAAATATGAATATTCATGACAACAATTGACACCTATGCAAGGAAGAAAACAAGCCCCTTTACTCCAATCATCATCATCACTTCATAACAAATGTGTATTTGTAGCCCACAAACTAAAACCCAGAATGCGTCTTTTTTTTTCTCAATTATTACAAATATAGGGTGATCAATAAGCTAAAATAAAGATAATGATACAAAAAAAATAATAATAATATTTAATTACGAATTTCAATAAAAAAACACCTGGAAACTATATACCTAAAATGATTTGGAAATTAACCAATTGCAAGTGCCATAATGTTTTAATTCGAATAAAAGCAAAAAAACAAGAGGAAGATTTCATGGGCTCTCTTACTCAAGGGAAAAGGAGCGACCGAAGGCAACTGCAAACAAAAGTATGCGGAGAATTGTGAAGTGTGTCGCCATTGATGACGGTGTTGTGAAGTGTAAAGCAAAGGGTTGGCAATTGAAACTTGAAAGTTCTTTTTTTTTTTTTTTCTTTTGGGTAGGAACCTTTGCTCTTGAATGAAAACCTCCCAATATTTTTTTTTTTTTTTTTTTTTTGGAGAGAGAGAGGAAAAAGATTAGTGCCAATTTCTGTACAAAACACACTAGAAATAAATTGTATTTATGTTTTAAGAAAATACTACGGTCCCGTTACGGAATCATTCTGTTGGGTTTGAAACCGTTAGATCATCATGTAATCATCCGAGATAGTTGATCTAACGATTCTAAATTCTGACGGAATAGTTCCGTAATAGATCGTAGCATCTCCCAATATTATAAAAGTAGAAGGAAAGAGATAATAGAAAATGTATTTTTTTGATATAATTTTCTTTATAATTGAATTTTCTACTTATATAAAAACTTGCCAAACCATAGATATACACACTTAAATATACAATTATATCATGAACAAAATATTCATTGTGGACGCTTTGTTGTTGGGTCAAGGAGGGAGGATCAAATCCCCAAATCAAAAAAGTGAATTAGGAGTGAGCATAGATCGATACAGTTTGGAAATTGACAAATCTCCAGAACCGTATCGATATTCAGAAATTATAAAAACTCGATCTCTGAAATCGTACCAAAAAATTGGTTTGGTTCGGTTCGGAGATTTTTAATTTTTTTGTTCGATACGTTTCGGTATTTGGGACTATTGAAACGTGACGCAGTAGGAAACGTACGATGGGAAGAATATGAATTCTCTGATAAAACTCAAGAGATTTTTATTTTCAACCGTAAAAACCCAACTTACAATGAGAACCCTTGTCCTTTAAATAGACTCCTCCAAAACCTAACTTATTTTAAGCAATAAATATCCCAAACAAAGGAAATAAATAAAAAGTCTAGAAATACTAAATAAATAAATAACTAGATACGAAGGCGA
The DNA here is from genome assembly GCA_902706635.1 of Striga hermonthica. Lineage (NCBI taxonomy): Eukaryota > Viridiplantae > Streptophyta > Magnoliopsida > Lamiales > Orobanchaceae > Striga > Striga hermonthica. The sequence continues at coordinate 7,455,250 of CACSLK010027831.1, read as the reverse complement.
TCAAACTTGTCCATGTACGCCAATGCAATCTCGTCGCCATCATTCTCTCCCGGTTGGGGAGGATTCACCCTCGAATCCGAGGGGATCTCGTCGTCTGAGTTGTCGCCGTGATAAGGAACAAGGTGTTTGACGTTAAAAACGTCCGAAGTACGAATGTGGGATGGGATGCGCAAGCGGTATGCGTTCGGATTAATTTTCTGCACGATCTCCAGTGGACCACTCTTGCAGGCCGAAAGCTTGTTATACTCGTGAGCCGGAAAACGATCCTCGGTCAAGACGGCCCAGACAAAATCGCCCTCCTCGAACTCCACGTGGCGCCGTCGTCGGTCAGCCTGCCGCTTGTACTCGTCAGTGACCTGCTCAAGGCGGGCCCGAGTCGCCTCATGCGTGCGCCGCAAATCCTCCATCATGTCCGTGGCCGCTGGTCAGCATCACCCGGGGCCGGTAAAGCCAGCAAATCGGTCGGGCCCCGCGGCTGCACCGAATAAACTATCTAAAAATGAGAGAAGCCCGTAGCCCGACACAACGCTGAATTGTGAGAAAACTCCGCCTGAGGGAGGCGGTCGTCCCAGCTGCGCACGTTATCCCCGACCAAGCAGCGAAGCAGATTACCAAGTGACCAATTGACAACCTCAGTCTGCCCATCAGTCTGAGGGTGATAGGCGCTACTGAAATCAAGGCGAGTGTTAGTCATGCGCCAGAGGCTCCGCCAAAAGAAGCTCAAAAAATGCGTATCGCGGTCCGGGACAATAGACGAAGGAAGACCATGGAGGCGGTAAATCTCACGAAAGAACAGCTGTGCGACGTGAAGTGCGTCCATCGTGCGCCGGAAAGGAATAAAGTGGACCATCTTCGAGAAGCGGTCCACCACCACAAAGATGGAATCAAACCCCCGCTGAGTACGAGGCAACCCAACCACAAAATCCATGCTGACGGCACTCCAAGGCTGATTAGGAATCGGTAAAGGCCGATAGAGACCCGCATTAGTCGACCCTCCCTTGGACACTTGGCATATACGACACCGCTCGACAAAACGAGACACATCCCGCCGCAAGGAAGGCCAAAAGAAGGAACGACAGACCAACTCCACCGAACGGTCCCGGTCGAGGTGACCGGCACCATGTAAGTCCGCCACCAGCTTCAGCCGAAGGCTGTAATCCAGAACACACAAGCGAAGACCCCGAAAAAGAAAGCCATCATGCAACACATAATCCTCAAATGGGCCCGACGACAGCCGAGAAACAACGGGACCAAAGAAAGGATCCGAAGCATACAAGTCCCGGAGGACGTCAAAACCAACAACCCCAACACGTAAATCCGACAACACCAGGACGTGCCGGCTAAGGGCATCCGCCACTCGATTAGAAGCACCCGACCGGTGTTTGAGGACAAAAGTGAACTGCTGCAAGAAAGAAGTCCACGTGGCATGGCGAGAAGAGATGTTGTCCTGAGAGGCCAAATGACGTAGAGCCTCATGATCGGAAAAGAGGACGAACTCACGGTGAAAAAGGTAGTGGCGCCAATGGTGGACGGCCCGATACACAACAAAAAACTCGACGTCTTACGTACTATAACGAAGCCGCGGGCCAGACAACTTCTCACTAAAGAATGCGACCGGTCGTGACTCCTGACTCAAAACCGCACCAATGCCCACCTTCGAAGCATCACAAGAAAGCTCAAAGGGACGAGAAAAGTCAGGCAACACTAAGACAGAGGCCGAAGTAAGACGCTCCTTGATCAGTGCAAAGGCCGCGGCTGCCTGAGGAGTCCATTCGAATGACTTCCCGGCAATACAATCCGTGATCAGGGCCATGAGAGAGCTAAAATGAGATATGAAGTGACGGTAAAAGGATGCGAGGCCATGAAAGTTGCGGGCCTCGGTAACCGTCGCAGGAGTCGGCCAGTCCCGGATGGCAGCAACCTTGCCGGCATCCACTCGAATACCATCCGCTGAAACAACAAAGCCTAGAAAAAGAACTGAATCCACCAAGAAGACATATTTGTGTGGTGCAGCATAAAAGGACTCAGCACGAAGAATAAGAAGTACCTCCCTCACGCGACCCAAGTGCGCTTTCAGAGAATGGCTATAGATAAGTATGTCGTCGAAATAAACGACTACACACTTACCGATAAGATCCCGCAACGCCTGGTTCATGACGCGCATAAAAGTGCTCGGTGCATTAGAAAGACCGAACGACATCACCAACCACTCGAAAAGGCCCTCGCGAATCTTGAAAGCAGTCTTTCACTCATTCCCTGGGCGAATACGTATCTGATGATAGCCACACCTAAGATCGAGCTTGGTAAAAATGGTGGCACCGTGTAACTGGTCTAAAAGGTCGTCCAACTGTGGAATAGGGAATCGATAGCGGACCGTAATCTTATTGATGGCACGGCTATCCACACACATATGCCACGAACTATCCTTCTTTGGAATCAATAAGGTCGGGACAACACATGGACTGAGACTACGGCGGACCACCCCCTTCTGCAATAGCTCATCGACCTGCCGGCGTAACTCCTCATGCTCAGCAGGGCTCATACGGTAATGTGGGCGATTAGGAAGGACTGCTTCGGGCACCAAGTCAATGTGGTGCTGAATATCCCGTAAAGGTGGCAACCCGGGAGGTAACTCAGAAGGAAAGACATCAGCGAACTCATCTAATAATGGTTGAATAGCTGCCGGGGGTGAGGTATTGTCAGGGGACCCGGTCGGTAAAAGTAAAAAGACAATGGGAGCCTCACGCACCTCCACCAAAAAAGCCGACCGCGAGAGGAACAAAACTGGAGAAGCCGCCTGCTGAGGGAAAGGTCGAGGGGGCGCCGACTGTAAAATCATCTTAACACCGTCAAAGGTGAACGTATAGGTGTTAAGACAACCATTATAAAGAACCGATCTGTCAAAGAGCCAGGGGCGTCCCAACAACAAGTGGCATGCATCTATCGGGACCACGTCACACCAAATCTGATCACGATAAGACGCCCCAATCGAGAAAGATACCAAGACCCGACGGTTGACGGTCACTCCACTGCCACGGTTGATCCATGCTAAGGTGTACGGACGCGGATGCGGCTCTGTGGTCAACCGAAGTTTGGACACGGCCTCCTCGGCCAAGACATTCTCGCAAGACCCGAAGTCAACGATGAACCGGCACACACGGTCACCTATCGTGAATGTAGACTCAAACAACTGGTGCCGCTGACTGGAAGAGTCTGAATCGCCATGTGGGGATAAACAAGAACGCCGAAGCACAAGGCACGTGCCGACATCACCACTATGAACCTCAACAGACTCCACCGGCTCAGTATAAAACACAAGAGGTCCCTCATATGCAAGCTGGTCGTTGTGTTCACCATCCCTGTCAACAAATAACTGTCGGCCCCCAGCTGAACGAGGACACGAAGACTGGTGATGGCCCATCTCACCACAAGAAAAACAACGAAGACAACCACCCGGGCGAGGACCCACCTACGCAGCCGCCATGCCAGAGAAATTCCCCAGGACCGGGTTGCTCACGCGTCTGCGGACCGGACCGGCTGCTGTCCCGGGGCCGGCCCCAGTCTTACCCAGGCTGTTCGTCGTGGTACTGAAACGGGACGCCGGAGAGAAAGCTGAAGAAGCCCGACGTGCCAGTTGTTGCTCGGCCATGATAGCACGTTGATGAGCGTCAGAAAGGGTAACCGGCATGAACATATTAACTGTATCCTGAATCGCAATACGAAGCCCACTCACGTACCGGGAGATTAATTGAACGGTGGTTTCCCGGCTATCAATACGAGTAAGTAATCTGTAAAACTCTTCAGTGTAATCATCAACTGAACGGTTACCTTGACGAAGGGTTTGAAACTTTTGGTACAAAACACTAACATAATTAAATGGCAAAAACTCCTCCTCCATATTTCTACGAAATTTAGCCCAAGAAGTAATAGGAGATTTACCCAGACGATGCCGCCGTTGTTCGAGTTGAATAAACCAAGTCGAAGCCCGGCCACGCAGTCGAGTCGCAACCAGCCCCACGCGGCGGTCAGCCGACACCTGCTTGAAGTTGAGGGCTGTCTCAACCGCACCAATCCAGTCAAGAAAATCGCCGGCGTCCAGACCACCCGAGAACTCTGGCAAATCGACGCGAAAACCAGCTTCCCAGCGCGAGTCTCCACCCTCCGCTGCATGCCGATGACCTCGGACGTCGTCCCCGTTGTCACTGCCGCGTCCTCATCGTCCCCACGTGCACGCCGGTGACCGAAAGGGTTGGTGTCCAAAGGTGTGTCATCGTCGCTGTCTTGACCGGGAGACGAAGGTGGCGAGTCCCGACGGTGCCTCCCGTCAAAACCCCTGCCGCCACGTCCGCCACGAGCCCCGCCGTGACCCGCCCAGCCTGCTGGGTCATGGTCCGCAGTTCCTCTCGCCATCAACATCCGCATAGCCTTCCAAATTTCGTCGATACCTTCTGCGAGACCTTCAACCCTACGATCAACCCTATCAATTTGAAAGCCGAGATCATCAGTCCTTCGATCTAAATCTTCCAAATGACCATCATGTCGGTCATTGTCTCGTTTTTGCGGCATCTTCAATCGGTCTGACTCTGGATACCAACTGACGCTGTAGAAAACGTACGATGGGAAGAATATGAATTCTCTGATAGAACTCAAGAGATTTTTATTTTCAATCGTAAAAACCCAACTTACAATGAGAACCCTTGTCCTTTAAATAGACTCCTCCAAAACCTAACTTATTTTAAGCAATAAATATCCCTCGATTGAGGATCTTTTCATGAATGTTTTCAGCATCCTCTTACTAAAGTCACATTGCCAGGATGGAAGAAGATCTTGGGCGGAGGTTGAAGCGAATAGTCATATCCAAGACGGAAACAAAAGTTGTGGAACTCGACGACCATGATGTTCGAGTCAGTAACGAAGAATGTGTGTGCAGCCTTTTGGGGAAAGTTATTGGCGATAGAAAGGCGAGCTTATTCGGCATCAAGCACACTATGAGTAGCATTTGGCAGATTGGAGAACCGATGGAGGTCCGAGAAGTTAGTCACAACTACTTCCAATTCATCTTTGGCAACGATGAAGATAAAAAGAAAGTCTTAGCAGGTACAAGCTGGATATACGAGAATCAATACCTTGTGCTCAATGTATGGGAAGAAGGACTATCTGCGAACAGTCAATGTTTCAATCTCATCAATCTTTGGGTCCAGGTACGCAATATCCCTCTTAATTGGCTCAGCACGGACGTCGGACTAAAAATTGGGAAAATATTCAAGAAAGTGAAGAATATCATGGTTATCAGATCTGGGGAAACCACAGGCAGCTATCTGAGGCTTCTCATTTCCCTAGATATTTCTGACCCTATACCTCGATTTTCAGTGATTAAACTTCGTGATAACCAGATTAAGGCTAGGCTTCGATATGAAAAGCTGGTGAATATCTGTTATTACTGCGGTAAGATTGGTCATCTGGAGAGAAACTGTGCCAAAAAAACATCAAATATTGAAGCTGGGTCCGTTCTTGATGGCCAATATGGAGAGTGGCTCAAGGCAGATAACCTCGGAGGAGCTAAACCAAGGTTTTCTAACTTCTCCGATCAAGGCAATTCAGGCTCAGGGCATTCAAAGCAGAATCATATTCCATTCTCTTCCGAGAAAGATAATTTTGAAGATCAAAATTAGACTGATGGTAGCAACAACAGCAAAGCTCTGATTAATGTTGAAGCAACAACTTCCACAGGATCGCCAAAGCCAGAGCCAAATCCAGACACTAGGAAAGCCCTCTCAACTCAACTTTCATCCTAACCCCCCC
>CACSLK010027831.1:7397962-7410873 GCA_902706635.1 Striga hermonthica | reverse complement strand
GATATTGCACATAAAAGCTAAGCATGCAAGATTGTTCGGAGAATTCCATGAAAAACGTAACATGGTTCGGATAAATTTATTTAAAATATAACATGACCGCACGGCAATAGCTATAACACGCATGCATGACCTTTTTAACATTTAATCTTAAATGAACATGAAATTATCGGCAAACAATAGACGGGAACTTACCTCTTGCAAGCCTTCGGATTAGTTCTCAACTCTCGGCCGTGGAGAACTCCGCGTGCGGTGCGTGCGATGCGTGCGATGCGTGCGGGTGGCTTGCGGCACTCTCGCTAATGGCTCTCGGCGGTAATGCTCCCGAACACACTCCAACAATATTCTAACTCTCAAAATATAATGCACTCTCACGGAAATATAAACCTCTCGCACTTAGAAGAAAAAGGAGTCAAAATGCTCCACAACCTCCCATGCCACCCTTAAATGCCGAATGTTTGGGCGGAGGAAAAGAGGGGAGCATGGTCACGTGCAAAGGAAAGAAGGATGCTCGGAACATGCAAGGCGCCAAGACAAAAGGCGCACGGACTACATGGCGTGAAGGAATCTAGCACAAGAGTCCAAGAGGCACGGCATTCCTAGCATAAAGACAAGGGGGCGCGCGGATTCTCACACGGGCTTTGGTCACTCCGCCGGCTCGCAAGGAGACAAGGGCGCGCGGACTTCACGGCTAGCATAAGGACAAAACCCACGCACGGTCTTCATGGCATTTGTTGGGTCCGGATGTGCACGGTCTTCCGGATATACACTAGCCTCGGATACTCCGCACGACAATTACACATGAACTCGGTCCGCAACACTCGCACACATGGTCTTCTCCCGGACGAACACGCGGCGCACGGTACTCGCGTGCACTATGGACCAAGACACTCGCACGGCACTTGAACATGGACTCGATCAATGCGCGGCTATGAACATGAACTCGGAATAAAATCCGAACAATTTGCTAATCTCGTGATTAAGTTAAATTAATCACTTAATTATGTCTAATTATCCAATTAAACATAATGCTTAATTACCAAAATTATTTCGAACGTAAACGGTACGTCGAAAATAGTTCCGGTAATTTTGACTGAAATAACTGAAAATAAATACTTCCGAAAAATAATATCGGAACTGAAATATTATTATACTGATAAAAGTTGGGATATTACATCCCATACTTTTCTCGACAAGCTATGCCTCGCGACCCTTCAATACTTCAATTTTACCTTTGACGCGTGGGAAGCTGCTGTTGCCAAGCCTGACTTCTCGGGTAAACTCGACCGTGAGGAGGTGAAGAAGACACTTCCCCTCCCCGACGGTTTTGAAGGTGATGCGTCTTTTCCCCCTGATCATGCTTGGTGGGTCAGCCTCGAGGCCAAAGCCATCCACATTGCTGGGATTTCATCCCAACTCGAGGTCCCTCCTACTCCCTTGGCCGATCAGACCGAATTAGTCGGGCCAAGTGGAGCTGATCATGAGGAAGAAGAGGAACCTGTTGACGAGGAAATAAAGGTCGAGGGGCCGGGGACAGGACCGTTGGCTGGTGGGGAGTGGGAAGGGACTGAGCCGTTGATCGACGAGGAGGGTGCGAGGACTGAGCCCCTTGTTGAGGAGGGCGAGAATGCTGCTGGGAAGTCGACTGCCGACTCTTAGAAAAATTAGTGGTTGTTTGCTGAGTTCCAATGGTTTCTCTTTTTTGTTTTTTTGCTTTCTGCTAATCTCGACTCGTCTTGAATCGTTTTGTAAGGGTCGAGATTGCCAAGTATGTAATTTGTCCTAGTTAATGCAATATTTTTTTGTTTTTATGGTTACCCACTTTTCGCATCTTCTCTTTCTTCCAGTTGCTCTTATTTACTTGGGGTAGTCTTCATGTGCGCGTTGATATTTTCTCTTGATTGTTTTGAATTTTTCCAAGTTCCTTGTCTCGTCTTCCTACGTCTTCTCCCAACCCGGCTTGCGAGCTGGTCGAAGACGAGCAACGATCTTAGCAGCTTCGTAGCTGATAATCAAAAGTTTTTCAACCCGTCATCTCCCACCTCGGCTTACGAGCTGGTCAAAGACGAGCAACGGTTTTAGCAGCTTCATAGCTGATAAACTAAGTTTTTCAACTCGTCATCTCCCACCTCGGCTTGCGAGATGGCCGAAGACGAGCAACGATTTTAGTAGCTTCGTAGCTGATAATCAAAAGTTTTTAAACCCGTCTTTGCCCAACCCGGCTTGCGAGCTGGTGGAAGACGGGCAACGATATGTTGGCTTTTGCTCGAGATTCCACTCGTCGATGCGATATTGATTGTACTATGGTTCGCGAGTTTCATGGTTGCTAGTCTAGTTGACTTTATAAATTGTTAGTTTTCTTTAACTCATTCAGGGTTCTGCTTGATGACGACTTCATAATAGAGTTGACTTTGTAGTCGCGAGCTTCGTAGCTTGTTCGAGTGTCCACTCAAAAAAATTTAACTTCGTAGCTATTTAAGTCGATTTCGTAGTCATAGGCTTCGTAGCCTTTTCGAGATTCCACTCGAGAGACAACTTCATTGTTGTGTGGGTCGACTTTGTAGTCGTAGGCTTTGTGGCCTTTTCGAGATTCCGCTTGAGAGACAACTTCATAGTTGTTTGGAAGTCGACTTCATAGTTGTAGGCTTCGTAGCCTTTTTTGAGATTCCATTCGTCAGTTACAACTTCGTAGTTGTAAGAGTTAGTCGGCTACATAGCCGTTTTGCAAAATTTGATTTATCGGGTAATCATAGTAAGGTTGACGTGTAAATGTAAAGAGGCATAATTGAAGCATAAACTTGAAATTCATTTCATTACTGAATCTGATTTGAACATTGCTTAGTACAAAAAGGAGTTTGAAACATTGCCTTAAGCGTAAAATCGTTTGAGATGGATCACGTGCCAGGATCATGGCAGTTGTCGACCTTCTCCATCCTTGAGTTCGTATGCGCCATTCTCGAGCACCTTTTTGACAGTGTAGGGTCCTTCCCAATTAGCTTCGAGCTTTCCGACATGTTTGAGAGCGTCTTCTTGTTTAGGGATGAGATCCCCTACTTGTAAACGTCTGGTTCGAACCTTCTTATCGAAAGCTGCGCGCATCTTCTGTTTGTACTCGATGGATCGTACCCAAGCTTCTTCTCATCCCTCCTCAATTAGGTCGAGGGCTTCTATGATCATCTCCTCGTTTTTCTTTTCTTCATAAAATGTCGACCTGTGAAAGTTCAATCCGACTTCGATGGGCAAGAGTGCATCCATCCCGTAAATCATGTGAAATGGAGATTGACCCGTCGAACTTCTCGAAGTCATCCTATAAGCCCATAGGACTGTTGTCAACTCGCCAACCCAAGCTCCTGACGCCTTCTCCAATCTCTTCTTCAACCCTTGGAGGATGGTTCTGTTTGTTACTTCAACTGTGTCGTTTTCCTGAGGATGTGCAACTGAGGCAAATCGTTGCTTAATCCCCATGTCGAGGCGCCATGCTTGGATCCGTTTCCTTTGGAATTGAGTTCCGTTATCTGAGATTAGTACTTTTGGAATTCCAAATCGACAGCAAATGTTATTGAATATAAACCATATCATCTTTTCTTCAGTAATTCGAGCCAAGGGTTCTGCTTCGACCCACTTGCTGAAGTAGTCGATTGAGACCACCAAGAACTTCTTTCATCCCGTTCCCATCGGCAACGGGCCCACCAAGTCGATTCTCCATTGAGCAAAGGGGATCTGGGAGTTGATTGTCGTCATGTATTCAACTGGGATGTTGAGTGATTTGCCCATGGCCTTGGCATTTTTCGTATTTCTGGACCAACTGTTCTGCCGTTGCTCGAATCTTAGGCCAATAGTAGCCTGCTCGTAGGGCTTTTCCAGTTAGAGCTCGAGATCCTACGTGTGCTCCACAACATGCTTCATGGATCTCTCTTAGGACATGAATTCCTTCTTCCTCAGAAACACATCGCAGATGGGGCCCGACCAACGAATTCTTATATAAGATCCCATCGACTTCAAAGTATTTACTTAAGTATCGAGCGACTTTTTTCACCTCTTGTTTATCTCCTGAAGGCACTCGACCCTGCAAGATTTCACGTATCGACTTCCTCCAATCGTCATTTTCGTCGACTTCTATTGTTTCACATAAAACACTTCATTCGAGGTGCATAGTGGTGATGCGATTTCTCACCTTCCCGTCATTTGAACTCGCAATTCTTACCAGCCAGTCGGCTCGTTTATTCTCGCCCCAGAGTATTTGTATCAAGTCAAACTTCTCCAACCCTTGCACGAGGCTTTGGATTTCCTCGACACATTTCATCATCGCTCTTCTTTGATTTTGCAAGTTCCCATCACCTGTCCGACTACGATTTGTGAGTCGGAGTGTGCCATTATCTCAGTCGCTCCTCCGCTGATTGTGAGTTGAATTCCTTTGATCAGTGCCTCATATTCTACATCGTTATTCGAGGCTTTGAACCCTATTCTGATGGAGAAGTCTAGTTGCTCGCCCTCGGGGGATATGAGGACGATTCCCAGACCCGATCCTTTGGCCGCAGAAGATCCATCAACATGCATTATCCATTTCTTTATTTCTCCCTTAGTACATTCTTGGATGAAATCGGCCAGTGCTTGGGCTTTGATCGCCCATCTGGGTTCGTATTTGATGGTGTATTCGCTTAGCTCGACAACTCATTTTACAAGTTGACCTGACACCGTAGGTCATCCCAATGTTTCTCCGAGCTAAAAATTTGTCCTCACCACCACTGTATGATTTAGAAAATACGGCCTCGGTTTCTTTGCCGTTACGACCAGAGTTAGAGCGACTTTCTCGACTTCAGACTACCTTGTCTCGGTCCCTTGGATTACTCGACTTGTATAATAGATAGGTTGTTGGGAACCCCCATCCTTCTGAAGTAGCACTAAGCTTAATGATGCCATCCCGACTAAGATATAAAGCACCAACTCGTCATTGGGCTTAGGTTTTGTCAACAAGGGTAACTCGCTTAAGAACTCCTTCAATTTTTCAAACGCCATCTGAGACTCCTCGCTCCATATGAAAGTCGTCTTATTTTTATGCAGTTTAAAGAATGGGAAACTTTTCTCAACGGCTCGAGCAATGAACCTACTCAACCCCGCTATTCGGCCTGTCAAAACTTATACTTCTCGGATATTCCTTGGTGAAGCCATGTCGAGTATGGCTTTCACCTTTTTCTTGTTCACCTTAGTCCCCCACTCTGTCACGACGTATCCCAGAAATTAACCGATCTTTACTCCAAAGGCATATTTGCTCGGATTCAGCTTAATCCCGAACAGTCTAAATATTGTGAATGTTTCTCTCAAATCGTCCGTATGTGAGGTCGAGGACCTACTTTTTACCAAGATGTCGTCTACGTACACCTCTATATTATGCCATTTTTTAGTTTGAACATTCTATTCATCAATCTTTGATAAGTCGCCCCTGCATTCTTGAGCCCGAAGGGCATGACGACATAACAATATGTCCCTTTCCTCGTCACGAAACTCACTTTGCTTTGATCCTTCGGGGCCAAGTGGATTTGGTGATATCCTTGAGATGCGTCCATCATGCTTAGCAGCTCGCAACCAGCTGTGGAGTCGAATAGCTGGTCGATTCTTGGCAGTGGATAGTGATCTTTCGGGCACGCCAGGTTCAAGTCTCGAAAGTCGATGTACATGCTCCACTTGTTCAACGCCTTCCTCACCATCACCGTTTTAGATATCCATTATGGGAATTGGATTTCTTTGATGTGTCCTGCTCCCAGCAACTTATCCACCTTGACTTCAATTGCCCTGTCGATCTCAGTTCCATGGTGTCTAAGTCGTTGTTTCACCTGCTTCCTGAAGGGGTCGACATTGAGCTTATGCTCCATGACCTCGGGGTTGATCCCTGTCAGCTCCTCAGGGGTAAAGGCAAATATATCCCAGAACTCTTTCAGTAGTGCGACAAGTTGATTACGCAACTCGTCCTCCAGATCTTTCCCGACCTTGGTGGTCTGATCCTCCATCTCTCCAATTTGTATCTCCATCAGTTCTCCATGTGGCTCGGGATCACTCCCTCTCGGCCTTTTCTCGCTCGACATAGGTTTCTTTCCTTATTTAATCTCAGCTTGTTGGTTGGTTTTTAATGCTATCTGGTAGCAGGTTCTTGAAAATTTTTGATCTCCTCGAGCCTCCCCCACTCGATCTCCAATTGGGAATATTAACTTCATATGATAAGTCGATACTACTGCCTAGAAGGCGTTAAGCGCGAGCCTCCCCAAAATTACGTTATAAGCCGACTTGACATTGACCACTACGAATCTTACCATCTTCACCTTCCTCAAGTCGCCCTCCCCCAGGACGAAAGCAAGTATGGTTTCTCCTAGAGTTGCGACTTCCGATCCATTAAATCCAAAGAGCGATGTATGCAAGGGTGTGAGTTGGATGTCGAGGTCCATTTTTTTGAGGCAATCATAAAAGATCACATTCACCGAGCTCTAAGTATCGACAAACACTCAATGCACTTCATAACCCGACACTTGGGCCGTTATCACCAGGGCATCGTTGTGCGGTCTCTCGACTTCGCCTATGTCTGCTGGTCCAAAATTCATAATAGGTCCAGTCTCATCCACCTGTTGCACCTCGACCCTCGCATGTCGACCTCGAGTTTCCTTGCTCGATTTGAATCTCCGTCGGTCGGCCCACCAAATACCATGTGAATTACTCCCCTTTTTTTGTGGGAGTTCCCCCTTCTCTGGCGATCTTGCCCTCTTGCGAGGGCTCCTGCTTTTTTCTCTCCTTCTACTCGACCATTCACAATCTTTGTATATGAATTCCTTCAGGTGGCCAACTTTGATTAACCTCTCGATCTCATCCTTGAGGTGCCTGCAATCGTCAGTGTTGTGCCCGTAGTCCTTGTGGAATCGAAAATACAAGTTACTCTAGGGCTTTTTTGGTCCGTCCTTCCTCGTCCTGGGCCATCTGACAACATTATCGTGGATCTCCATTTTCATTACTTCTAGTATTCTTGCTTGAGGGGCCAACAAAGGGGTGTATTAAGTCGGCCTCCATCCCCTAGATCGTCCCTCTCTTTCTGCTTTTGGGGATCCTTTCCTTTCTCCCGACGGATTTGCTTTTTTGTCCTTCTTCTCATCTCGAGGTTCAATTTTCGTTTTTGCGCATGCAGGTAGTCGGCCTCTGCTTCCTCGATATTCACATACTTCGCACATCTCCCCAATACTTTATCGAATGTTTTAACAGGTCGCTTTGCTAAAGAGTTTCTGCACAACTTTGGTAGTAGTCCCCTAGTCAGTCCTCCCGACTTGATTTCCTCTAGGGCCGAGGGCACGTCCACATAAGCCCGTGTGTATCTTGCCACATAGTCCCACAATGACTCTCCTTCTTTCTGTTGCATACCTATCAAAGTAAAGTACGACTTTTCCTGGCTTTTGACACTTGCAAACTTATTAAGGAAACTCAAGCTGAACCCATCAAAGTTCTTGATGGCTCCTGGAGGCAGTTAGTGGAACCAGTCTTGGGCAGGTCCCCGTAGAGTCGTTAAGAATGCTCGACATTGGACAGGGTCATTGTAGCGATGTAGCATTGCCATATTTTTAAAACTTCGCAGATGCCGAGCGGGATCAGTCGACCCATCATACCAAATGTTAAGCTCTCAAAATCCTTATGGCACGTCGGCGTCCAGAATGTGTAGCGAGAACGGGTGCCCTCTCGAGCTCCCGGTTTTTATCCCCTCCACTCGAGCCTGCAAATCGCATACTTGAGCCATCAATTGCTCTAGCGTATCGTTCCTCGCCTGGGGATTGATAGTCCTGACTGAGGACTCCTCCTCGTCTGCTCTCTGACTGTGTCGTTCATTCGACTGGGCTTGCTGCTCACGTTCAACGTGTGGCTGCTCTATTTGAGGCTGTTCGACCCTAGGTTGCTCGACCCTAAGTTGCTCGACCCTAGGTTGCTCGACATGGGTCTGTTTGAGTTGAATTGTCACTGCTTCCGCGATCATCTTTTGCAATTCGCTCCTCGTCATTGTCAGTGTCTGTTCCTCAACCTGGGGTGGTAGTCTCACCCCCTGGTTCGTCACCTCTCCTGCCTGCCTCCCAAGACTCGGGGATGTTTCTGTCGATTCTCGCCCGTCGAATCCCATACTTGCTCCCTTCACATTACTAGGTCCTTCTTGTGTTAATAATGGGATTTTTACCCCAGGCAGGGTAATGGGTGTTTCCTCCTCCGTACGCACTCCCGACGGCGCGTGCCCTCGAAACGGTGGAAAGCCGAGCACCTGAAGTGGTGGTCTGGGGCTGGGAATCAGCGGAGGGCGTTTGTCTGTCCATGCTCCTCTGAAGTCCTCATCCAAATTCCTCTGCAACCCTTCCCTCTCGGCTATCTTCGAACAGATCAGAACTAGGTGTAAAGCTCTTGTTTCTCTTAAGAACTCCCCACAGACGACGCCAATTCGATGGTTCTCCTCCTAGATCTGAAGAGATCTGATGGTGAAGAGCTTCGACCCGTTCGAACCATCCTTGAAATCTCCTTTGAACAGCTGCAAACACCTGCAAGAACTCAACACCAGAAGTGTTTCATGTGAAGAGCCTCCGACGCTCAAGTCAGTGAGAGTGATGAAGTGAGCTTTGCTCAGTTGGAGCAGCAGCTGAGAGAAAATGAATGGGGAGTGTGAAAGTTAGGGTTTGGGATTACCTCACTCTCTTTATATAGAAGTTAAACACTTACTTGAAGTACCCAAAATGCCCAGGCTGACTTACACGAAATGTCCGAAATATCCTGGTCGGTTCGCATCCCATCCACCTCTTAGTCAGCATCCAGATTCCTTCTTATCCCATATAGATTAGCCCCTGTTCGGAGGTTCCCTTGTGCTATGTCGAAGTGTATAGGAGTCGTCAGAGCTCTTGGTGCCTCGAGGCAGAATAAGTCGTCTTCGAGTGTCGTCGAGTCGACTTAGGTCATGTACGAGCCTTTGGAAACTACGCTCCGCCTGCTCGTCTTTAAAAGGAAAGTCGACTACAAAAGTCGACTTAAGTAAATCGTCTCGGAGCCGCTAACGGACTGAAGGCAATCCTTAGGTAGCTCGTGGGAGAATTCGACTTCAGGGACGTCGAATTGGGCAATTGGTCATACCGATTCGATATTTGGTCGAGCAGTTGGTACTTGAACCGGTATTCCACATTATGGCTATATCAAGATAAACCGCTACCATCGATAAATTTGTATATTTGTGAGCATTATTTATTGATGATGTTTAAATATATTTATTCTGATTTTATTAGTTATAAATAAGAATTATGAAATGCCAGTTATTTTGTAACGAGTTAATTTTATGTATAAATTATGTGTTGAACTACTATATATATAAAATAAAAATAAGAATTAATATTGATATTTTCTAATAATCAATATATATCTATTATTTTTATTTTCCGAAACGGCAGATTCATTAACTAGAACACATAATTACAATTGGCTAACTAGTTGGAATGGGAGGACTACCCAAGGCAGCCTAAATACCAAAACACACACTATAAGACGAAAAGAAAAAATGAATAAAAGCTTCTAACAGAAGAATAACACAAGCTCCCAGCAAGAGAATAACATGCTTCTCCGAGAGAGGAGAAAACAAAACACAATCCACAAGGCAACAAAACCCACAAAACACCCATAAGCAAAACTAAACTAAAAACATACAAAACCAACAAAAACTAGAACAACATCAAAACCAGCCCTTACTGCAACGGAAACAAACGACATCCATCCGTACGGACGAGGATGGACCCACGGAGCCCAGTCCAGAAACTATCAGAAAATTCGTAATTAGATCCGGCACCACAGATACATTTACTGCTTTAATTAATACATAGTTTCTATTCTGGTGTTCATGTGTGATTTTACACCATATTTATAGAGTATTTAGAGCTTAGTCATTGCATTATTGGTGTATAAATTGCATTATTGTGCTTTAATTTTATATCTTGTTGGAAAGGTATTACATGTGCTTGCTTTGTAGATATTTTCTACATATTTGTAGAGATTTATGCTATTGGAGGCGCATGGTGAGTACATAGGAACCCAGGGATGATGAAAGATTGGTGTACGGATGAAAGGAGTGGAAGAAACGAGCGAAACAAGCAAAAAGTAGAGTGCAGAATTGTGACACGGGCAGTGACACGGGCACAATGCCCGTGTCAGTGGCCGTGTCACCTCAACAGAGACATTTCGAGGCCCAGGTACCTGACACGGGCAGCAACACGGACAATGACACGGGCAGACTGGCCGTATCGCGTGCGCAGACAGATTTTTATATCTTCCCTATTTTACAAAGGAGAAGGGTTTTGGACATATAAAAAGGCATATTTACCCTATTTTGAGAGGAGAAGGTGAATACGCAAGAAGAAGAGCCCTAGAACACACAAGAGAAGCAATTGAAGAGCAAAAAGAGGATCAACTACGAAGGGATCAAGGAGATTGAAAGATCGACGAGATTCCTAGTTTTTATTTCTTCTTTCCTCTTGAACTTTTATTGATCATGTTGATTCTAATATGTCGATATATTTGAATTCGAACATGAGTGGCTAGATTTATTGATTCTAAGACTTGGTAGTAGATTAACATGTTGGGATTTGGATTATTTATTTATAATTAAGTGTTTTTCTTTTGAACCCTATTCAAGTATTTTGTTCTTTATTCCATGTTTAGAACTTGATCAATTCTTTTACAGGTTTGAAAATATTGTTCATAATTCGAGAGATGAGTTCAATATTAGGTCTTTAATATTTGACATAATTTACTTGCTTGAATCGAGAGATTAGTAGGTAATTTTGAGGATTTTAGATCTTTTAATCTATTTGGAGTTGAATTGCATGTGTTGAGTGGAGACGCTAATATATGTGATTTAATCTACGGTTTTATCGATCTCGAGAGGGACAATATGCTAAATTTGTGATCATTTTATAGGGTAGATAAATAAAACATTTAATTGTGATATTTCTGAAGAATCCTAACTGTTAATTGAACCCTCAATCTTAGAATCCCTCATTCCCATATATTTGTCTTACGTGTTCTTTAGTTTATTCATTGTTTTTGCTTTATTCTCGTTGATTTATTTTCTTAGTTTAGCTAATTCATCCAATTACGATCGTCTAAATAAAATTGACATTATCATAATCTAATACTTGATATATTAATTATTTGGTCTCTTGGGATACGACCTTGCTTGCCACATACTACGAGCGAAGTCGTACACTTGCGGTCGAGCTTTAAAAATATAGGCGAACAAGTTTTGGCGCCGTTGCCGAAGAACATGAAGAAGAGAAGGATGTCATCTTCGAAATATCCCTAAAAGTTATTCTCACTGAAGGGGTGGTTCAACAAGAATTCTTTAATTCTGAATGTTTAAAAATTGAATTTGTCATTCCATATGATGAAGAGGTCGAAATCTTCATCCTGAAATTTAAGAGATATTGTGATGGTAAACTTGGTGATTATGACGGGACCATGATGCTCTCTCATGTATTGAGTCCTTCCTGGAAGAAAGTCAAACTTAAAAGGACGAGAAGATCATCAAAGTCCTTATTTAGAGTTCCCTAATAGACTTTTTCGTCTGGTTGAAGACGTTAAACTTAGCGCTTGTTGGGAGGCAACCTAATGTTTACTGCTTTATTTTTTTATTTCTTTTTAGTTAGTTATATCTTTGGTTTGTTTGATATTTTGTTCTTCTTCCTTGCAGAACAATACATGGAGAGATTTACATGACGAAGAATATGTTTCGAGATATATACCAAAAGTTGTCACCTCTCCAGTAATGTTTTGTGAGTCGTCTCTATTTTACTTCTATTGAAATTCTATTCTTCCCTTATGTGCTTCATATCATTTCATTCAAGTTTGGAGGGGGGAGGGGGGAGATGTGATATTTTGATTTGAGAATCTTAGAGAGAAGATAATCTGATATCTTGCATTATCTTGCATATCATTTAGTTTCATGTTAGGCTTTATTGCTTTAGCACGTTTATTGCTTTCTTAGGATTTGAATTGTCGTAGTTGGTCGACTTTGATTAGCCTTGATAAGTTTCTTGTGCATATTTGATATATAATTCGGGCATAATGTGCTAAGTGATGGAATTTGAAAATTGATGGAATTGTGAATTTGAATGAGTGGTTGATGCTTTTAATTCATGAATATATGATCCTTTGTGAGTTTTTGAGCCTTATTTTTGTTGTTGAGTGTATCATTCATTGTTGATTGAATTCTAGAACTTGCATTGGTATCTTTGTCGAGACCACATGGTGTGTGCATTTTTGTGAAAATAATCTAAGGCATATTTTTGTTTGAGCCTATTCTTGACCTTTTAGCTTACCAAATGATATTTTATTCCCTAGTTAGCCCATTTGAGCTTTTGCCTATTTTCTTGAATGCCACATATTGAGCTATATCTATATTTTCTCATTGTCCTCTACTTGAGCATTTAGGATTATTTGATGTGAGTAGGATTAGTGTTTTGTTGTGGTGTGGATAAAGGGAAGACGTGGACGGGAGAATGTGATGGTGTAAGTTGAATAAGGTTGAAAGAGTCAGAAAAATTTAAAAAAAAAAAAGAAAAAAAAGAAAAAAAAAAAAAAAAAAAAAAGAAAAAAAAAAAGAAAAAAAGAGTATGTGTAGTTGATTATATTTTAGCACTGACTCAAATAAAGACTGTAGTTGGATTTTGGAGTCTTATATGGCTTGAGAGTTGATTGAAATGGGGTATGGATTGATTTTGATGAGCTTGATTTTGATTGGTAGGTGATAATGTTGTGAAGTTCATGTTTTGTAGTTCTAGATGCTCAAGTTTTCGTCACTTAACCCATATTTTTTTTACCCTACCCAAAGAACCTACATTACAATCAAATGAAAAGTTTTTTTTTTTTTTTTT
>CACSLK010027831.1:7376908-7397943 GCA_902706635.1 Striga hermonthica | reverse complement strand
TTTTTTTTTTTTTTTTTTTGATTCATGAGTTGCATGCACAATAAGTGGTGGAGATAGTAGACGATTTGCAAGCTTATGGTACTTCTTCAACATTAAATTGACTTGAGCGATTATTTCCTTATACACTTTGGAGAGTGAGAGTATACACTTGTCTGGTGAGGTTTGTGGATTGAAAGTATTGACCATGATTTTGATGATGCATTCTTGATATTTAAGAATTTCAGATCTTAGCTATGTTATTTGCCCGATGCCTATTGAGAATGTGTGTAATTGACTTTGAGAGTGTGATTGTTTTTACTTGTGTGTCGGTAGAAGTTTGATGCATTGATCGGGACAATCAATGGTTTAAGTTTGGGGGTTTGTTCATGTGTGATTTTACACCATATTTATAGAGTATTTAGAGCTTAGTCATTGCATTATTGGTGTATAAATTGCATTATTGTGCTTTAATTTTATATCTTGTTGGAAAGGTATTACACGTGCTTGTTTTGTAGATATTTTTCACATATTTGAAGAGCTTTTGGCTATTGGAGGCGCATGGTGACTATCTAGGAACCCCGGGATGATGAAAGATTGATGTACGGATGAACGGAATGGAAGAAACGAGTGAAACAAGCAAAAAGTAGAGTGCAGAATTGTGACACGGACTATGACACGGGACCAATGCCCGTGTCAGAGGCCGTGTCACCTTAACAGAGACATTTCGACGCCCAGGTACCTGACACGGGCAACAACACGGACAGTGACACGGGCAGACTGGCCGTGTCGCGTGCGCAGGAAGATTTTTTTATCTTCCCTATTTTACAAAAGAGAAGGGTTTTGGACATATAAAAAGGCATATTTACCCTGTTGTGAGGGGAGAAGGTGAATACACAAGAAGAAGAGCCCTAGAACACACAAGAGAAGCAATTGAGGAGCAAAAAGAGGATCATCTACGAAGGGATCAAGGAGATTGAAAGATCGACGAGATTCCTAGTTTTTATTTCTTCTTTCCTCTTGAACTTTTATTGATCATGTTGATTTTTAATATGTCTATGTATTTGAATTCGAACATTAGTGGCTAGATTTATTGATTCTAAGACTTGGTAGTAGATTATCATGTTGGGATTTGGATTATTTATTTATAATTAAGAGTTTTTCTTTTGAACCCTATTCAAGCATTTTGTTCTTATTCCATTTAGAACTTGATCAATTCTTTTACATTTTTGACAATATTGTTCATAATTCGAGAGATGAGTTCAATATTAGGTCTTTAATATTTGACATAATTTACGTGCTTGAATCGAGAGATTAGTAGGTGATTGTGAGGATTTTAGATCTTTTAATCTATTTGGAGTTGAATTGCATGTGTTGAGTGGAGACGCTAATATATGTGATTTAATCTACGGTTTTATCGATCTCGAGAGGGACGATATGCTAAATTTGTGATCATCTTATAGGGTAGATAAAGAAAACATTTAGTTGTGATATTTCTAAAGAATCCTAACTGTTAATTGAACCCTCAGTCTTAGAATCCCTCATTTCCATATATTTGTCTTACGTGTTCTTTAGTTTATTCATTGTTTTGCTTTATTCTCGTTGATTTATTTTCTTAGTTTAGCTAATTCATCCAATTACGATCGTATAAATAAAGTTGACATTATCATAATCTAATACTTGATATATTAATTATTTGGTCTCTTGGGATACGACCTTGCTTGCCACATACTACGAGCGAAGCCGTACACTTGTGGTCGAGCTTTAAAATTATAGGCGAAACATCTGGCACATCAAAAAGGGTAAAATTTCGTAACTATCCCCATTTAAGAATAATATTCCGCATTGGTTGTCAGCCATACACAATATCAAATATACTCCAAATTGGACAAATTTAGGCAAACAGGAAAAATTTAAGAAAAAAAAAACAAAATTTAAACTTGAAAAACAAAAAAAAAATGAATCGTTTAAGCAAAAGAACCGTATGGCTACAGTTTTGAATTTGAAAAATAACTGATAACAGTTTAACAATCATAAACAATAACAAACCAAAAAACATAAACCCATTCAGAAAAATTTTCCGATTCATTTAGAACGGAAAAGAAAATTGAAATCAAAACGCAAAAGAAAGAAGAAAGTTTGACAGTTCCGAAACATGCTCCCAGAAACAACGAAAGCTAGCCAAAAAAATTATGGAAATTAGAATCTGTTATAGACAAGTGGAATTTTACCACTAGTTACATTTTATCTTATCATCTACATTATTATTATTATATGTATAGAAAAGTGTGCCCATTTGCCTATAAAAGGGGGCCAAAGCATTGTAGTGTTGGGATGTACGAAAAAGAGAAAGAGAAAAGGGCATCTTATAATTTGTATCCGATTTTTACATTGTGTTTTTTATATTCCTCGCATTTTATAACATGTTATCAGCACAAGCGCTCTACCCGGTCAAGAAAGTTATCATGACAAATCTGGTCAAACTCGAATTTGAAGCTCTCGATATATCTGGGAAGAACTATATCTCATGGACATTGGATGCCGAAATTCATTTGGCGGCAAGGGGATTGGAAAAAACCATAATCTCCCCAAATGATTCATCAATACAAGATAAAGCTAAAGCAATGATATTTCTGAGGCATCATTTGAATGAGGCATTGAAAAATGAATATTTAACTGTTAAAGATCATGCGGATCTTTGGAAAGCCTTGAAAGAAAGGTATGATCACCAGAAAATGGTGATTCTCCCCCGGGCTCGTTATGAATGTAATATAGCCACACTGGCTCATAACGGTCCGTATCATAACGGTCCGTATCATCACGGTTCAGAAATTATCAAGTCGACTTTAACAAAGTCGACTCCGCCAAATAAGGCTCCACGATACTCACGGTCAAGGATCCCGGCTCTCGTCTGAGTCGACGTACACATGTCGACTAACATAAGTCGATTTCTGCCAAGACGATGGTCAGACGTATCAGGATCCACTAGTGATTGAATACGATCGAGTCGACTCGAGTCGATATCTCAGGTCGACTGAAGGAATCTTGCAGTTCATAGTTCTCGACAGCTTTGATACACCTCAGTATAAAGGGAAAGTTATGGATAAGAAGAAAGCTAAGGAAGGATCTAGATGCTGACTAGGAAGTAAATACGAACCGACCAGGGTATTTTGGACATTTCCAAGAAGTCGGCCGGGGCACTTTGGGGACTTCAGGTAAATGTTGCACTTCTATATAAAGGACTGAGGTAATCCCAAAACCCTAACTCCCATTCATTCCATATTCTTTTCATCATTGTTGCTGCTCTCTCAGAGCAGCTCCCTTCGTCTCTTTCACATACTGACTTGAGCATCGGAGGCTCTACGCTGGGAATCCCTCCGGCGTTGAGTTCTTGCAGGTGTTCCTGTGGTTTGATAGCAATTTGGAGACCATCAGGACAAATCTGAGCTCGTTCACATCGGTTCATTCCAGATCCGGGCGATTTTCCACTGGTTCACCCCAGATCCGGAAATAGACCCATCATTTGGCGCCGTCTGTGGGGAGTTCTTGAAGGAATTAAGAGCTTTACACCTAGCTTTGATCTGTTTCCGATGGCTGAGAAGGAAAGAGTGCAGAAAAACTTGAATGAAGATTTCAGGGTGACATGGACTGACAAGCGACCTCCTCCGATTCCCAGCCTTAGACCGCCACTCCAGGTGCTGGGGTTCCCACCTTTTGGGGCGCACGCGCCGTCAGGAGGGCGTATGGGAGAGGAGACGCCTATTACCCCACCTAGAGTCAAGATCCCGATTCTCACCCAAGGGGAGGCCAGTCACTTGAAGGACACGAGCGGAGGAGTGGATGGTCACGCGTCAACCGAAATATCTTTAAGGTTGGGGAGGCAACCTGGGCAACCTGATCAGGAGACAAGGCCACCGCTCCAAGTCGAGGAACAAACGCTGACCGTGACGAGAAGCGAGATGCAAAAAATGATCGCGGAGGCAGTAGCGGCCCAACTCAAACAGACGCCAGTTGAGCAACCAAGGGTCGAACGGCCCAGGATCGAACAAGCAAGGGTCGAGCAGCCTCAAAATGAGCAGCAACTCCTTGAGCGTGAGCAACAGGCGCAATCACATGAGAGGCAGAACATGAGGGTAGACGAAGAAGAGTCCTCTGTCAGAACTGTTAATCCACAAGCCAGAAACGATGCCCTGGAGCAGCTGTTAGCGCAGGTCCGAGACTTGCAGGCTCGAGTGGAAGGAAGAAAAACGGGAAGCTCGAGGGGGCATCCTTTTTCGCAACATATTCTAGACGCCGACTTGCCTCAAGGGTTCAGGGAGCTCAACATCTGGTATGACGGGTCGATTGATCCCTCTCGACATCTAAGGAGTTTCGAAAACATGGCAGTGCTGCACCGTTATAACGACCCCGTTCAATGTCGAGCGTTCTTGACGACCCTGCGAGGACCAGCGCAGGATTGGTTTCACCAATTGCCCCCAGGAGCCATCAGGGACTTTGACGGATTCAGCTCGAGCTTCCTAAATCAATTCGCAAGTGTGAAAGCCCAAGAAAAGTCTTACCTTACTTTGATAGGTATGCAACAGAAAGAAGGGGAATCATTGAGGGATTATGTGGCAAGGTACACACGGGCATGCGTCGACGTCCCCTCGGCCACCGAGGAAATCAAGTCAGGAGGGCTCACTCGAGGGCTGCTCCCAGGGCTATGCAGAAACTCCCTAGCAAAGCGACCCGGGAGGACGTTCGACGAGGTGTTAGGAAGATGCGCCAAATACATGAATGTGGAAGAAGCTGAAGCGGACTTTCTGCAAGCAGCTAAGACAAAAACTGAGCCTCGGGACGAGAAGAAGGATAAAAAGCCGGTCGCGACAACTGAAAGAAAGGGATCCCTGAGGTCCGAAAGAGAAGGACGATCAAGGGAATGGAGGACAACCCAATATACCCCCCTGTTAGCTTTGAATGCAAGGATACTGGAGGTTATGGAGAAAGAGATCCGTGACAATGTGGTCAGGTGGCCACGGACGAGAAAAGGATGGACCCACAAAGCCAAAAAGCGATCTGTATTGTCGATTTCACAAAGACTACGGCCACAATACCGATGAATGTCGACACCTAAAAAATGAGATTGAAAGATTAATCAAGGCAGGCCATCTGAAGGAATTCATTTACAAGGATCGAGAGCGGACCAGTCGGCGCAGGGAGAGAAGCAAAAGCCCTCACAAGAGAGCAAGGATGTAATATCCCAATCAGTTATTAAATTATAAGCTATAAGTTTGACTTTAAGTTGAAAGTATTCTCGGTTAAATTTTATTTAGTAATCGAGCCAGTTCATTAATTAGTTCCGGTTCGTTTACTTTTAGAAATGGATTTTATTAGTAGGGATTAATTATTTCGAGTAGTCTGATAAGTTTTATGATTAATTTGACATGAGTGTCTAAATTAATCATTTGAGTAAAATAATTTATTTAGACATTTTTGTCTATTTAAATTATTAAGAGAGAAATATGAAGGTTTTAAAATTTTCGGGTTTTCGGTTTTCGATTGTAGTCGGAATTTAAGTCCGATTTCACTTCCGGAAAATAAATTAAATTATTTCCTTTCTATATTTGTAGTGGACTACAAGATAAGAAAAGTTTTTTAGCATTAAAAGGAAAAATGACAAAAGAAAAAGAAGGAAATCTGAAATTGTCAGAATTTTCGATTTTACGGTAACTGTTCATTTTAAATCAGAATTCGGTTCCGTAAATTCTAGATTTTTCCTTATTTCACGAATTATATAATGCCAATCAAATGAGGATCACATTGTGGGCTATTTTTAAGCATTGACTATACATTAGGGAAGTTTACAAGTTATGATTTCATTTTTTTATCTTTATTAATTTTCATAAGTTATGTTTGTTTATTTTTGTTTATTTCTTCACTCAATCATCTTGTCCCCTCTTTTGTGGCTATAAATAGAGGCCTTAAATCAGATTATTTTCATCAAAGAAACATTTCAAGAGTAATATAACTCAATAGAGAGAAATAAGTTGTGGGAATTTTGGAGAGGTGAAGAATCAATTTTCGAGTGCAAATTTTATTTTCAAGCAAGAAGAAGAAGCGTGACAAGTTGGTTTCGAGAACAATTACATTTTCACACAATTTCGAGAAGAAAGGTGGGGACCCAGACTGGGTATTTCATTGAGTATAATAGCTATTATCGTATTCAAAGGTATGCATATAAGTTTAAGTTTATCCGCTTTGGGTGGAAGCCAGAGTCCTTAATAAGCCATCCCGAGTTCTGATGGAGACTTTAACCATCAGAGTGTGCACACTGTTATCAATTCAAGAGTAAAGAAGTTAAAAGTATAAAGTTACCGGGTTTAAGTGTCCGGAAAAGTAGAATATATATATATATACCTATGATTATGATATTGATATTATTATTAATGTTTACTTTAGTATGAGTTTTTGCGGAGTACAGTTGAGTAGTACTCACGCCCCATTATTATCATTTTCAGGAAACAAAGATGGTGCGGAGGTGTGAGGAGCTGTGGTGGTCGTTGATTGATTAAGTTTCTCGTGTGGATTTTAATAAGGTTTCGGTTTGAAAACCATGCTTGTAAGATATTCCGCTATGTTTTTTTAAAAGTTTGAACGTGTGTGATTATATTTGTGATTTGAATAAATTACTGGTTTGTAATTAAGAACGGGTAAGATTTTTATATATGTTCAATATTTAAAATCTGTTTATTTTAGTTATTAGATCAAGTTTAAAGAAAACAGATTTTAAAGTAGATAAGTTTAGTAGCATCCCGAGTTAAGAAGAATTTCAATAATTTGTAAGTATTTTTGAAATAAGTTGCGAAAAAAATTTACTCTGATAAGTCGGGGTGTTACGGTTGGTATCAGAGCCAAAGTTCAAATGCTTTGAATACTAAAATTTAAGTTTCAGGAAAACCGACCACACCACGCTCACACCTCGCCATTTATCAGGTAAGTGTTGTAAATTTTTTTTAATATATGCAAATTACTAAGTCTATGCTCAATAAGATATTCGAAGTGAGAGATTATATTAGATGCTCAATATTTATAGAATTAAGCATATATTTTCAGAGTGTGCTAAAAGTTTATGATGAATTTTTAGATGGCACCCCAAGGTCGGAGGGAGATGACGACATCAGAAGTCGTTGTTCAATTCTGTGGGTACAATCCTGAGAAATTCTCAGGACAAGGAGATCCTCGTCTAGTGGAGGAGTGGATTCAGGGTCTCGAAACTATTTTTGAGATCACTGAATGCACAGAGAAGCAGCGTATTATTTGTGCTTAACTTCAAATGACCGGAGATGCCCGACTATGGTGGAACTCCTACTGGGGCATGCGTCCTGGGGAAAAGGAGAATCTCACCTGGATGCAGTTCAAGGAGATGATGGAGGAAAAATACTATCCAGCTCACTTTCGAGCTGAGATGGAACGTCAATTTCTGGCGTTAAACCAAGGAAACCGCTCAGTTGATGAATATGAGCGAGAGTTTACTCGATTGGGATCTTTTGTCTCTTATCTTGTGGACACGGAGGCTAAAAAGGCAAGACGATTCCAAGACGGGTTACAACGAGAAATCCGTCATCACGTAGCTGGACACTGTATTCAGACTTATGCTGATATAGTTGTCAAGGCTCAAGAAGTAGATGCCAGTTTCCGGAGGGGCGATGGCCAAGTCCAGGTGCAGCCAATTGTTCAAATTCCAGCACCACCACCAGTGCAGCCCATGCCTATCCAGCAGGCCAAGAATAAGAACAAAAGGAAGTGGAAAGGTCCTCAGAATAATAACAAGCAGAAGCAGCAAGGTCCAATTAATAAACCACAATATCCAGCTTGTGGCAAATGTGGACGTACTCATCCAGGAGAATGTCTAGCAGGGCAGAACATTTGCTTTTTCTGTCGGAAGGCCGGACATACTCTTAGGGATTGCCCAGATAGGCAGCAGCAGAAGAATCATGGGCAACTTCAGCAGCATAGGGCAGGACCTCAGGCTCAAGTGTATGTTGTGGAAAAGGCTCAGGTGGAGCAGAACCCAGGTACTATGTCTGGGATGATTATTCTGAACGATATTCCTATTTTTGCATTGTTTGATACGGGAGCGACTCATTCGTTCGTGTCAAAACGATGTATAGAAATCATAGGAGCTAAACTTATTAACACTGATGATCCACTTGAAGTAAGTCTAGCCACAGGAAGGAAAATAGTGACGAGTTCTAAGGCAAATAACCTTAAACTCAATATCAGAGGTAGAATTTTGGAAGTTGGCGTGTACGTCATCGAGATGAGGGACTTTGACCTTATACTCGGTATGGATTGGTTAACACGTTATCATGCGGACATTCATTGTCTTGACCGAGAGGTAATTCTTTATCTTTCGGAGGATGATCAAATTTCTTTCTACGGCTCAAAGACACGAACATTGCCTCAGGTGATTTCCATGGCGAAGGCGAGGAAGATCATTAGAAGGGAGGATTGCCAAGGATACTTGGTGAACATTGTCAATGAAAATTCGAGAGCACAAACACCTCATGACATTTCAATTGTTCGTGAGTTTGTGGATGTGTTCCCGGACCAACTACCAGGAAAACCACCCAGTAGGCAGGTGGAATTCACAATTGATCTTGTTCCCGGAGCAGCACCTGTGTCGAAGGCACCATATAGGATGGCACCAAAGGAATTGCAAGAGTTGAAAACTCAAATTCAAGAGTTGTTGAAACTTGGTTTTATCAGACCAAGTGTTTCACCGTGGGGAGCACCTGTACTGTTCGTGAAGAAGAAGGACGGATCCATGAGGATGTGTATCGATTATCGGGATTTAAACCGGTTGACGATAAAGAATAAATATCCGATTCCAAGGATTGATGATTTGTTCGATCAGTTGAGAGGAGCTTGCGTATTTTCAAAGATAGATTTACGCTCAGGCTATCATCAACTGAAGATTAAAGAATCTAACGTAGCTAAAACTGCGTTTCGAACAAGATACGGTCACTACGAGTTTGTGGTGATGCCGTTTGGGGTAAGTAATGCACCGGCGGTATTCATGGATTTGATGAGCAGTGTTTTCCACAAGTATTTAGATCAATTTGTCATCGTCTTTATTGATGATATTTTGGTCTATTCCAAGAGTCAAGAAGAGCATGAGCAACATCTGAAGGTAGTTCTCGGTACCCTTAGAAAGGAGAAGTTGTATGCCAAATTCTCTAAGTGTGAGTTTTGGCTGAAGAAAGTGGCGTTCTTAGGCCATATTATCACTGCAAGAGGAGTAGAAGTGGATCCAGCAAAGATCGTGGCAATTCAGAATTGGGCAGTGCCCAAGAATTCATCAGAAGTTCGAAGTTTTCTCGGATTAGCAGGTTATTATCGTAGATTCATCGAAGGGTTTTCAAAAATTGCTCTCCCTTTGACAAATTTAACGAGAAAATCTGTGAAGTTCGAGTGGTCCGATCATTGTGAGAAGAGTTTCCAAGAGCTCAAGAGGAAGCTTACATCAACTCAGTGCTAATTATCCCTGATTCTACTAGAAGTTTCACTATTTATAGTGATGCTTCGAAAAGGGGTCTTGGATGTGTACTCATGCAAGATGGTCAAGTTGTTGCATATGAGTCGCGACAATTAAAACTGCATGAGCAGAATTATCCAACTCATGATTTAGAGTTGGCAGCAGTAGTGCACACACTCAAGATTTGGAGGCATTATCTCTATGGTGGCCAGTGTGAAATATTCACTGATCACAAGAGTTTGCAATATATTTTTACACAGAAAGAGCTCAATATGCGCCAACGGAGATGGTTGGAGCTTGTAAAGGATTATGATTGCACTATCCAATATCATCCGGGAAAGGTGAATGTGGTAGCAGATGCTCTAAGCCGTAAAGTGAAGAATGGGTCGACATGTTATATCACTCAACAAAACCAACTTATTAAAGAGTTTGCTTGGATGCAGATTGAAGTTGTCAAGACACTTCCCAAGGAGGTTACTGGAAGGGTTAACTCAATGAAAGTTCAGCCTATGCTGAGAGAAAGAATCCGGAAGGAACAATCTTTTGATCAATTTGTTCGAAAGATAGAAGAAAAATTTCACGCTGGAGGAGTAGAAGGCTTTTATCGAGGTTCCGATGGAGCATTAGAGTTCAGAGGAAGGATTGATGTGCCAAAAGTCGAGGCCTTGCGAAAGGAGATCTTGACTGAAGCACATAGTGCACCATATTTAGCTCACCCTGGAAGTACCAAGATGTATCATGACTTGAAAAAGTCGTTTTGGTGGAAAGGGATGAAGAAAGATGTAGCAGACTTTGTGAAGAAGTGTTTGGTTTGTCAGCAAGTTAAGGCCGAGCACAGAAGTCCATTAGGTTTGTTGCAGCCAATCGAGATACCTAAGTGGAAGTGGGAGGAGGTTACCATGGATTTTGTTACAGGGCTACCTAAGTCATCAAAACAACATGACGCAATTTGGGTAGTAGTAGACAGGTTGACGAAAGTCGCTCATTTTATGCCTGTAACAATGACTATGTCGATGGACAAGTTTGCTGAAATTTATACTCGTGGAATTATTCGACTCCATGGAGTGCCTGTCACAATCATATCTGATCGAGATCCCAGATTCACTAGTAATTTTTGGGAAAGTTTGCATGAAGCAATGGGTACGCAGTTAAGTTTCAGTTCAGCTTATCATCCAGAGACAGATGGCCAATCAGAAAGGACGATCCAGACGCTTGAAGATATGCTCAGAGCTTGTATTCTGGATAGAGGTGCCAAGTGGGAGAAGTGGTTGCCGTTAGTAGAGTTTGCTTACAACAACAGCTATCATTCATCAATTGGGATGGCTCCATACAAAGCACTTTATGGTCGTAAATGTCGTTCGCCCCTTTATTGGGACGATGTTTGAGAAAAGCAAGTACTTGGTCCAAAGATGATCGAAGAAATTGTTGAGCAAGTAGCCTGGATTCGAGAAAGGCTCAAGACTGCTCAAAGTCGTCAGAAGTCTTCAGCTGATAAGCATAAACGAGAGATGCATTTTGAAGTTGGAGATAAAGTTTTCCTGAAGGTTCGACCCATGCGAGGGGTCATTCGTTTTGGAAGAAAAGGTAAGTTGCATCCACGTTATATCGGTCTGTTTGAAGTTCTTGAAAGGGTTGGAGAAGTATCGTATCGATTAGCTTTGCCTCCTGAATTGGCAAGTGTGCATAATGTATTTCACGTATCGATGTTACGTGCATATTTTTGCGATCCAGATCATGTTCTTCAGCACAATGAAATTCGAATTCAACCAGATTTGTCTTATGAGGAGCAACCAGTAGCGGTTTTGGATAGAGAGGTTCGTAGACTCAGAAAGCGGGATGTGCCTCTTGTTCGTATCAAATGGAATCGCCACGGAGAATCAGATGCGACTTGGAGCGAGAAGCAGATATTAGAGCTCGATTTCCAGATTTCGAGTTTTGAAATTTCTGGTAAGTATGATTTTAAATTTCTTTATTTTAGTTTAAGTATTTCCGAGGACGGAAATAATTTTAAGGGGGGTAGATTGTAATATCCCAATCAGTTATTAAGTTATAAGCTATAAGTTTGACTTTAAGTTGAAAGTATTCTCGGTTAAATTTTATTTAGTAATCGAGCCAGTTCATTAATTAGTTCCGGTTCGTTTACTTTTAGAAATGGATTTTATTAGTAGGGATTAATTATTTCGAGTAGTCTGATAAGTTTTATGATTAATTTGACATGAGTGTCTAAATTAATCATTTGAGTAAAATAATTTATTTAGACATTTTTGTCTATTCAAATTATTAAGAGAGAAATATGAAGGTTTTAAAATTTTCGGGTTTTCGGTTTTCGATTGTAGTCGGAATTTAAGTCCGATTTTACTTCCGGAAAATAAATTAAATTATTTCCTTTCTATATTTTTAGTAGACTACAAGATAAGAAAAGTTTTTTAGCATTCAAAGGAAAAATGCCAAAAGAAAAAGAAGGAAATCTGAAATTGTCAGAATTTTCGATTTTACGGTAACTGTTCATTTTAAATCAGAATTCGGTTCCGTAAATTCTAGATTTTTCCTTATTTCACGAATTATATAATGCCAATCAGATGAGGATCACATTGTGGGGTATTTTTAAGCATTGACTATACATTAGTGAAGTTTACAAGTTATGATTTCATTTTTTTATCTTTATTAATTTTCATAAGTTATGTTTGTTTATTTTTGTTTATTTCTTCACTCAATCATCTTGTCCCCTCTTTTGTGGCTATAAATAGAGGCCTTAAATCAGATTGTTTTCATCAAAGAAACATTTCAAGAGTAATATAACTCATTAGAGAGAAATAAGTTGTGGGAATTTTGGAGAGGTGAAGAATCAATTTTCGAGTGCAAATTTATTTTCAAGCAAGAAGAAGAAGCGTGACAAGTTGGTTTTGAGAACAACATTTACATTTTCACACAATTTTGAGCAGAAAGGTGGGGACCCAGACTGGGTATTTCATTGAGTATAATAGCTATTATCGTATTCAAAGGTATGTATATAAGTTTAAGTTTATCCGCTTTGGGTGGAGGCCAGAGTCCTTAATAAGCCATCCCGAGTTCTGATGGAGACTTTAACCATCAGAGTGTGCACACGGTTATCAATTCAAGAGTAAAGAAGTTAAAAGTATAAAGTTACCGGGTTTAAGTGTCCGGAAAAGTAGAATATATATATATATATACCTATGATTATGATATTGATATTATTATTAATGTTTACTTTAGTATGAGTTTTTGCGGAGTGCAGTTGAGTAGTACTCACGCCCCATTATTATCATTTTCAGGAAACAAAGATGGTGCGGAGGTGTGAGGAGCTGTGGTGGTCGTGGATTGATTAAGTTTCTCGTGTGGATCTTAATAAGGTTTCGGTTTGAAAACCATGCTTGTATGATATTCCGCTATGTTTTTTTAAAAGTTTGAACGTGTGTGATTATATTTGTGATTTGAATAAATTACTGGTTTGTAATTAAGAACGAGTAAGGTTTTTATATATGTTCAATATTTAAAATCTGTTTATTTTAGTTATTAGATCAAGTTTAAAGAAAACAGATTTTAAAGTAGATAAGTTTAGTAGCATCCCGAGTTAAGAAGAATTTCAAAAATTTGTAAGTATTTTTGAAATAAGTTGCGAAAAAAATTTACTCTGATAAGTCGGGGTGTTACAAAGGACGCCCGACAAGGAGGAGCTCCCTCAGAAAAGAGGATTAATTCACATGATATTCGGAGGGCCGACTGATGGAGACTCAAATCGGGCCAGAAAAGTCTATGCTCGAGGACACCATGGAAAAATTGAGGTACAACAGGTCGAGGAAAATGGTCCGGTGATGAATTTTGGACCAGCAGACATGGGAGAAGTCGAGAGACCTCACAACGATGCCCTAATGATCACAGCTCAGATATCGGGCTATGAAGTATAAAGAATCTTTGTCGACACAGGAAGCTCGGTGAACGTGATTTTTTACAGTTGTCTTAAGCGGATGGAACTCGACATCGAGCTCTTGCCCCTACACACCTCACTTTTTGGGTTTAACGGCTCGGAAGTCGCGCCCATAGGAGAGACCACGCTCGCTGTCGTCCTAGGGGAAGGCGACCTAAGGAAAGTGAAAATGGTACGATTTGTCGTAGTCGACGTCGAGTCAGCCCATAATGTGATTCTGGGAAGGCCAGCGCTCAACACATTCCAAGCCGTAGTGTCAACCTACCACATGAAACTAAAATTCGTCGTGGGAGATAGAGTCGGGGAGGCCAGATGAGACCAGAGGCTGTCAAGAACCTGTTATCAGATTGCAGTAAGAACAAACCAACGGACGGAGGTGAAACAAGGAAAAAAGCTGACGACAAGCGAAAAAAGACAAAGGGAGGGCGACCTCGAGCCACATGGAGAGTTAATGGAAATTCAAATCGGGGAAAAAGAGGAACAGACCACTAAAATTGGGCGAGAATTGGAAGATGGGTTGCGTCAACAGTTGGTGGGACTGCTGAAAGAATTCAGGGACAGATTCGCTTTTTCCCCCGAGGAGTTAACGGGAATCAACCCCGACGTCATGGAGCATAAACTTAATGTCGACCCCCTCAAGAAACCTGTGAAGCAGCGTCTTAGGCGTCACGGGGTAGAGATTGATAAAGCAATAGAGGTCGAGGTGGACAAGTTGCTGAAGGCCAAACATATCAAGGAAATTCAATTCCCCGAATGGATATCGAATACAGTGATGGTGAGGAAAGCGCTAAACAAATGGCGCATGTGCATCAATTTTCGTGACTTAAATTTAGCCTGCCCAAAGGACCACTACCCCCTGCCGAGAATCGACCAGCTGGTCGACTCCACAACTGGCTGTCAATTGCTAAGTATGATGGACGCGTCCCAGGGATATCACCAAATTCCGTTGGCTCCTAAGGATCAAAGCAAAGTTAGTTTCGTAACGAGCAAGGGGACATATTGCTATGTCGTCATGCCTTTTGGGTTTAAAAATGCGGGGGCAACATATCAAAGGTTGATGGATCGAATGTTCAAATCACAGATCGGGCGAAATATGGAAGTCTATGTGGACGATATCCTGGTGAAAAGTAGGTCCTCGATCTCGCATGTGGAGGATTTTAGGGAAACGTTTACGACATTAAGAACATTTGGAATGAAACTAAACCCGAGTAAGTGCGCCTTCGGAGTAAAGGCAGGACGATTCCTAGGCTATGTCGTAACTGAAAGAGGCATTGAAGTAAAAAAGGACAAAGTGCAAGCCATACTCGACATGGCTCCGCCAAAAAACGTTAGAGAAGTGCAAGTCCTGACGGGTCGAATTGCAGGTCTAAGTCGATTCATAGCTCGAGCGGCGGAAAGGAGTTTCCCATTTTTCAAGTTACTCAAGAAGAAAGCTTTTTAGTGGGGTGACGAGGCCCAGATGGCGTTTGAAAAGTTGAAGGAGTTTTTGAGCGAACTGCCATTATTAACAAAGCCGGAGCCGGGCGACGAATTGGTGCTTTATATCTCGGTGGGAATCTTTTCCTTGAGTTCGGTATTACTGCGAGAAACTGGAGGAGCCCAACAGCCGATCTATTACACAAGTCGAGTGCTTCAAGGCGCAGAAGCAAGGTATTCCGAAGTCGAGAAGGCCGCATTGACGTTGGTACTCACAGCCAGAAAATTAAGACCATATTTCCTGAACCATGTGATAATAGTAAGGACAAATTTCCAGCTCGAAGAAACCCTGGGTCGACCTACTGTGTCGGGTCGACTCATAAAATGGGCAGGCGAACTTAGCGAATTTTCCATCAAATACGAACCTCGACGAGCTATAAAGGCCCAAGCGCTAGCTGACTTTATTCAAGAAGGAACTAAAGGGGTAAGCAAGAAATGGATGATGCACGTCGACGGGTCCTCATCAGCCAAGGGATCTGGTCTGGGAGTAACCCTGATATCCCCCGAAGGCGAACAGCTCGACTTCGCCATCAGAATGGGGTTCAAAGCCTCAAACAACAAAGCGGAGTGCGAGGCTCTAATTAAGGGAATCCAACTGGCAATCGGGGGCGGAGCGACGGAGATCATGGCACATTCGGACTCACAACTAGTTGTGGGGTAAGTATTAGGAAATTGCGAAATCAAAGAAGATCGGATGATAAAGTATGTCGTAGAAATTCAGAGCCTAGTGCAAGGTTTGGACAGCTTTGAGCTAACACAAATACCCCAAGAAGAAAACAAGCGAGCCGACTGGCTCGCAAGAATTGCAAGTTCGAACGAAGGAAAGATGGGGAATCATATTACCACACTACACTTGGAAGGAAGTGTCTTGGGTGAGACAATGGAGGTCGATGAAAGCCAAGATTGGCGAAAAGCAATTCGCGAGCTATTACAAAGTCGGGTGCCAGAGGGAGACAAGCAGGAGGCTGAGAAAGCGGCCCGATACTTGAGTAAATATTTTGAGATCGAAGGAGTCTTGTATAAGAAATCGATGGTCGGGCCCCACTTGCGATGCGTTTCTGAAAAAGAAGGGGACCATGTCTTGAAGGAAATCCATGAAGGGTGCTGCGGAGCACATGTAGGATCACGAGCCCTAGCGGGCAAAGCCCTTCGAGCAGGCTATTATTGGCCCAAGATCCGAAAAGCAGCCGAACGATTAGTACAAGGATGCGATAGATGCCAGTGCCATGGTCAAATCCCCCACGTTCCAGCCGAAACAATGACGACAATCAGCTCCCCTATCCCTTTTGCTCAATGGGGGAATCAACTTGGTAGGCCCGTTGCTAATGGGGACGGGGCAACGAAAATTTATGGTGGTTGCCGTCGATTACTTTAGCAAATGGGTAGAAGCAGAACCTCTGGCAAAAATCACTGAAGACAAAATGATACATTTTCTGTTCAATAATATCTGCTGTCGATTTGGGATCCCAAAGATCCTGATTTCAGATAATGGGACGCAATTTCAAGGAAAGCGGATCCAGGCGTGGTGTGTCGACATGGGTATCAAGCAGCGATTCGCCTCAGTTGCACACCCCCAGGCGAACGGCCAAGTCGAAGTGACAAACAGAATCATCTTGCAAGGGCTAAAGAAAAGATTGGAGAAAGCATCTGGTGCCTGGGGTCGATGAGCTGACAACGGTCCTATGGGCCTATAGGACGACCCCAAGAAGTTCAACGGGGAAATCACCATTCCACATGGTTTATGGAATGGACGCCCTATTGCCCATCGAGGTTGGATTGGAATCTCATAGGTAGACATTCTATGAAGAAAGGACCAATGAAGAGCTAGAAAAAGAAGCCCTCGACATGATAGAAGAAATGCGAGAGGAAGCCTGGCTGCGGTCCGTAGAGTACAAGCAGAAGATGCGGGCAGCCTTTGACAAGAAAGTCCGCACCAGGCGATTTCAAGTGGGAGACCTTGTCCTCAAGCGAGCAGATGCTCTTAAACATGTCGGGAAGCTGGAAGCCAACTGGGAAGGACCTTACACCATCACCAAAGTACTCGAAAGAGGCGCATACGAACTTGAAGACGGCGAAGGACGACAGCTGCCGCGATCCTGGCACGTGATTCATCTCAAACGCTTTTATGCTTAAGAATTTCAAACTCTTTGTACGGGACAATGGCTAATCAAATTCTGTGATGCAATGACTCTCAATTTTATGTTTAAATTTGGATCTTTTTTATATTTCCGTGTTAATTTTATCATAAATAGACAAGTCATTTAGAACGACTATAAAAGTCGACTCAAACAACTAAAAAGTTGTATGCCTCGAGCGAAATCTCGGCAAGGCTATAAAGCCCACAACTGTAAAAGTCGACTCAAACAACTAAAAAGTTGTATGCCTCGAGCCAAATCTCGGCAAGGCTATAAAGCCCGCGACTATAAAAGTCGACTCAAACAACTAAAAAGTTGTATGCCTCGAGCGAAATCTCGGCAAGGCTATAAAGCCCGCGACTATAAAAGTCGACTCGAACAACTAAAAAGTTGTATGCCTCGAGCGGAATCTCGGCAAGGCTATAAAGCCCGCGACTACAAAAGTCAACTCAAACAACTGAAGTTGTCTCAAACATAACCCGCCCACAGCTACAAAATCACTTTTAACTACAAAATGTGCAAGCAAATGAAATGTCGATAAATCTACAATCACGTAGTTACAAGTAAAAACTCGGGGGATGCATGAGCACAGCAATAACGAGAATGCGACAACTTAGGCAAAGATAAAATCAAAAATAACATTTAAAATAGATTCATTACAAGACTAGTCTCAACCTTTACAATTTGAAAAATCAGATTGAGACCAGAACAGAATAAGAATAAACGACAAATGAAAGGCAACAAGCCTCGAAAGTACAACTAAGATATAACATCTTCGTCGCTCTCCTCGAGGATGGTCACGGCTTGATCATCATGACTGGGCCCGACAGGGTGGATGGGGGAAGGCAGGGGAGCATCCAGTTGATAAGTGAGCTTAGCCTCTCGAACAACCTTCGCCTCGAGACCCGTCCACCAGGGGTAGTCGTCCGGAAGGGATGGATCGCCTTCATAACCATCGGGGTCGGGAAGTGTACGCTTCATTGCCTCCCGATCGAGTTTCCCGGCAAACTCAGATCCCGCCACCACAGCCTCCCATGCATCGAAAGCATGATCAAAATATTGAACGGTGGCAGGGCTGAGCTTGTCAAGGAACTCAGGAGAATTGCAAAATGCCTTGACGACTTCCTTACGATAGGCGTTGACAAAGGCAGCGCCTATACCAGTCCTTAGGAACGACTTCCGACCCTGAACGATGCCGATGTCCACCTCATACATATTCGCCTCCTGAGCCTTCTCAAGGTCGGCTTGGAGCTTCTCGTTGTCGTGCAGGGCAACGGCTTTGTCGGCTTTCAGTTTGTCGACCAAGGCTTTAGACCCCTCCAGCTCTTTCTTTAACTGGGCAATCTCTCTAAGCTGCGCCCCGCATTTGTCTTCGAGGGCCTTAGTAGAGGAAGTGGGGGGTCGAGTGCCGGCCTTGAGGCCAAGAAGAGCGGCCGCTAAGAACTACAAAAAAAAAATATATATAATAAAAAAGAGAGAAATACAATACGTAAACAATGAACACAAGGACACAAACATGAATGACTTAGCTAAGAGCAGAACACATACCCGGGTAAGGCATTGAGTGGCGTAACAAGAACGCTCATAGTCGTTTCCCTCGACACGAGCCTTGTCGGCCTCAGGAAGCACAAAATGGAGGTAGTCTGCCACCTCATGCAGATCCGGGTGGTTCCAGAGCCGGGAAGGCATCCGAATCGTCACGTCCTTGTAAGTAACGGACGATTCCGTTCGTTTAGACGTAGTGTTCTCTTCGGCCACCTTCTCCTTACCCTTGTCGACCTTACGACGCTTAGGGTTGCCAAGGAGTAGGGGAGGGGCGCGGTCGTCCTGAGGTCTCTTGTGGGCGCTGGGACCCGAGGGCTTACGTTTTCGAGCCAGGGCAGCCGACTGCGTACCGGATCTGCCGGGTGGAATAGGAGCAGTGGGCTGTTTCTTCACCTCAAAACGCTTGAGAGCTTTGACTGAAAACAAAAAGGGGCGAAGGTTAAAAAAAAACAGGAAATAAGACTCGACATTACGAGGAATATTAAGCAGCTTACGGGGATCATCGAGGCGAGAGACATCATCATATAGAACGATTCGGGCATGATTGACCAACTCACGGTCTTTTATTATACGTCGAGCGCTATTTTGTTTAACTTTCAACTCCTCTAAGAATCTCTCGAAGTCCTCGGATCAAGACCGTTTATTTTGTTTAACTTTGATACTTATCCAATTATTTGTATAAGGATAAGCACCGACGGGAGGTCGAATGAAGACAAATTTCGACTTCCACTCTGGGATATTTGAAGAAAGATCATTAAGAAAGGTAACGCAGGGACGACGGATTAAATAATGGGCCCCCTTTTGAAGTCGATAGCTATAACAATAATGAAAAAATTCGGCCGAGAAAAAATGAAGAACTATACGAGAAACGACGATAAAAGCTATCATGATACAAAGAGCATTTGGAGAAAACTGATTTATTGGGATTTTATACAAGTCGCTTATCTCCAAAAGCTCGGCTTGTATAGGGAAGCGTAGACCAAAAATGACTTGGTGGACAAAGAAAGTATGGCAACCCTCGGGAGGACAGGCGAAGTCACTATCGGGACCCGGAGTAACCAACTCCCAATCGGAGGGAAGCCCGCTAAACTGCCAGAAGCTCTCGACTTGACCCGCAGAGGCATAGGAAAAAGGGTTCAAGGTGGCCAATTTGGCCAAAGTACAGGCTACTGAAACAGTCTTCCGAGGGTCGAGGGGAGTAACTAAAGATACAGGTACAGGACTGGTACTATACACGGGAATATCTAACAAACTAATAGGAATACCTCGAGGAATTAAGTCGAGGCGAGGAGAGCCTTCCCGAGGACTCCTCATTATTTCTACAAGACCACCATCCAACAGGGCCTGATCATATTCAGCCCAGTCGACTTTTGGGGTCGAAGTACGCGATGAAGAGGGCGAAACGTTAACCATCCTACAGCCAGTAATCTCGACTGAGCTTGAGTCAGCTTGGTCAAGGCCCCTGTCGATCAATCTGTCGAGGGTGTCGGGCGAAGAACCGGAGTTGGAAGCTAGAAGAAAAAGAAACAAGGGCAAAGATCAGACATGGCGAAACAGAATCAAGCAAAGTACAATCGACTCACTTAAGTCGATAGAAATACCAAAAAGGGGGAAAGTGGTACGGTGTATTTCAGCGGCAATACGAAGGCAAGACGACATAAAGTCGACTCAGGGAAGGTACAAAAAGAAAGAAAACGAACGTCGATAAGAAGTCGACATAATAAAAGCCGACAAGAGGTTATACACGGTAGCCTAAATCGCACAATAACAATTTACCTACTTGAAGAGTGATTCACGCAAGATCCAACATAAAATCTCCGAAAAAAAAAAAAATTTTTTTTTTAAAGAACACGAAGGACACAGCACCCCAGGAAAACTCGGAAAACCCAGAAAATATAAGAAAGAAGGAATAGAACGATAGAAAGAATGAAAACACTTACACATATCGCCGATTTGACAAGTGGTTAAGATTCTGCAATGGTGGAGAAAGTCGCCGGAAAGGAAAGCTGGGGTCTTTGAATTGCCGGAGTTGCAGAAGAAATTGGGGAGAAGTAAAAAGGACTTGAGGAAGAGATCCAAGCTTATTTATAGAAAACAAGATGGATGTCAGCCGTTGGATTGAGAGGAAACCAACGACCGTGATAAGGCACAGAATGCGAGGAGTCAGCGGTTGGCATGACGCGCGTCACTCACAGGATTTGAAATTCGAAATGTATAAAGGAGAAAGGCGGCATTGTCAGCCTTATCTTGAATAAATAATCATTAATGGGGAAGATTCGACCCAAATAGCAAGGCGTAACAAACAGATAGAAAGGGTCAAATATCCCGAAGACGAGAAGAAGTGATGATCGACCTCTCTCCACACCGACTGAGGCGCGAATGCCAGAATATATCGAATTTTCTGAAACAGCTATATAGCCGACACAAAAAAAAAAAAAAA
>CACSLK010027831.1:7354146-7376183 GCA_902706635.1 Striga hermonthica | reverse complement strand
TAAAGCTGTTGAAACTGTTGCTCGACTTCGACCAGCTCGCAAAATGGGTTGGGAGAAGACGACTCGAAAAACTTAAGTTCAACAGCTATAAAGCTGTTGAAATTGATTGCTCGACTTCGACTAGCTCGCAAAATGGGTTGGGAGAAGACAGTAAGGTGAAGAAAGAAAAGCAAACAATAAAGTAAAAAGCTACAACCACGAGAAGGCGACGATATAAAAATAGCACAATAAGCATTATAATTAAAAGAAAATTCATTACATCCGACACCATCTCACCCTTTACATAAGGAAAATAGGATGAGATGGTAAAACAAGAAAAGAAAGAACAAACAGAAACAAGTAGCGAAACTAAAAAAAAGGGGAAAATCTAAGCCTTTTGGGAGTCGGCCGTCGACTTCTCATCAGCATTTTCGCCTTCATCACCAATTGGCTCGGTCCGAGCGCCTCCCTCCTCCGCAATCGGCTCCGTATTAGGCCGCTCGACTTCAACCTCCTCGTCAAACGGCTCATCCTCGAAGTTCGCACCACTCGGCTCGATCAATTCAACGGGGCCGACCAAGGGAAGTGGTGGAACCTCAAACTGAGAGGATAGCCCAGCCGAATGGATGGCCTTGGCCGCCAGGCCACTCCACCACGCATGGCCGGGGGGGAGAGCAGCTTCCCGGAAACCCTCGGGGTCGGCGAGAGTTAGCTTCACGGCGTCACGGTCGATTTTGCCCGAAAAGTCGGGCTTGGTCACGGCCTGTTCCCACGTGTCGCAGGCGAAGTCGAAATACTCGAAGGCCGCAGGGACAAGTTCGTCAAGAAATTCCGAGGAGGAGCAGAATCCCTCGACCACAGCCTTACGGTAGTGATCAAGGAAAACCGCTCCTGCGGTGGACTTCAAGAAGGTCTGTCGACCTTCCTCTATCCCATTCTCCCTCTCGACCAAGATTTCGTCGTTCGCCTTGACCAGGTCGACCCTTAGCCGCTCAGCTTTACGGAGAGCCACCTCCTTGTCGGAACGGAGTTTTGTGATGATGGCGTTGGCGGCTTCAAGCTCCTCCTCCTTGGCCGCAAGTTCGGCACACTTGGCCGCATACTTCTCCCCCAAAACCTTAATATTAGTCTCAGGGGAGGTCGCCTCCTCGATCATAGTCGGGAGAATGCAGGCAAGAAGCTGAAGAAAGAATAAAACAAACAAAATAATAAGAAATCGACACCACTAAAATCATAAGGAAAAAGCAAACAAACTTAAGATTAAGCCTACCCGAGGAATGAGCCGAGCGGCATAACGAGCCCTGTCGTATGGGTTGCCGTCGAAACGAGCTCGGTCGTCCTCCGGAAGAACTGATTGGAGGTAGTTGAGAATCTGGAGAGAGTCGGGGTTGTCATAAAGTCGAGAGGGTTGTTGAAGGGTCACCGGTTGCACCCTCACGGGCGACGGTTGTCCCGCACCCTCTCCGTCCAGAGGTGCAGTCACATCGACGACAGCCTCTGGCTCTTTCCTCTCCTGACGCTTCGAGGAGCCAGGTGCCAGAGCCTTATCTCGCTGGTCACGAGGCCTCTTGCGAGAATGGGAATCCGATGGCTTGTTGGGAGCAGAAGCGGAATGGAGAACGACTTTAGATTTCTTAGCGGCAGTCGTCTCGACCGCCACAGATTGAGCAACAGAACTCAAGCCACCCCCAAGCTCTTGAGCAACCGATTTGCGGGCCGCTTCAGCCTTCTTCTTCTCGAAGCGAGCCAATGCTTTTACTAAAAAGGAAGAAAACGATCAAATACAAACAAACACACCAGGCTTACGTGCATTTCAAATAAACGCAAAAACGCGAGACCAAACAATCAGTAAGTAAATCGAAACAAAAGACGACAAACAAAGAAGCTTACAAGGATCGTTAAGACGAGGAGCACTTTTATCAACACAAATACCAACATGATTAAGTAAAGAAGTATCTTTGGTAAGTCGACGAGCGCTCCATACGTGTATGTTCAACTCTTCTAGCATATCAGCAAACTGTGAAGAGTCGGGACGCTTACGCTGCTTTGTCTTATTGGTAATCCACTCATTCGAAAAGGGATATTGGCCAGGAGCAGGTCGAATGAAGAAGTACTTCTTTTTCCATTCGGTAATGTTGGAAGAGAGGTCGTCAAGGAAAGTAACACCTACTCGACGGCCCAGACAATGGGCGTCCTTGCTAAACCTATACCCGTAACAGTAAAGGAAAAACTCGGGTAGGAAATTACCTCAAACTATGCGGGTAACAACTATGAAGGCTACCATTATTCGAATAGAATTGGGGGTGAACTGGTTTATTGGTATATCGAAAAGGTTACTTAACGATTGCAGCTCAGGTTGAATCGGGAAACGCAGGCCCGACATTATTTGATCCACGAAAAAAGTAAAACAACCCTTGGGAGGGCGACGGAAGTCGTCTTCGGGTTTAGGAGCAACCACAGCCCAATCCGAGGGAAGGCCACTGAACTCTCTGAAGCCATCGATTTCGGCTGCAGGAGCATAAGAAAACGATAGTAAGAACTTTACCACGGAACATGCTATAGTTGCAGACTCGATTAAGGGAAGTCATTATCAAGTAAGGAACAAGGCTGGCCGCGTATGTGAGGATGTCCAGAAGAACCTAGCGGAAAATACCTCGAGGAGCCAAGTCGGGGTAAGAGGATTCAAGGGCTTGGAGAACTTCGGGATCCTCACAAAGTGTGCCCGAAAGCAACGCCTGATTGTACACATCCCAATCGATACCGAAAGGTGAGGCATGGAAAAGGAAAAAGTCCTCCGGCTCGACGTTTCGACGAGAACATGGTTCGACATCGTTTGGGTGAACAGAGTCCGAACCCGAATAGTTATCAATTTCACGGGCAAGAGAACCGGAGACGGGGTCAGAAACGGGGTCGAGATTGGAATCTAAGAAGAAAAAGAGAGAACGGCAATCAAGAAAAGTTATTAGAAAGCGTGGCCGTGATTCGATTCAACGAGATAAGGGTCAATAAAATAACCAGGATAGCATGAGAAGCGTCTCGACAACGGGAAGAAAGGGAGAAGAAATAAGAAAAGTATTCCCCATATCGATTCGACTTGACAAATGAAG
The DNA here is from genome assembly GCA_902706635.1 of Striga hermonthica. Classification (NCBI taxonomy): domain Eukaryota; kingdom Viridiplantae; phylum Streptophyta; class Magnoliopsida; order Lamiales; family Orobanchaceae; genus Striga; species Striga hermonthica. The sequence continues at coordinate 7,373,097 of CACSLK010027831.1, read as the reverse complement.
GTCAAGTCAGGAAAGGAAAAGAGTCGATCTCATAACAAGACGACTAACAAAGGAGAACACTTGAAGAGATGAAAAACCTACAATCAGAGATCTAACAGGAAAATCGCCAGAAGATTCACATGCAATTCCCAGAAAATGAAGGATGTTCTTATTTCCAGACAATTTACCCAGAAAAATAAAAACGTTCTTATCTCGAAATACGAAAACAAGTCGAACAGGCAAAGAAAACTTACTCATACTCATGACGGTTGACGGAAAGTCCTGAAAAATCGGAGAAGGACGCCGGAAAATAAGAGCGCCGGAAAGCTGTGTTTGCCGGAGAAAACAGAAAGCTCAGAGAAGGTGAGTGCAAAAAGTGAGGACGAGAAAAGGGGAGGATTATTTATATAGAAGGCAGAGAAACCCCAGCCCTCAGATTAAAGTCATTTTCAACGGCTAAGATGGTGCACAGAATACGAAGCGGTGGAGAGAGAAAGTGTCTTATCTTTTGAATTTTGAAATTTGAAAAGATCCAGACTTATCCAATCAATTCGAAATACAATTGGGTAAACATCGCTTCGCAAGTCGCAGAAACAACCGGGTACAATTTAGGGCAACGACAGGCGACAGAATATGAGAAAAGACTCGAGGAAGACATTCGACCGTCCAGAACTTACTCTTAAGCTCAGAATCGCTTCGAGTAAATTTTGGGGGGGGGACTAGATGATATAGCCACACTGGCTCATAACGGTTCGTATCATAACGGTCCGTATCATCACGGTTCAGAAATTATCAAGTCGACTTTAACAAAGTCGACTCCGCCAAATAAGGCTCCACGATACTCACGGTCAAGGATCCCGGCTCTCGTCTGAGTCGACGTACACATGTCGACTAACATAAGTCGATTTCTGCCAAGACGATGGTCAGACGTATCAGGATCCACTAGTGATTGAATACGATCCAGTCGACTCGAGTCGATATCTCAGGTCGACTGAAGGAATCTTGCAATTCATAGTTCTCGACAGCTTTGATACACCTCAGTATTGAGGGAAAGTTAAGGATAAGAAGAAAGCTAAGGAAGGATCTAGATGCTGACTAGGAAGTAGACAGAATACGAACCGACCAGGGTATTTTGGACATTTCCAGTAAGTCGGCCGGGGCACTTTGGGGACTTCAGGTAAATGTTGCACTTCTATATAAAGGACTGAGGTAATCCCAAAACCCTAACTTCCATTCATTCCATATTCTTTTCATCATTGCTGCTGCTCTCTCAGAGCAGCTCCCTTCGTCTCTTTCACATACTGACTTGAGCGTTGGAGGCTCTACGCTGGGAATCCCTCCGGCGTTGAGTTCTTGCAGGTGTTCCTGTGGTTCGATAGCAATTTGGAGACCATCAGGACAGATCTGAGCTCGTTCACATCGGTTCATTCCAGATCCAGGCGATTTTCCACCGGTTCACCCCAGATCCGGAAATAGACCCATCAGAATGGATGCACTTACGCTTCCAAGATTTCAAAACTGTAAACGAGTACAATTCAGCCATGTTCCGCATTTGCTCGGTATTGAAATTATGTGGAGAAAACATAACTGATTGCGATATGCTGGAAAAAAATGTTGTCCACGTTCCACGCTTCAAATGTACTTTTGCAGCAACAATACAGAGCAAAAGGCTTTGTGAAATATTCTGAGTTAATTTCTTGTTTATTGCTGGCTGAACAAAATAATGAACTGTTGATGAAAAATCATGAATCTAGACCCACAGGGTCTACTGTGGTCCCTGAAATAAATGTTGTAATATCTAAACAGGGAACCGAAACTGAAAAAAGCCAAACATATGTGCGTGGATATACCTCGGGACGTGGCCGGGGTCGTGGACGTGGACGTGGCCCTGGCCGTGGATATGGTTCAGATCGCCGATTTGACCAAGTCCACAAATTTCACCGAGGGTATAACTCGGGCCGAGGATATAATCGTGGGCGAGGCCGTAGCTATACCCAAAATTATGAAACGGGGAGAAATTTCCAGCCAAAATTTGAACAAAATAATGTGACGGAGAATAATGATGAAAAGGCATGTTATCGATGTGGAAGGACAGGACATTGGGCATGAAATTATCGTGCTCCGAGACACGTTGTTGATAATTATAACAATTCCCAGAAATCAAAAGATAAGAATATAGAAACCAATTTTATGATTGGGGAATCTTCTGAAAATGATGCAACACGTGTGGATGATGACTATGGCATCGATGACATATTGAACCTGGATTTTGCTGATGCGGTAGTTGAAGACCAAGCTGGAAATGACCAAGAGAATAACTGATGATCATGTTTTTATTGCTTTCTTAGTTTTGTTGTATTTGTGTGTTTTTATCTGTATTTCGATTTTAATCAATAATAAATGTTGTTTTTTTCTTTTAGATCATGGATCGATCTCGAATCCAAAATGGAGATATATGTCTTGCAGATTGTGCAACTACTCATACTATAATCAAGGACAGAAAATATTTCGTCAACTTGAAATTAAATAAAGCAAAAGTAAACACAATATCCGGAAATGCAAAGATAATTGAGGGTTCTGGAAAAGTCATAGTTTTTATGATGGGAGGCACAAAATTTACATTGAATGATGCATTATTCTCCCCAAAATCAACAAGAAACTTGTTGAGTTTTAAAGATATCCGAATAAACGGATACCATGTTGAAACAATGAGTAAAGGGGGAGTTGAATATCTTTGCATTACCTCAAATATTGTGGGAAATAAATGTGTTTTGGAGAAATTACCAGCTTTATCCTCGGGCTTATATTACACTCGCATTCATATTATCGAGACTTATGCTGCAACAAATTCACATTCGGTTGAAATGTTTAAACTTTGGCATGATCGACTTGGTCATCCTGGCTCGATAATGATGCGAAGAATTATTGAAAATTCTAGTGGACATCCATTAAAAAATCAGAGGATACTGCAAACACATGAATTAACATGTGCCTCATGTTCTCAAAGGAAATTGATAATAAGACCATCACATACTAAAGTCGGACATGAATCACCATTATTTTTGGAAAGGATTCATGGTGATATATGTGGACCTATTCATCCACCTTGTGGTCCATTTAGATATTTTATGGTGTTAATTGATGCCTCTAGTAGATGGTCTCATGTGAGTTTGTTATCAACTTGAAACGTGGTATTTGCTAAATTACTCGCCCAACTTATCAAGTTAAGGGCTCAATTCCCAGATTATATTATCAAGAGGGTCAGACTTGACAATGCTGGTGAGTTTATATCTCAAGCATTTAATGATTATTGTATGGCTGTGGGAATTGATGTTGAACACCCTGTGGCACATGTTCATGCTCAAAATGGTCTAGCAGAATCATTAATTAAACGACTGCAGCTCATAGCTAGACCATTGATAATGAGAAAAAAACTTCCTGCTTTAGTATGGGGACATGCTATTCTGCATGCAAATGATCTAATTCGAATTAGACCAAGTGCAGATCATAAATACTCGCCATTACAGTTGGCATACGGTTGAGAACCCAATATTGCACATATAAGAATTTTTGGTTGTGCAGTATATGTACCAATTGCTCCGCCCCAACGTACAAAAATAGGGCCTCAAAGAAGGTTGGGAATATATGTTGTATATGAATCTCCATCAATAATCAAATACCTTAAGCCAAAAACGGGCGATGTTTTTACAGCTCGGTCTGATGATTGTCATTTTAATGATTATTTCCCCCTTTAGGTGGGAATGAAAAGTCAATTGGGAGAAATATTGAATGGAGAACATCATCACTATCATATCTTGATCCTCCCACCAAACAAAGAGAGCAAGAAGTTCAAAAGATCATACATCTGCAGAATATTGCAAATCAATTGCCAGATGTATTTACTGACACAATAAGGGTGATAAAATCACATGTTGCAGCCATAAATGCCCCTGCTCGAATTGAGATTATAAAAGAAATGGCAAATGACAATGTGCCAAATGAATTAAAGACACGCTTGAAACGAGGAAGATCAGTGGGGTCTAAAGATAAGAATCCTCGAAAGAAAAGAGAAATTTAAGATTCGAATTTAAAAAAGAATCAAGATGATGGAAAAATTTTGGAACGAAATGAAAATGAAATCTCCATCTATTACGTAAATAATGGGAAACTTTGAAAGCGTGATGAGATCATTGATGATGCATTCGCATATATGGTATCACAAGAAATTGATAAAGAAGTTGAGGATCCTGAACCAAAGTCTATGTAGCGCCCCATTTATTTCAGATTATTTTGAGATTATTATTTATGTATTAATTATTTCGGCTCGATTAGTTAATTTGTATGTGATTATATGCTCATATGTGCTTAAGTGAATATATTTTCTTATCGGGCCGAGTAATTAAATTTATTTTTGAATCGAGTATCGAACCGAGTCGGACTTTTAAATTTTAATTTATGCACTAAGGACCGGGCCCATAACCATGTACACGTCCTCGCCCGTGCACCCGCTCCCTCAAGCCGCGCACCCCGCACTCGAGAGACGCCCCATCCCGCGCCCGCATGCAGAGAAACCACCCTACCCGTCACCACTTTTCTCTCTTGTGCATGCATGTGCATGGCATTTTAATTGAAATATGTAACCCCTTTCTCACTTTAAAATCAGATTTTAATTCCATTTTAATTCCTCATTATGGGCATGATCAAGTCTTGAGGAAGTTACAACTTATGGCTTTAAATGAGAGAAGACCACCCTCTCTTTCTCTCCCTCACTCCGCACACATTTTCTCCATCTTCTCTCTCTCTCTCCTATCTTACAAAAATTCAGAATTTTCTCCCTCCCTCTTACTTCATATTTCGCTGGAAATAATCACCGGAGCACCGCCTCGCATTGCCCGTGCGGCCTCCACCGGCACCACCGCCCGCGTGCACCGCACGCCCCGTGCACATAAGCGATGCCAACGAGCTGCTCCCCGCGACCATCGCACATTCAAGCTCCCTCCATTCAATGTCCAGCGTTCCTTTCACAAGCCACCCGGAGTCATCCTGACTTGATGTGCGAGCCATCTTCAACGCCGAACACGCAGATGATTTCCCCGCCCGTAGAACCTATCGAGTCACGATCGCGCCTCGTTTCGTCATCCCATTTTGGTGTTTGGTATATTATGCTAAACTCCAATATTTCTGTGTGTTTATATGTTAAATTGTATATTATTATATATTTATTGAATTATTTGATTTTATAGGATATTATATGATAATTATTAAATTGTGTTGTATTAGATCTATAAGGTTTAGTAGTGAACCTTTAAGGTCTGATCGAATCTCGTGGCTAACTCTTGGATTATGGAACACCTTGGTGTCCTGAGCACAATAGTCTTGACCTTGTGCAATTTAGACTTGTATTATTCGAGATATAAATTTTTGAAGTCGGTGTCATTTCTGAAAATGGTTAAATGCATGATAAATTGTGTAATGATCCAAATCTTCTGAATTTTTCATATGTTACTCCGGTGATGTGTATTGATTTCGTTTATAAATTTCATAATTTTTAGAGTTGAATTAATAGGGTAAATAATTATATGTTCATTTCGGTAGAATATTCAATAAATCATATAAAATCGAGTTTTCTTTATATATACATGAAACTTGGTTATTATTCTTATTTTATGTAATATTTGATCCAGGTAAAATTATCAGAAAATTTCAGATTCAATAAGTTGTGTTTTTGTGAAAATCGAATTTTTGGCTGAAAGTTGTTTTAATTTTCAAAAATTAAATGTTGATGTTTTAAGCCTGGATTTTTATATGTTGCTGTGACCATGATGTAGTATTTATGATAAAAATTTGATGTCTTGAAATGTTGATATGATCAGAGGTTAAATTCGTGTCCATAAATGCTGATTATTTTCATTGAGTTGTTATAAATGACACACTTATATTTTGTAACTGAAAATTTGTGAATTTTCTTAGTTCAGCATGTAATATCATGTGTTCAATTTTTGGTTAAAAAATTTTCTAGAATGACTAGTCATTTGATAAAGTGTTCTACTTCTCCTAATTTTCCAAAATTTCGTTCATATTATCCAAGTGTGAATTTTTGTGTAAATTTGCTTATAAGATGTTACATTGTTGCTGAATGTTATGTGCTTAAGTTTTGGAGTCAAACTCTCGGTTGGATTTTGAGATAACCGAGAGATCGCCTAAGTAGTGCCGGCAGCGCCCTGCACCGCGCAAGCCAAGTCCGTAATCCGACCTTCGGACTTTTTCCCGAGCCTTTTGACCTTAGTTGACCTTTGACTATTTATTTGACTTGGTCAAGTACTATTTGACTATTATTTGTTTTTCCATACTTGGTCCCGAGTCGAGTCAGTGTTCCATAACTCCACGAGATTTTCCACGAGCCACTTAGTTGAAACGTTTCAACTAAGTCTATATGTTCGTTGGATTATTAGTAATCAGGAGGCTATCTTGATTTCGTGTAGGTGCTTTGAGGTGTTGACCTCTCCACTTACCGGGCCTCGCCTTTTGTGTTATTGCTATATCCAGGTGGGTACAGTTTGTGTATCTATAATTATCGCATTTCGTTATTTTGTATAAATATTCGTCTCGATAACTGTAGTATGCCTGAGAACCCTAGTCTAGTGTGTTACACCGCCAGGGACGTCTCGCCTTTAGTGCCTTTGATGAATGCATAAGCAGTGTGAGGTCACCTGCCCGTCGTATCCGGGAGGAGGACGCCCTAGCCCGTGTGTTGGGGAAAAACATCTCGACTGTCTCCTGGAAAGGATCCCTTAGCCCGTGTCGAGCCGGGGTGGGAATGTTTCTGGTTACTCCTTCCCGATGTCTGATCGGAACGTTGTTGTATGTACATAGGAGGTTTGCGATAGGGCCATATAGGGGGATAGACCTGGATTCTATGCATACTCTATTTATGGTTTTGGATCTTTATGCGAGATAGACTTATGCGATATTGGTGAGCATAGTGGTTTTGCTCACCCCCATTGTTGTTTTGTCCTCTTGTTTCCTCTTCCTATCTTTAGGTTGAGCTTTGCTGGCGGCGGCAGCGAGAGACGAGCAAGTGGTGGTCATTGGATTGTCGTGTCTTTGCTTCCGCATTTATTATTTCATGTTGAATTGTTATTGGTGAATTATGATGCTTCCGCTTAATCATTTTAACATGTTGATGTGATTATGTTTGAAACCTTTTGAATTTGGTTTTGGAAACTTATTATATATGAGTTTGATTATTATGTTGTTAGAAATGCATGTGTAGGTTCAGGTGTTTATTTTTAATTGTTATTTTTGTTGGTAGTTAAGTAGCGCTCGTTTAAGTACAAAGTTTTAATTTGGAATTTTGCGAAAAATTTACTCTGATTTTTATAAATAAATTCGGTAAACTCTTTAAAATAAAACGGGGCGTTACAGTCTATGATTGAATGTCAGAAAAGACATGATTGGGACAAGTGGAAAGATGCTATTCAAGCCGAGTTAAATTCACTTAATAAACGAAAGGTTTTTGGACCTATTACCATTACACCCAAATACATAAAACCTATTGGATACAGATGAGTTTTTGTTAGAAAAAGAAATGAGAAAAATGAGATCACAAGATATAAAGCTCGCCTTGTAGTACAGGGATTCTCTTAGAGGCCTGGGATCGATTATGATGAAACATATTCCCCTGTTATGGATGCAATTACTTTCAGATACCTGATTAGTTTGGCCATCCATGAAAATCTTGAGATGCGTCTCATGGATGTTGTGACTGCTTACTTATATGGATCGCTAGATGCTGACATTTATATGAAAATTCCAGAAGGAATTAGAATACCCGAGGCACTAAAGTCCAAACCTAAAGAGTTATGTGCGATAAAACTGCAAAGATCATTGTATGGTTTGAAACAATCCGGGCGTATGTGGTATAATTGTTTGAGTGAATAATTACTAAAACGGGGATACATAAATAATCAAATATGCCCGTGTGTTTTTATAAAAAGATCACAAGATGGAGTTGTGATAATTGCTGTTTATGTCGATGATCTCAATATTATTGGGACTACAAATGAAATCCAAGAAGCAGTCACTTTACTAAAAGGAGAATTTGAAATGAAAGATCTCGGACAGACCAAATATTATCTCGGCTTGCAAATAGAACGAGTCTAAAATGGGATATTTGTCCATCAATCTAATTACACTAAAAGAATACTGAAACGATTCAATATGGACAAGGCGAATACACTTAGTACCCCAATAATCAATCGAACATTAGATGTTGAAAAGGATCCGTTTTGAACTTGTGATGAGATGAAGAAATACTTGGTCCTGAAATACCATATATGAGTGCAATAGGGGCTCTTATGTATCTTGCTAATTGTGCCAGACCAGATATATCTTTTGCTACCAACTTGTTAGCGAGATATAACTCGGCACCTACGAGGAGACATTGGAATGGAATCAAGCATATATTCTGTTATCTTTAAGGGACAATCGATTTGGGATTGTTTTACTCTAATGATAAAAAACATGAAATAATCGGTTTTGCAGATGCAGGATATCTATCAGACCCCCATAAAGCAATATCTCAATCTGGTTACGTTTTCACGATTGGTGGAACTGCATTCTCTTGGCGCTCCCAGAAACAAACGTTAGTCGCGACGTCTTCAAACCATGCTGAGATCATTGCACTTCATGAAGCAACTAGGGAAAGCATCTGGCTCAGAAACATGACTCAACATATTCAACAAGCCAGTGGACTATCGAACAATAATGACCCGACGGTGATATACAAAGACAATGCAGCATGTGTCGCTTAAACCAAAGAAGATACATTAAGAGTGACAGAACTAAACATATCCCGCCAAAGTTCTTCTCATATGCGCAAGAGCTTGAAAGAAACAAACAAATCAAAGTTCAATACATTCGATCAAGCGATAATGCAGCAGATTTGTTTACAAAGGCGCTTCTTAAGACAATGTTTCGAAAGCACATACACAATATCGGAATGAGACATCTTCGGGATTTGCACAGATGATAACTCGAGGGGGAGTATATGCGGTTTTACTCTTTTTCCTTATCTCGGTGTTTTTCCTACAGGGTTTTTTCAGATAAGGTTTTTAACGAGGCAGCATAAACGCACAGGTAATAGTGGTAATTCTAAGGGGGAGTGTTATAGACAAGTGGAATTTTACCACTAGTTACATTTTATCTTATCATCTACATTATTATTATTATATGTATAGAAAAGTGTGCCCATTTGCCTATAAAAGGGGGCCAAAGCATTGTAGTATTGGGATGTACGAAAAAGAGAAAGAGAAAAGAGCATCTTATAATTTGTATCCAGTTTTTACATTGTGTTCGTTATATTCTTCGCATTTTATAACAGAATCTAATGTACATAAGATTACAAAACATCAAAGGGTGCCAACTATAATTGTAAATTATAAATTTTGCTTTATTAAAATTAATAGAAACAAAACAACAACTCATTTATGTTCAAAAGTAATAGCCAATTGAAAGATACATGTTTGGCATAAGTTCTAAAATAAGAATGTTTGAAGATATGTTACTACAAGCACAAAGAATCTCTAAAACGGAAGTTCTTTTATTTATATCTATTAATATCCGATTTACAGGGCCGCCTCCAGAAATTTGGAGGCCCCAGACAATTGTTTTAAAAGAGGCCCGTAATCATATTTTTATATTTTAATTTTTATTAATTGAACAAATAATAATAAACATTGTCAATAATAACTCGAAAAAACCATGAATATGAGAAAATGTAGTAAATTAGAATACAAAAGCTTACAACCTTCTCGTCTTCTTTTGTACAAAATTCATATCATGGTTATCATTCATACCCTCGTTGCCATTCCCATTCTCTAAGTTATTTTTTTCTTCTTCATATTTCTCATCCCCCCTACCATTATCTTCTTAATCAATTCGATTTTGATCCGTTAAATCTCGACCAATTTCAACTACGGGTGTATCAATTAATTCCGACACAATTTCAGTAGGACCAAACACTTCAACTTCTGCTACATGAGCTGTAGGTTTTACGTACCTATCCATTGAACCGGCGAGAGATTTTGTTAATACCTCTTGCTTTTCTTTCTCTTTCATTTTCAAATTTCCCGATTCAAATTTGTGTTTGTCCGTCATAATTTGTCTAGCAAAATCTAATCATAGAATGATAGAATAGTATGTGAATAAATTCATATACAATACTAATTAATAAAAAATATAGTCAAATACCAAAAAAAAAACCTATAATGAAGCTAAAAAGCTAAATTTATTTACAATTTCTTTTTCAAATTATCATGCTAAAAAGTAAAAATTTATTATGCTATGGCCTCTGAAATGTGAACTCGTAAAAATATAAAATCTTACAAAAACAACTCAACAAGCTCTTACATTTCAGAGGCCAATTTAATCATATTCATGCTGATAACCCTTTCAAAGGCCAATTTAATCATACTCAACAAGCACTTACATGACCCTTTCATGCGCTAAAATATAACAAAAATTAAAACATTTACTTTACGGTCCTAACCCAAACACAGAGTAATAGAGACACAAAAATATGAAAAATATTTAGAAAATAGAAGAAGTTTCTACCGAGTTGATTGAGAAGCCTAGTGGCGGTGCCGATGCGTGAGGCGGTAGTAATGAGGGCGGAGGGATTTGGCCGTCGACGTCGAGCAACTAAACTCCACAGTGGAAATGCGAAATTAGGATTTGAGCGGCTCTAATGAGGGCGAAGGATTTGACTGTCGAGCATCAAATCAAAACTCCACAGTAGAAATTGCAAAATTGGGATTTGATTTTGTAAAGTTCAATTGCAACTAAAAGTTCCACGACAGAAATTGCAAATTGCGATTGGTTTTGTAAAGTTCGATTGCAAAAAGTGGCAGACTGTAATACGTAAAATAGAATACAATCTTATAAATGAATTGGGCCAAGCCCAACACAATGTATAATATATATATGAGGCCCCCAAAAAAATGAGGCCCTAGGCTGGAGCCTTGGTTGGCTGGCCCAAGAGCCGGCCCTGCCGATTTATAATTTATACACATATAAGATTGCATATTCTTATTATGGTATTATTTTGTAGGAAATGATCTTGCATAGCGGATGTGGAGAGAGACGCATGGTTGCATGAAGGAGATCTAGAGGATATGAAGGAGGATTTAATTTTCATGTTAGTACAACACTTATGGAAATAATATCACGAGGAATCATGAAGGAAGGAAACAACTTGGAGAAGACTCCATGCCTAAGGGAGTTGTATATAAACTCTACTTGAAGATCGAATCAAGGCTGCTGACGCTCTCGCACATCAAGCAATATTCGAGCTTTAAGATTTTGTTTTGCTTTTAGTTCACAGTTCAGTTTTCAGTGTTCTTACATATCGAAGAACTGAAGCTGCTTTGTTTTCTTTTCTCTTTGATTTACACAGACTTTTTCGTGTTTAACACTTAGGGATTAAGTGTTGTTTAGAAAGTCCACGGGACGTGGTTGGAGAAATAATTGATAGAATCATGTGTAGTTGTGGATAGGCTAGAAGGGAGTTCGAGTCGTGTAAGTGTTGGAGTAGTATACCCGGCGTTCCAATCAGATTGGACGTATTCTACTTGTAAATACAATCTATTGGAATTATATTAAATAATAAGGCATTACTTTATTTTAAGAGTAAGCATTTATATTTGCACTTAAGATAAAATCCCTAGATCACTTATAGCTACAAGATATGGTTGCGCATAGAGATGGTGATCATGGAACATATCTTGAAAGTTGTGATCTTAAATACAGTTCGAAGTCGTTGGATGTTTCGAGATGGGCTATCGGCTAAATCTGGAAAATACTTGTACATAGTATGTATGCTTATTGGATAAGAATGTTGCATTCCATCAACATTAGCGTGGGACGCAAATACATATATGTGGGTGCTTGTTAGAGAACAAGTTCACTGAACATGACCGTATGAAAATTCTTAATGAAAGTTTATCATGTCGAATAAGAATTTTCATGTTACAATAGTACATGATTAATCCTTAGACTTGAGGCACGATGGTAACTTTGTGCGTATTATATTTTACTTTGATTTATCTTTTTGATTGCTAGCACAATCGTATAAAGGGATATTTTGGGTATTATATTAATATGTATGGAAGTTTGTCAGTGGCCAACAAAGGATTCGACACTTATGAAGATAAGTGATTTCCTATGTGTTTCATAGTTAGTAATTCAAAGTCCTTGGCCAAGGCGGGATGAATAGAGATTCATAAACGAATTACTAAACTTGAAATGGAATCATAGTTATTAAATCAATTTGGGTTTCGACAAAATCATACCCAAAGATTTAATAGGGAAATTGGATGTCGAAAGGATTTTACATGTATGGACTTGTAATCGAAATAGGTTTACTCGCTATTCACTTAATACTAGATTCATGCTACTTGCTAGATGTTCCCATGATATGTGGGTTCTTGAATTAAAGAGTTAATTCAAGAATAAGAGTTAATATGAATAACTTACAAAGAATTGTAAACCCACTACTAGTATTAATTGTGAACCTAAAAGGTCACACCAAATTTTGAATGAAGGTAAAATTCAAATAGTAATTCTAAAGAGTTAGAATTAATTGACAAATCTAATTTGATTAGATGTCAATTAAAGGAATATATTAAATTAATCAATTAGATTGATTAATTAAATTTTGGATATTAATTTAGTAATTAATGGAATTACTAATTAATAGTTGGAATTTAAAATTGCATTTTAATTTCAAATCCAAATAATAATATGATTATTAAATAAGGAAATTGGAAGAAAAGATTAAAATAATAAAGTCTTGAAAAATGTTTTCAAGAATTATTATTTTATTGTTTTATCTTTAATATGATTAAAGATTCAAATAATTGAGAGACAAAATAATGGTGGTTGATGGTGGTTATAAACCACTCCAAATTATTAAATAAAATTCAATATTTGGTATGATAATTTAAATAAAATCTGATTTTATTTAAAAATAAATAATTATCAAATATTGATTATTTTATGCTAAAATGTTTAGTATAAATAGGTGCAAAATGTTTGCACATAAATTGCTAAGTTTTTCTAAGTTCTTCCAAAGAGAAAAATCATCCAAATAGTTGAGTGATAAAGCAAGAAAGAGTTCTAGTAAAATTTCCTTATAATTATATATATATTCTATACTTATTGAAAAACCGAGTAGTTTCTACTAGCGAAGAAACTATAGTCGGAACCAGAGTTCAAAAGGTGGATACTCTTAGAGGGAAGACATTTGAATTCCTAAAGCGAGTAACATCAAGAAGTGGACGTTACCAAACCGGGAATTGATTTCCTCATCCATCGTCGTTTTTGAAGGAGTTCAAGAACAAAGGTAATTTTATAAATTACATATCAAATCAAAATTAGTAAAAGTTACTAGATTTTAAATGATGCTTATTTGTTATCTCGTTATACTTATGTACGGAATAAGTATTTATGAGATAGATACTTATAAAATTTTAAATTCTTCGGTTTATTTCTTTCATTGTTTATTTATGTTCTTACATCGTTGAGCGCACTCATCGTAAAATATATACGTTTCATCAATAAACAAATTAATTGAATAGCAGAGTTCTATTTTTTTCCTCTCGCTTCTCTTTCCCTAATTCCTCTCACGACTAAACCCTAGCTTCTCCGTCCGGCGCTTATTGCCTTCCTCGTCACCGTCGACGCTCGGGCCAGTGGCCGCCTCGACTGCTCGGCCCGTCCCTGAAGTCGCGAGCTTCAATTTCTCTGCAGATTCTTCGATGGAGGTCTGCCCTCGGTTGCTGTCGTGGATGTCTTTGCCGTGGTACGCCTTGGGCGGAGTCCGGTGGTCCTCCCTTTATTGCTGGCGGTTCTTGATTGGAGGGGTTGATTTCTCCGGTCTGCGATTGGAGTTGGCTCTGCCGTTTCAAGTGAGAATTCCAGTGAGGCTGGGGTCTAGATGCCGGCTATCTGTGGTGGTTTGGGTGGCGAGTGCTTCAATGGGCGGATTGGGACTCTGCCGGCTGCGACATCTGGTGGCGTCGGGGTCGTCGGAGTAGTGAACCGAACAGATTTCTTCCCCCCTGTTCTCGGGTGCTGGGGACGACAGGGGTCTAGAACTCCCGAGCTTCTTCTAGTGGTGTTAGATGAGTTTAGGCAGTGACGGTGTGGAGAGCTGGTTCGTGTTCTCTCGGTCGGTGGTGAATTGATTCGAGACGGGTTCGCGGCATGAGTTCAGCTTCTGTATAGGCGGTTCCGCAGTTTCGGTAGCAGTCCTTCGGGCTCGGGTACCTTTTGGATTGATTGTTTCTCTACTGGCTTAGGCTCGTTTTGATTGGCTGGGGAAGGGCTTTCTCTATTGATTTCTAGTTTTCTCGTATTAGTTCTCGTTTTTTGAGTATGTGTTTGTGAATTTTGGTCTTGTTTCTTAGGTTTGGGTCGTTGGCCCTAGTACTGATTCCCCTGTGGGGGGCGTTTCTATTCTCATGTGGGGAGCGTTCGTAGTTGGTGTGTTGTTGTCTTTAGTTGTGTCGTGTGTTTTCTTTTCTAGCGTGGCTAGCGAGGTTCTAGGCGGTCGTTCGATCCGTCCTCCAAGTTTCTAGTTCCGGGTTGTATTATTTAGCCTTGGGCTGCTTTGTTGCACAATAGTACATTTTGATATATAATATCCCTATCGTTTTGGCCAAAAAAAATAGCGGAGTTCTTTTTTTTTGCAGGAATAATTAACAGTAATCTCATTTAGGTTCATTATCACGGTTAAAAAAACAATGAAGTAATAATAAAACAACAACATAAAAATTATCAAGAAACATAAAAACAACTCTAAAAAAAATTACCAAATTGTCAAAGAAACATAAAAACAATTTTCAACCTAATCGAACACCACCTATGTAACACCCCGTGTACTTATTTTAGAAATAATAAAATCAGAGTAAATTTTTTGCTTTTTATTTACGAAAAACTCTTAACTTTTATTTTCAAAAATACCCATAGTGACTCGCGGGATGCTACTAACTTATCTCTTTCTCATGCAGACGTAAATAAATACATGCAACCTAATCAAATCCGTTATATAAAGGTACCACGGAGATAAAGGAATTACACATGCATAAGTCTGAATATCTCGTAATACATACTAAGTCTGAATATGCAGAAGGTTAAATACTGAGTGCACGCATAATAATAATACATGTTCATATGAATGACATGCAAATGCGTTATAAAAGGAACTACTCATGACCATGCGCCACTAGTGCTCATGCTCCACGCTGGACTCCGTCACCTGAAAAACTTAATGGGGGCGTGAGCAAACCACTATGCTCCGCAAAGACCAGTAGTAAATAAACATCATCCTTAATAACAATATCATGACCTGAGCATATAAGTAGTTGAGCTTAACTTAACTTAACTGAACTTAATTGAACTTAACTGAACTGAACTGAACTGAATTTAACAGAGCTGAACTTAACTGGAATGAACTTAACTCGACTGAACTCGGCTTAAAGCCACTTGGCACAAGGCCGCTAAATCATGTGCACACTCTGATGGGTCATTAAGGCCCAGCTTGGCCTCCACCAAAACCTAGGATGGGACATTAAGGCCCAGCTCGGCCTCCACCGTAGGCGATATAACTGGACCTAGGATGGCTCATTAAGGCAGGTTAGTGCCTCCACCCTGGGTGATATAACTGGACCTAGGATGGCTCATTAAGGCACGTTAGTTCCTCCACATTGGGTGATATAACTGGACCTAGGATGGCTCATTAAGGCACGTTAGTGCCTCCACCCTGGGTGATATAACTTTTCTCATATATACCTCGGACATGGTACGGAAATTAAAGATGATGTAGAACCAGTACGTGACCCCCACCTGATAAGCTGCTACTGCTAGGCAAGTGTTGGATGACTGGTAGCTGTCGGAGGCTCGACTCTCTCATTAAGCTACATAAATATTTGCAAAATGTACTATGTACTAAGCTAAAACTGAAAACTTGATTCTCATTATTATCTGATCTTACTAGGTTCGCTCGCTCGATTTTTAAAATCATTTAATCTTGATTTAGAGGGTTTATGAGCTATTCTGGAAAAATTACTGACTTTGAGGCTTTCTAAAGTTCTCTGAAATATTTCTAACTTGAGTCTGCTTATCTGATTTATCTGATCTAGCTTATCTGACTTATTTGTTTTTATTTGAACTAGCTTATACTGATCTAACTTAGTTCGGAATAATACTGAATCTCAGTTCACGCTCAAACCGGTATTCCGAACTGAAACTCTGGAATCGTCCAGACTGTCCGGACTGATTCGACTGAGCTAGACAGCGTCTCAATCTGAACTGACCGATTGCTCGTCTAACTGGGTGCAACTCGGTTAACTGTGGTCCGGGTACATATGCAAGGGCACGACATTAGCCGAAGCTCAACTTTTCTACTCGCATCTAGAGTTCATTCGGTCTACCCGGGAAAAGGCCGAACTAGGGTTCTTGACTCAACCGGCTATCTATCTTGTTTTAAGATGAAACTCAAACCCTAAGTTCAATGTGATTTCTAGTGATTTTAGGCCCAACAACTGCAGCTAAATTCTCAACCGAATAATATCTAGTATTTTCACCAAAAGCAGCTAAAGTCTCGAATTTTTAGGCATACCAACCAGTCTCAAAAATTACGAAATTTCAAACATATCACATTTAGCATTTATAAGAGTTTTTCATGAAATTCCATCGCATTTCGAGGCCTTTAGCATTTTTATAAAAAATCGGGCATTTCAGCTACATATTTAAAAATCCGATTAATATAGTAAACGGTCACAAAAAATAACGAAATTAAAACCTAGGCCTCAAGTCAGCTATACGGAATTTATCCGCTAGTTTCGCATTTTTCCAGGCAGTAATCAATATATTCCGAATTTAATGCTATTTATACCGGTATATTCATAATTTATCAAGTAACGCTCGAAATCACCTCCCGTCATTTTTAAAATTAATCCAAATACTTATCTAAGACCATGGAATAAGGGTTAAGCTATTATATCTCTCAGAGTGTTTGAAACCAAAATCAGAAAATGGGAAGAAGCTAGGATAGCGGATCGACTATAGATCGGGTCGGATCTCACTCGGATCTAAGCTAAGAGACTCGGATCCGGGCTGAGGGTGCTGGAAAAAGTCGCTTGTAGTGCCCCATTTATTTCGGATTTAATTAGGATTGTTATTATTCATTTTATTGTCCGATTTTATTTTTATTCATGCGAGATTATTAATTCCTATGTGACTATATGCTCGTAATTGCTTAAGTGTATAAATTTTAATCGAGCTGCATTATTAAGTTATATGATCGTTAGAATCGAGCATCGTGCTAGTCGGGACTTTATCGTGCGCCAATCGAATCGAGCCATTCCCCTAAAACCCCACCCTCCTCTTGTTTTTCGCAGCCCGCGCACCGCACGACTCGCAGGCCGCGCCTGTAGCACCGTCGGGCCACCCGCCATGCACCATGCAATTAGAATAGTGCTTTTAAAATTTTGAATTGAATTATGTAACATCTTTTTTCCTAAAATCAAATTTTATTCCCCATTTAATTCCTCATTATGAGCATGATGAAGTGTTGAGGGGGTTACACTTTGACTTAGCTTTAAAAAAAGAGAAGACACTATATTCACTCCCTCACACTCTCCCTCACGTTTCTCTCCCCCTCTTCACCCTCTCACACAAAATTTCAGAGCTTCCCTCCTCCCTCTCTTTTATATTGTTGTCCGAAAAATCGCGGTACCACCTCCACTCGCGAGCACGCACCAGCCGCAGCACCACCTGCGCGCGACTCCGAACTACCCCACAACCGAGCTGCACCCCGACCATCGCCCGAGCCTCCTTCCTCGACCTGCTAATCGACTTCCAGCAACGAGCCACCGAAGGTTATCACATTCGACGTGCGAGCCGCCTTCGAACATCGAGCACACGCGGACGAGTTCCCTTCCCTTAGGACCGAACAACGCCCGTGAACACTCTGAGCCACCCTCCTTCCCTTGGAGTTTGGTAAATATTGCTAAACTCCAATTATATTATGTAATTATATGTATATTTGTTGATTATATGATATTGCATGATTTATTTGAATTAATTGTGTAAATATTGTATATTATGTATTGCCTAGTATTTTGGTCTATAAGGTTTAAAGTGAAACCTTTATGATCTGTTCTTATCTCGTGGGGACTCTTGGTATATGGAACATTTTTGTGTCCTGGTCACAATGGTTTTGACCTTGTGCAATTTGGATTTATATTTTTCAAGTTATGAATTTTTCAAATTCATGTAGTTGTTGCGATTTGTTAAATGCATGATAAATTGTGTTGTTGTCCAAAAATTATGAAATTTGGGTATGTTAGCTCCCCAGATGTGTATTGACCTTGTGTAAAATTTTCATGGTTTTTGGAATTCGTTTGCTAGGTAAATATTTATTTATTTGTTTCTGCGAAAACTTGCAAAAATCGTATAAAATTGAGTACTGGATGAAAATGCATGAAACTTGGTTTATGTGCTTACTGGATAGTATATTTGATGTCTCAAGAATTATAGGATTCATTAGGTTAGGTTTTTGTTAGAATCATGTATTCTGCTGAAACTTGCAATATTTTTCATAATTCACATGTTCAATGTTTATAGCTGGAATTTATGTACGTTGTTCCAAGCATGCTAAAGTTACTTGTATAAAAATATTAGGTCTTGAATCATTCATTAGACCAGTCATTAAATTCGTACTTGTTTTTTCTGCAAACTTGTTTTAATTTTATAATATCTCATGCTTAAGTGATAGGGCTGAAACTTGGTGGTTTTTCTTTGCTCAGTAAGTTAATTATGTGTCCAAATTTTAGATTAAAACTCATTAGTTAGCCTGGTCATCTCGAATATGTGATTTACTTGTATTATTTTGCAAAATAAAAAAAA
>CACSLK010027831.1:7325231-7341914 GCA_902706635.1 Striga hermonthica | reverse complement strand
AAGAAAAACCGACCTCACCACACTCACACCTCGCCAATTATCAGGTAAGTGTTGTTAAAATTTTCTTTATTATGAATTTTAAATATATGCAAATTACTAAGTCTATGCTCGTTAAGATATCCGAATTTTATAAATCAGATTATATGCTCAACATATATATAAGTATATATATTTTCTTAGTGTATTAAAAATTTATCTTTTACGAAAAAATTTAGATGGCACCCCACGCTCGAAGAGAGATGACAACCTCAGAAGTCGTTACTCAATTTCGTGGATACAATCCTGAGAAATTCTCAGGACAAGGAGATCCTCGTCTAGTGGAGGAGTGGATTCAGGGTCTCGAAACTATTTTTGAGATCACTGAATGCACAGAAAGGCAGCGTATTATTTGTGCTGAAATGCAAATGACCGGAGATGCTCGGCTATGGTGGAACTCCTACTGGGGCATGCGTCCTGGGGAGAAAGAAAATCTCACTTGGATGCAATTCAAGGAGATGATGGAAGAGAAATACTATCCAGCTCACTATCGGGCTGAGATGGAACGTCAATTTTTGGCATTAAAACAAGGAAATCGTACAGTTGATGAGTATGAGAGAGAGTTTACTAGATTGGGATCTTTTGTCAAATATCTGGTGGACACAGAGGCTAAAAAGGCAAGGCGATTCCAAGACGGGTTACTACCAGCAATCCGTCACCATGTAGCTGGACACTGTATTCAGACTTATGCTGATATAGTGGCCAAGGCCCAAGAAGTAGACGCAAGTTTCCGGAGGGGCGATGGCCAAATTTCGGAGCAGCCAATTGCTCAAATTCCAGCTCAACTACCAGTGCAGCCCACGCTTGTCCAGCAGGCTAAAGATAAAAACAAGAGGAAGTGGAAAGGTCCCCAGAATAATAACAAGCAGAAGCAGCAAGCTAATCGACCACAATTTCCAGCATGTGGCAAATGTGGGCGTAGTCATCCAGGAGAATGTTTAGCAGGGCAGAATATTTGCTTTTTCTGTCGGAAGCCTGGTCATAATCTCAAGGAATGTCCAGATAGGCAGCAGCAGAGGAATCAGGGGCAGCCTCAGCAGCAGAGGGCACCTCAAGCTCAAGTGTATGTTGTGGAGCAAGTTCAGGTAGAACAGAACCCAGGTACTATGTCTGGGATGATTATTCTGAACGATATTCCTATTTTTGCATTGTTTGATACGGGAGCGACGCATTCGTTCGTGTCAAAACGATGTATAGAAATCATAGGAGCTAAATTCATTAACACTGTTGACCCTCTTGAGGTAAGCTTAGCCTCAGGACGGAAAATAGTGACGAGTTCTCAGGCAGATAACCTTAGACTCAATATTGGAGGAAGAATCTTGGAGGTCGGCGCGTACGTCATCGAGATGAGGGATTTTGACCTCATACTCGGTATGGATTGGCTAACATGTTACCGTGCTGATATTCGTTGTCATGACCGAGAGGTAATTCTTTATCTTTCGAAGGAGGATCAAATTTCTTTCTACGGCTCGAAGACGCGAACGTTGCCTCGGGTGATTTCTATGGCGAAAGCAAGGAAGATTATAAGACGGGAGGATTGTCAAGGATATTTGGTGAGCATTGTTGACGAAAATTCGAGAGCACAATCACCTCATGATGTTCCAATTGTTCGTGAGTTTGTGGATGTGTTCCCGGACCAATTACCAGGAAGACCACCCAATAGGCAAGTGGAGTTCACAATCGATCTTGTTCCTGGAGCAGCGCCTGTGTCGAAGGCACCATATCGTATGGCACCAAAAGAATTGCAAGAGTTAAAAACTCAAATTCAAGAGTTGTTGAAACTTGGTTTCATTAGACCAAGTGTTTCGCCTTGGGGAGCACCTGTATTGTTTGTCAAGAAGAAGGATGGTTCCATGAGGATGTGTATCGATTATCGGGATTTAAACCGGTTAACGATAAAGAATAAATATCCGCTTCCAAGGATAGATGATTTGTTTGATCAGTTGAGGGGAGCTTGCGTATTTTCAAAGATAGATTTACGCTCAGGCTATCATCAACTAAAGATTAAGGAATCTGATATAGCTAAAACTGCGTTTCGGACAAGATACGGTCACTACGAGTTTGTAGTGATGCCGTTTGGGGTAAGTAATGCACCAGTGGTGTTCATGGATTTGATGAACCGTGTTTTCCACAAGTATTTAGATCAATTTGTCATCGTTTTCATTGATGATATTTTGGTCTATTCTAAGAGTCAAGAAGAGCATGAGCAACATCTAAGGGTTGTTCTCAGTACCCTTAGAAAGGAGAAGTTGTATGCCAAATTCTCTAAGTGTGAGTTTTGGTTGAAGAAAGTGGCATTCTTAGGCCATATTATCACTGAGAAAGGTGTAGAGGTGGATCCAGCAAAGATTGCTGCAATTCAGAATTGGTCAGTACCGAAGAATCCATCAGAAGTTCGAAGTTTTCTCGGATTAGCAGGTTATTATCGTAGATTTATCGAAGGGTTTTCAAAGATTGCTCTCCCTTTGACAAATTTAACGAGAAAATTTGTGAAGTTCGAGTGGTCCGATCGTTGTGAGAAGAGTTTTCAAGAGCTTAAGAAGAAGCTTACATCAACTCCAGTGCTGATTATCCCTGATCCTACTAGAAGTTTCACTATTTATAGTGATGCTTCGAAAAGGGGTCTTGGATGTGTACTCATGCAAGATGGTCAAGTTGTTGCATATGCGTCGCGACAATTAAAACCGTATGAGCAGAATTATCCAACTCATGATTTAGAGTTGGCAGCAGTAGTGCACGCACTTAAGATTTGGAGGCATTATCTCTATGGTGGCCAGTGTGAAATATTCACTGATCACAAGAGTTTGCAGTATATATTCACTCAGAAGGAGCTCAATATGCGCCAAAGGAGATGGTTGGAGCTTGTGAAGGATTATGATTGCACTATCCAATATCATCCGGGAAAGGCGAATGTGGTAGCAGATCCTTTAAGTCGTAAAGTGAAGGGTGGATTGGCATGTTGTATCACTCAGCAGAATCAACTTATTAAAGAGTTTGCTCGGATGCAGATTGAAGTTGTCAGGACACTTCCTAAAGAGGTTACTGGAAGGGTAAACTCAATGAGAGTTCAGCCCATGCTAAGAGAAAGAATTCGGAAGGAGCAATCTTTCGATCAATTTGTTCGGAAGATGGAAGAAAAAGTTCAAGCTGGAGGAGTAGAAAGTTTTTACCGAGGTTCTGATGGAGCATTGGAGTTCAGAGGAAGGATTGTTGTTCCAAAAGTCGAGACCTTGCGGAAGGAGATCTTGACGGAAGCACATAGTGCGCCATATTTAGCTCACCCTGGAAGCACCAAAATGTATCATGACTTGAAAAAGTTGTTTTGGTGGAAAGGGATGAAGAGAGATGCAGCAGATTTTGTGAAGAAGTGTTTGGTCTGTCAGCAAGTTAAGGCCGAGCACCAGAGTCCATTAGGCCTGTTGCAACCAATAGAGATTCCTAAATGGAAGTGGGAAGAAGTTACCATGGATTTTGTTACAGGGCTACCTAAGTCATCAGAACAACATGACGCGATTTGGGTAGTAGTAGACAGGTTGACGAAAGTCGCTCATTTTATGCCTGTATCAATGACCATGTCGATGGACAAGCTAGCAGAAATTTATACTCGTGGAATTATTCGACTACATGGAGTGCCTGTCACAATAATATCTGATCGAGATCCCAGATTCACTAGTAAATTTTGGGAAAGTTTGCATAAGGCAATGGGCACGCAGTTAAGTTTCAGTTCGGCTTATCATCCAGAGACAGATGGCCAGTCAGAAAGATCGATCCAGACGCTTGAAGATATGCTCAGAGCTTGTATTCTGGATAGAGGTTCCAAATGGGAGAAGTGGTTGCCGTTAGTGGAATTTGCTTACAACAACAGCTATCATTCATCAGTTCAAATGGCTCCCTATGAAGCACTTTATGGCCGCAAGTGTCGTTCACCTCTTTATTGGGACGATGTTGGAGAGAAGCAAGTACTTGGCCCGAAGATGATTGAAGAAACTGTTGAACAAGTAGCCTGGATTCGAGAAAGCCTTAAGACTGCTCAAAGTCGGCAAAAATCTTCAGCTGACAAGCATAGACGAGATATGCAATTTGAGGTAGGAGATAAAGTTTTCTTAAAAGTTCGACCCATGAGAGGGATTATTCGTTTTGGGAAGAAAGGAAAGTTGCACCCTCGCTATATTGGTCCGTTCGAAGTTCTAGAACGAGTTGGAGAAGTATCTTATCGATTAGCTTTACCTCCTGAGTTAGCAAGCGTGCATAATGTTTTTCATGTATCGATGTTACGAGCATATGTGTGCGATCCAGAGCATGTGCTTCAGCATAATGAGATACAAATTCAACCAGATTTGACTTATGAGGAGAAACCGGTAGCAGTTTTGGATCGAAAGGTTCATAGACTTCGGAAACGAGATATTCCACTAGTTCGTATCAAGTGGAATAGACATGGAGAATCAGATGCCACTTGGGAGCGAGAAGCAGATATTAGAGCTCGATTTCCAGATTTCAAGTTTTGATGATCTCAGTAAGTTCTATTTTATTTCAAATATTAGTATTTCCGAGGGCGGAAATAGTTTAAGGGGGGTAGATTGTAATATCCCATTCAGTTAAGTATCAGTTATCTTCAAAACCGAGAGATTTTGAGGGTAAATAAGTTTAGAAATTAAAGTTTTTTAAGCCACACGGGTCGTGTCACAAGTGACACGGGTCGTGTGGAGTCACACGAGTCGTGTCACAAGTGACACGAGTCGTGTGGCTCAAGATGCTATCAAAATGTTGTTTCGGCTTTGTGACACGAGTCGTGTCACTAAGTGACACGAGTCGTGTCACTAGGTGACACGGGTCGTGTTGCCGACAAAATTTCAGATTTTTGAGAGTTTGCATTTAATGCCAACCAATATGATTTTCTAGCTATTAATTATGTTAGCTGATAATGTGAATTGTTAGGTGAGGATTTATTTAAGTTGATTAAATTTTAGAAGTTTAAATTGTTTATTTTGTTAATTTTTATACTTCAAATAGTTTATTCCACAATTTTGCCTATAAATAGAGGGTTTCAAAATCAGAATTTTCACACCAAAAATATTTCCAAGTTATAAGAGTGGTAATTATAGTAGAGTGATAATTATAGTGGAGGGAGGAAATTCTTGAAGGAAGGATTTTTGGAGTAAAGAGTTCTTGAAGTGAAGTCTAGAATCTTTTTAAGTTCAAGTCCTTGAAGGAGGTAATTCACTTATGTGAAGATTCATGTTCATATTAAGTTCATGATTTCATGTTAAATAAGTTGTTAGTATGCATGTTTAAGTATTATGATTATTATGTTAAGTTCAAGATGATATAAGGATTAATTAGTATGACTTTGCTAGAATTGAGATTTTGATACTTGTTTCCATGATATAATAGTTTGAAGTTAGTATGCAAATGGATATCATGATATTAAAATGAGAAATGATTAAGTAGTATATATGATAATTTCATGTTAAAGTTTTTAAGAGAAGTTAATATGAAATGTTCATGATGAGTATATTGATAAAAGTATAAATTTTAAGCATTTATGATAAGTTTAATAAGTTTAGAATGCATATTTCATAAATTGTTTTGGTGTTATGATTTAAAGATAAGTTTTATGAGTAATACCAATTAAGACAAGTTTAGTAAGTTACAATTCATGAGGATGATGTTGGTAAAAGATAAGTATATTTGAGTTTATGTATAATTTGAGTTATCTTTAAGCCAATATTTATGTTTTATCAAGTATTATGAGTTACGGCATTGAATAAAAGTTGAGAAGATTTAAAGTTATTAATGTATTTGATTGAGCTATAGCATGTTTCGGATAAGTAATAAATTAATAGTTAAAGTTAAAGAATTTAAGTATGTTATTGAGTATTCGAGCATAAGTACTTAGTATATTTGTTTATATTTTTATGAAGCGTTACAAGTCGGCTACGAGAACAACACTTACAAACAATTTTTCAAGAAGAAAGGTGGGGACCCAGACTGGGTATTACATTGAGTATAATAGCTATTATCATGTTCGAGGTATGTATAAAGTTAAGTAAAGTATTAAGCTCGCTCAGTCAAGACTGGGTTCTGTGGGAGGCGACCCCCAGAATGTGATCACGTGAGAACCGGCCCAAGTTACCGGTAGTTGCAAAGTTCAAGTTAAAGTATCGGTTAGATACTGAAAGATTAAGCTTAGATACATACCAAAGATCATGATATTGATATTATTATTGCTGTTTACTTTAGTATGGGTTTTTCACGGAGTACAGTTGATTAGTACTCACGCCCCACTATTATCATTTTTCAGGAAATAAAGACGGTGCGCAGGTGTGAGGAGCTGTGGTGGTCGTGTATTTGTTGAAGTTTTTATTGAGAATTTCAATAAGGTTTCGGTTTGTAAACCACGCTTGTAAGATTTCCGCTACGTTTCTTTAAGATTTGAAAAGGTGTGATTTTAAGTGTGATTTTAAAGGTTGATTTATCAAGTTGATTGTATGAACTGTTAAGTTTTTATATTTGTTCAATGTTTAAAAATCTGTTTTATTTATGTCTAATTTAGTTGTTAGATGAAGTTTAAGTAAACATATTTTTAAAGTAGATAAGTTAGTAACATCCCGAGTTAAGAAGGTTTCGAAAAATTTATAATTATTTTCGAAATAAGTTGCGAAAAATTTACTCTGATAAGCGGGGTGTTACAGAACTAACTTTGTTTAGAGACTTTGTGTACGAGTAAGGATAAGCATATTGGTTTTATGCTGAACCTTATTTGTCGCAAGGTTTTTGATTTTTGTTTGCGATAACTCTGAGTCCGTGCGCTCGAGAATGCAAAGGTCGGCACAAGCCACTATGGTACCTTGACCTGGAGGCCAGCGACGGTCATTCATCTTGTTGTGATTAAATCGCATGTCGCATCGGAAATAGTTTTCCCCGATCAGGAGTCGTTGACTAATACACGAAAGGTGTCTTACCTTAAAGGATTATGGATGATCTTTTAAGGAGGGTAGTCGAGCCTGGAGCATGTGCATTGTGAAGCGTAGAGCCGCCTGTATTCTCGAACTTACATTTCGTTGTAAACTCTGACAAGTTTTCGTTCTTTTATTTATTTTTGGCCTTCGGGAGAAATCTTTCACTTCCTTGGATTTTTGCAAAACCTTTGAAAACTCTTGTCTTTGTTTTCTTGTTCTCTTGGAGTTTCGAGATCAAGTTTTACGACCTGATTAAGACAAGTGTTTCCAGCTTTCTGCTTGTCTTATATCATTCTTTTAGTTGTGTTTGAGTATTCCATTTATCCGAACCAATTAATTTTTATCGTTATCAAGGACGAGTTGAACCATTTTTGAGCCGCACCAATCATCTGAATGCACCTAACAGTAGTCCGGAGGGTCAGCAAAAAAGACCACCAGACGAGCAAGATGAGTTACAACCAACCTTAGCACCGGGGGAGTCGATCTATTTCATGTCAAAGAATGCTGCACATCGACAATCGTAAACCTAACAGATGGAGATGAAGGATGATCAACTACTATCATGAGGTAAAGACTTGTTCAATCAACTGAGGGCAACTGCAAAATCATCGAAAACCGATTCAAGGTGGATGTACCATCAGTCAGAGATCGAGGAGTCGGCATATCAAAACGGACTCCAGAAACCCATGAGAATATCTACAGTCGAGTAGTGATTTTTTTTGCAATGGCGACTATGACGGAATGTCTGGTTGAAATTCTGCAATGGCATCATAGTCTATCTCTAAGAACGCCGAGACGTAGCGGAAATACCCGAAGAAGTGATCGAGGTCATTTCAATGAAAGAAGCCTCTCGCCTAGACCTTGAGTTGTGAACTCTGGGCAGTGCAGATGAGTGGAGCTCGTTCAGCATTGCTGGCACGAACAACTAATGGAGGAAGAGCTGAAGTGATGGCCGACGCTGTTAGTTGGAAGAGCCAAAGTGAGCTAGCTAGTTGGTGTCTCGGAAAGAGCCGCTGACCTAGTACCCTTCTCGACTGGAGAGCCGCATTAGATTTCCTTTGAGGATTTTTACCTATGCCTAGCGTTGGGTCTTTTTGCGTGTTAGAGTGTGTTGTTGGAATCAGGTAGTGCACTTGGAACTCGGTTTTATGCCCTGTTATTTTTGAGACAGTGAAACTTTTGAATTCGTGTAAAACCAAAAAGCTTGTTTGGAATGAACCCCATTTGTACACATTTTGTGGAGAACCCATCTCTTGCTATTGCCTTAACTTATGTAAAATTCCAAGTCAGAAAATTTTTTGTGTTGAGAAAAACCATGGATTAAATTTTCTTGTCGAAACCTTGAAATTGAAATTTTGGATCTATACTTTGAACCGATCGTCGACCTTGGCTAGGTGGAGCCACATGAAGTGGTGGTTGAGCAGGCACACTCGTGCTGAGAGACGTTAGGCCAACTGCAGGGCCAACCGTTGACTCGCACGAAGGCTGCAGCCACCATCACCGAACGCAGGAACTCCCCAGGCCAGTGTGTACGACCAAACCTTGACCTTGCGGCTGGTCTCTAAACAAGTGCACGTGAGCGTCCTGGCGCCCCACATATGCAGCGCCTTCGAGCATGTTGTCTCTCAGAGGACAGTGCATTAAAAATTCAAGCATCCATTTTATTTTTCTTTTGGACAATTTGACCACCGAGAGTTCTAAGTTCCACCGAACCGCGTTTGCATCCTTGATCGATGGCTTTGATAAGAAAGCGTGGTCGATAGGTTTCATATGCCTATGCGAGGATTTCTCAAGATGGCGAGATAGGGGACTTGTGTTGCCAGCAAACGGAGCCATGAGGGGCTAAGTTTGTGTCGTAGAATTATGTGTTGTACGTATGAGTATAGCAGTGCTATACTGTGTGCATGGTTGCACAGTTACCATGACAACCGCTTCGGAAAGAAGTCACGGGTGTGTCGAGATTGTGGGTAAGTTTTCGGCGTGACCCGGGCACCATGCTGAAACTCAGCTCCACATTTCAACCACGATTGTTTGACTGATGATCTCAAGGTCGAGGCACTATGAGATCTGTTGAGGTCGTGAGTGCATGTTGTGTGTTGCGTCACCATGGGTGTGCCGTTTTGTGTTTTTGTGTATCGAGCGAGTATCTTGAAGATACCATTCGAGTTTCCCATTTTGTATGACTAGAGGTGTGAGACACCTTAGTTCGGGGTATAAAATGGAATCGCCGTCGTGCGATGTGAGCCTTTGTGGAGTCTCAACCGAATCGATGATCTAGCCTAACGGTTGGCCTTACTATCGGAGCTTTTAGGGATGCACGACACGTTGTACACCTCGAGTGGAGGTGATATGTACACCTCGAGTGGAGGAGATGTGTGCAGGTTCCCGGAGCACGTAGTAAACTTTGACGAGCTGCGTATAGGCAGAACCTTACCTGCAAGGAGGTACTGGTGGCCGTGGTGGGACGAAAGGCCCATCAGTCAAGGGACCAGTTGTGGTACTCGTCAAGGACTAAGAGGAGTCGTTTAGGAGATGGTTAGGACTCTAGAGGCCGAGGATGAATTATGGGAGTAGTATATGAACCTCAGAATTTGTGATTCCTCCGGGTATGTGTTCTTGTGAGTTGCATGTTCTCGTGGAATTTCTGAGGATAGAAATCTTTTAAGGAGGGTAGTATTGTAGCGCCCCATTTATTCTGGATTTAATTAGGGTTATTATTATTCATTTTATTGTCCAGTTTTATTTTATTCGTGCGATATTATTAATTTCTATGTGACTATATGCTCGTAATTGCTTAAGTATATAAATTTTAATCGAGCCGCATTATTAAGTTGTATGACATTAGAATCGAGCATCGTGCTACTCGGGACTTTATTGTGCGCCAATCGAATCGAGTCGTTCCCTTAAAACCCCACCCTCCTCTCATCTTTCCCAGCCCGCGCACCGCATGACTCGCGGGCCGCGCCTGTAGCGCCGTCGGGCCGCCCATCATGCACCATGCAATTAGAATAGTGCCTTTTAAATTTTGAATTTGATATAGGATATTATACTGGACCCGGTTTATAGATAAAGCGGATACATATTGGAGGATAAGCCCACTAAGACATCTAAGCCCAACTTGGGCCCAAAAGGTACACTCCCCCTATAAAAGGGGGCCAAGGTATCTCATTCTCTCACACTCTCTATTCATTACATTATTACACTTTCTCTCTCTAGATCTGAGCACTGACTTAAGCATCGGAGGCCCGACGCCGGGGCCACCCCCGGCGTTGGGTTCTGCAGGTACGGAGGCTGGTTCGAGTTGAAGGAGCCCGGGTGAATCTTATTCACTTCATTGGCACCGTCTGTGGGGACCCGACAAAAAAGTCAAACAGAGTCCCGACTGAAAAAATTGGAAAACCTCCTTCTTCTCCACCGGCCACCGCCACCGCCGGCCGCCACCTTCGTCGCCGACCGCCAGAAAACGTGCTCCGATCGGAAAATTGTCTACATCATCGGATAGATCTCATCAAGGTGAATCTACCCTTAAAATTTCATGCAAAAATTCATCCGGGAAGGCCATCAATTTTGCGGTCAAAGTGTCCAGATCTAATAAAATTTTGGTCAAAATCGAGCATTCAAATGCATTTTCCAGACGATCCCGGAAGGCTATGGAAAATCCGAGGGTATCACTGGAATCCTCTCGGCGAGAAGAATCTCCAGGTACAGATATCCGCCGGAAACCGCCGCCTCCGCCGCCGTCCGCCGCCGCCTCCGCCTCCGGCCGCCGACAAAAGTTTCCCGATCTGAAAAATCTGTACACCATCGCGAAGCTCTCGTCGTGCTAGTCCTATCCTTGAAATTTCATGGAAAAATTCCTCCGGCAAGGCCGTCAATTTGCCGGTCAAAGTTCTTGGATCTCACAAAAAATTAGTCAAAATATGGTCATCTTCTCCATTTTTCATGCCGATTTCCGGCGAACCAATGCAAAGCGAGTATGCCATTGGAATCGCCTTGTCAAGGCGCTCGCCCTACCTGTCGTTTTCACCGGATCCGGCGAGGTATCGCCGGGGAAAAATTTTCTGTCGCCGTTGTTGGCGCAGATCTCAACTTGGCACACCCAGTGCAACCATTTTCGGTCCAGGCGGGCTCGCACCCTCTAGCCCAGCGCGAAGGCCCGTCTCCCGCGGCCTAACAGATGGTAAGTACGACCCAGTTGTACGCGGCCCAGTAGCAGTCGATTGGGACCCGACAAAGGAGTCCTGCAAGAAGCCTCTCCAGCCCAGCAACGCGCGTGCGGGCCGTATCTGGCCCACGAAGCCCGCGCGCATCACAGATTTCGGCCCGCGCTTCACAGCCCGATTCACCCTCAAATTTCAGCCCGCGCAGCCCGCGCCTGGCCCGACCCCCAAGCCCGCGTGCAGCCCAGCCTCCAGCCCGCGTTAGCCCGCGCCCCAGCCCGAATACAGCACAACATCTGGCCCGCGAAGAGCCCGCTCCAGGCCCAGCTCCAGCCCTTGCTTCTCCAGCCCAACGGCGCGGCCCAACCCCTTATTTCTGCGGCCCAGCTCCGTGTAGCGCGGCCCAGATGCCTCCATCTCAGCCCAGTTCGACCCATTTGATGTTCACAGTGCCCCATTTCGTACCAGACCAGCGCAAATGGCCCAAAAGTGGTCCAAAATCGCCAAATTGCCCAATTTTGTGCCTAAAATTAGTTCCAGACAATTAAAAGGGAAAGGTAATGCAATTTGAGACATTATTCTCATAATGGAGGTATGTGACTAATTTAAATTTGAAGACTTCAGGATTTAAATTCGATTCATTCACGAATATTATTTGATTGGATCGAGGATACATTATCTAAACAATTCATGAGGATATTGCGACTTTTTCGTGGAAATTATTTGACTTATTGGAGGAAGAAATGTTTAATTTGCTCGAGATGTTATTTGATTTATTCGTGGATATTATTTCACTTGGTTCTTTCATGGAGTATTATGTGATTTACTCGTGGATATTACTTGGTTTGTTCGATGAAAATTGTACGTTTTATTCGTGAGATTTATTCGATTCGTTTGATGATGATTATTTGAGGAATATATTTCATTTATGCATAGAGGATTATCTAATTTGCTCGAGCGGCTTTCGGATTTATTTGAGGATGATTATTTGAGGAATATATTTCATTTATGCATGGATGATTATTTGATTTGCTCGAATGATTGTCGGATTTGTTTGTGGATGATTATGTAATTTGCTCGAGCGATTATGCGACTTACTCATGGACATATTTGAATTTCTGTCGAGGAAATGACAAAATAATCCAAGTCTCGACAAGCTATGGCGGACGAGCTGTTGAGTGTCGAGAACAAAATGAACGAGCATGGATCCACCTAAGGAGGGTGACAAGCAGGGACGAGCCTAGATGATGTCAATCACCGGTGGCGATTTCAAAAGGAACGGGTAACAATCATTCTCTTTTGGAAAGGTAAGACAATTTGGAGCGGTATTCTCGACCTTCAGGTACAAAGCTATTCTCGACTCTTGTTCGGTGGTCGTGTTTAATCGACAGGGGTTTATGGTCATTCTTTGTGTACTCTGGACAAACTATTGAGGAGATTGTGATGCGTATCGACATGGTTGAGATCATTATTTGGATGACTAACAAAATGATTGAGTGTTATTATATCTTGTCATATTCGATGTTTTCCTTTTCGACCTCAGTGGCAGGTCGAAGAATTCGGCACACATTACCATGCACATCCAGGAAAGGGAGGTAGAAAAATACATTCAATATTTTTTATCTCGTTCGACGCAATTATACATTTGATGATACTAACGGAGAGGATCAATTGCTATCATATCTTGTTGTGCTCGATGTGTTTCTGTTTGACCTCAGTGGCAGGTCGAAGAAAAAATCCACCATGACTAAGGCCTCCGGGCTGGGTGGTCGCTTGTTTAGAACACCCCCTGGGGTGGGCAGGTTGGTCGCCTGTTTAGAACATTCCTCGGGGTGGGCAAGTGCCTGAAGAAAAAAAAAAATCCACCATGACTAAGGCCTCCGGGCTGGGTGGTCGCTTGTTTCGATAGGCCCCCTCGGGGTCGGCAAGTGCCTGAAGACAAACTCCACCATGACTAAGGCCTCCGGTCTGGGTGGTCGCTTGGTTAGAACACCCCTTGGGATGCGCAGGCTGGCCCCCTGTTTCGTACATCCCTCGGATTGGGTGGTCAAGTGCCTGAAGAAAAAAAATCCACCATGACTAAGGCCTCCGGGTTGGGTGGTCGCTTGTTTCGATAGGCCCCCTCGGGGTCGGCAAGTGCCTGAAGACAAATTCCACCATGACTAAGGCCTCCGGGCTGGGTGGTCACTTGTTTAGTACACCCCTTGGGATGGGCAGGCTGACCCCCTATTTCGAACATCCCTCGGATTTGGTGGGAAAGTGCGAAGACACGGATAGCTCGAGCAGACCTCGGAGGCAGGTCGATGATTTCTACTCGGTTCTGTTTGATCTGGTATTATTATATATTTGTTCTTAACCCAGTGGCAGGTTGAGGGAAGCCAAAATCCACCATGACTAAGGCCTCCGGGCTGGGTGGTCGATCCTAGTGTTGGGTCGTGAAGACACGGATAGTTCGAGCAGACCTCGGAGGCAGGTCGATGATTTCTTCTTGGTTATATTTGGTTTGTTATCATTGTACATTTGTTCCTAACCCAGTGGCAGGTTGAGGGAAGATAAAATCCACCATGACTAAGGCCTCCGGGGCTGGGTGGTTGATCCTAGTTTTGGGTCGTCAAGACATGGAGCCTATTGGAGACCTCAGTGGCAGGTCGATCAAACTCGCTACGGATAGATCGAGCAGGTTAAAGGATTTATTTGATTTGGTTTTGTGCTATTTGTGCCTCTGACCTCAGTGACAGATCGATCGAACTCGCTACGGATAGCTCGAGCAGACCTCAGTGGCAGGTCGATGATTTCTACTTGGTTCTGTTTGATCTAATATTATTGCATATCTGTCCTTAACCTCAGTGACAGGTCGAGATGGAGCTCATTACAGATAGCTCGAGCAGGTTAATGGTTTTATTCGATGTGGTTTCGTGGTATTTGACGTTTTCGATCTCAGTGGCAGGTCGACGATTTTATTTGACTCTGGTTTCGTCAAATTGATTTTTCGACTTAAAGGGGAGGTAGTATATTCATTTTTGCTCGAACAGGTTGGTTATCGAATTTGGTTTATCAAATTTGTTTTTCGACCTTAGTGGTGGGTCAAGTATGTTCATTTTTGCTCGAGCAGGCTGTTGGATGATTCTGGTTTATCGAAATTATTTTTCGACCCCAGTGGCGGGTCATGTATATTCATTTTTGCTCGAGCAGGTTGTTTGTTGATTCTGGTTTTATCGAATTCATTTTTCGACTCCAGTGGCGGGTCGAGTATATTCATTATGGCTCGAGCAAGTTGTTTGTTGATCCTGGTTTGATCGCTTGTTGAATCTGGTTTTATCGAAATCATTTTTCGATCCCAGTGGCGGGTCAGGTATATTCATTTTTGCTCCCGCAGGTTGTTGGATGATTCTGGTTTATCGAAATTATTTTTCGACCCCAGTGGCGGGTCATGTATATTCATTTTTGCTCGAGCAGGTTGATTGTTGATTCTGGTTTATCGAATTTGTTTTTCGACCTTAGTGGTGGGTCGAGTATGTTCATTTTTGCTCGAGCAGGCTGTTGGATGATTCTGGTTTATCGAAATTATTTTTTGATCCCAATGGCGGGTCATGTATATTCATTTTTGCTCGAGCAGGTTGTTTGTTGATTCTGGTTTTATCGAAATCATTTTTCGATCCCAGTGGCGGGTCAGGTATATTCATTTTTGCTCGAGCAGGTTGTTGGATGATTCTGCTTTATCGAAATTATTTTTCGACCCCAGTGGCGGGTCATGTATATTCATTTTTGCTCGAGCAGGCTGTTGGATGATTCTGGTTTATCGAAATTATTTTTCGACCCCAGTGGCGGGTCATGTATATTTATTTTTGCTCGAGCAGGTTGTTTGTTGATTCTGGTTTTATCGAATTCATTTTTCGACTCCAGTGGCGGGTCGAGTATATTCATTATGGCTCGAGCAAGTTGTTTGTTGATCCTGGTTTGATCGCTTGTTGATTCTGGTTTTATCGAAATCATTTTTCGATCCCAGTGGCGGGTCAGGTATATTCATTTTTGCTCGAGCGAGTTGTTTGTTGATCATAGTTTGTCGAATTGATTTTTTGACTTCAGTGGCGGGTCGAGTACATTCATTATGGCTTGAGCAGGTTGGTGGTTGATTTAGTTTTCAAAGGAATATACAACAGGCTTGAATTTTAAATTTTGAACTGAGGGGCGATAGGACGAGGGGGTATAAGAGAGCTCGAACATGGTGATCGAAACACAACAGACGTAAATTCAAATTTTCAAATTCAAGATTTTAGGGAGTGGTCATTCAGTTTATGTCTTTAGACCTCATCGACGATTATCAGTGGTCCTTCGGGTTTTGGTTCTCGTTTTCAGCGGCATCGCGGTTCTTGTTTTTCGACCACATCTGTGGTCTCTTGATTCTCGGTTTTCGACATCCGTGGTATCGACTCTCGGTTTTCGACCACATCCGTGGTCTCTTGATTCTCGGTTTTCGACATCCGTGGTATCGACTCTCGGTTTTCGACCTCCACGGTCTCGATGCTCGATATTCGACCTTCACGGTCTCGACGCTCGGTTTTCGACCTCCGCGGTCTCGACTCTCAGTTTTCAATCTCCGTGGTCTCGACTCTCGGTTTTCGACCTCCGCGGTCTCGACGCTCGGTTTTCGACCCCCGCGGTCTCGACTCTCAGTTTTCCATCTCCGTGGACTCGACTCTCGGTTTCCGACCTCCGCGGTCTCGACTCTCGGTTTCCGACCTCCGCGGTCTCGACGCTCGGTTTTTGACCTCCGCGGTCTCGACTCTCGGTTTTCGACCTCCACGGTCTCGACTCTCGATTTTCGACCTCCACGGTCTTGACGCTCGATATTCGACCTCCGTGGTCTCGACTCTCAGTTTTCGACCTCCACGGTCTCGACTCTCGATATTCGACCTCCACAGTCTCGACGCTCGATATTCGACCTCCGCGGTCTCGACGCTCGATATTCGACCTCCGCGGTCTCGACTCTCGATTTTTGACCTCCACGCTCTCGACGCTCAGTTTTCGACCTCCGCAGTCTCAATTCTCGGTTTTCGACTTCAGCGGTCTCGGTTCAGTTTTCGACCTCAGTTGACGTTCGACTTTTGGTGTTCGACTTTAGTGGCAAGTCATTAGGTTCTTGTCCTTATTGACAAATCTTTCGGTTTTCGACCCCGATGTCAGATCATTCAGTTTCCAACCTCCGTGGTCTTACGATTTTTGATCTTGAGATCTCAAAGCTCATTTGGAGGATATTTCAGTGGTTATTCAATGGTCATTCGACTTTCGATGCTCGATCTTAGTGGCAAGTGGAAGAAAACAACTCGAAGAGGCCTTTCACTCTTGGATCGAGTTATGCTTACTCGACCAGAGTGGGGGGGACTAGATGATATAGGATATTATACTATACCCGGTTTAGTGGATAAAGCGGATACATATTGGAAGATAAGCCCACTAAGACATCTAAGCCCAACTTGGGCCCAAAAGGTACACTCCCCCTATAAAAGGGGGGCCAAGGTACCTCATTC
>CACSLK010027831.1:7310208-7325153 GCA_902706635.1 Striga hermonthica | reverse complement strand
TTCTCTCACACTCTCTATTCATTACATTACTACACTTTCTCTCTCTTGATCTGAGCACTGACTTAAGCATCGAAGGCCCGACGTCGGGGCCACCCCCGGCGTTGGGTTCTGCAGGTACGGAGGCCGGTTCGAGTTGAAGGAGCCCGGGTGAATCTTATTCACTTCAGAATTGAATTATGTAACATCTTATTTCCTAAAATCAGATTTTATTCGCCATTTTAATTCCTCATTATGAGCATGATCATGTCTTGAGGGGGTTACACTTTGACTTAGTTTTTTTTTTTTTAAAAAAAAAAGAGTAGACACTCTATTCTCTCCCTCACGCTCTCCCTCCCGTTTCTCTCCCCCTCTTCACCCTCTCACTCAAAAATTTCAGACCTTCCCTCCTCCTTCTCTCTTATATTGTTGTCGGAAAAATCGCCGTAGCACCTCCACTCGCGAGCCCGCATCAGTCGCACCACCACGCCGAACTACCCCACAGCCGAGCTGCGCCCCGACCGTCGTCCGAGCCTCCTTCCTCGACCTGTTGTTTCACGTCCATCAATGAGCAACCGGAGGTTATCACATTCAACGTACGAGCCGCCTTCGAACGCCGAGCACACGTAGACGAGTTCCCCGCCCTTAGGACCGAACCAAACCCGTGAACACTCCGAGCCGGCCTCCTTCCCTTGGAGTTTGGTAAATATTGCTAAACTCCAATTATATTATGTAATTATATGTTATTTGCTGATTTTATGATATTACATGATTTATTTGAATTAAATTGTGTAATTATTGTATTTTATGTATTGGCTAGTATTTTGGTCTATAAGGTTTAAAGTGAAACCTTTATGATCTGTTCTTATCTCGTGGAGACCTCTTGGAATATGGAACATTTTTGTGTCATGGTCACAATAGTTTTGACCTTGTGCAATTTGGATTTATATTTTTCAAGTTATGAATTTTTTAAATTCATGTGGTTGCTACGATTTGTTAAATGCATGATAAATTTTATTGTTGTCCAAAAATTATGAAATTTGGATATGTTGCTGCCTAATGTATTTACCTTGTATAAAATGTTTCATGATTTTTAGATTTCGTTTGCTAGGGTAAGTAATTATTTGTTTGTTTCTGCAGAAACTTGCAAAAATCTTATTAGATTGAGTTCTTGATAAAAATACATGAAACTTGTTTTATATGCTTATTTGGTATTATATTTGATGTGGTAAAAATCTCAGGAATTATAGGATTCATTAGGTTAGGTTTTTGTTAGAATCATATATTCTGCTGAAACTTGCAATATTTTTCATAATTCACATGTTCAATGTTTATAGCTGAAATTTTTATATGTTGTTCCCAGCATGCTAAAGTTACTTGTATGAAAATATTAGGTCCTGAATTATTCATTAGGTCAGTCATTAAATTCGTATTTGTTTTTTCTGCAAACTTGTTTTAATTTTATAAAATCACATGCTTAAGTGATAGAGCTGAAACTTGGTGGTATTGTTTTGCTCAGTAAGTTATATTATGTATCCAAATTTTAGATTAAAACTCATTCGTTAGCCTGGTCATCTTGAATATGTGATTTACTTGTATTATTTTGCCAAAAAAAAAAATAGCTTATTATGTTTAAGTTTGAATTTTGTGTGATCCTTCATAAATGTTGTTCCATGTTGATGTTTGATATTTACTTGTTATTTGGAGTCAAACCCTCGGGTGGATTTTGGAGTAGCCCTATTATTACCCGGTTCTCGGACGTTCTTTCGAACTGTTGACCCCCTTTGGCTTGACTTGGCCAACCCCTATTTGACTTTTATGTGACTATCCCTTACTTGGTTCCGAGTTGAGTCAAATGTTCCATAACTCCACGAGACTTTCCACGAGCTCCACGAGACTTTCCACGAGCCACTTAGTTGAAGTGTTTCAACTAAGTTTATGTGTTCGTTGGATTAGATTGTAATCGAGAGGCTATCTTGATTTCGTCTAGGTGTTTTAAGGTGTTGATCTCACAACTTATCCGAGCCTCGCATTTGTGATTAATTGCTGCTTTCAAGTGGGTACATTTCGTTGTATCTATAATTATCGCACTTGTTATTTCGTATAAAATGATCGTTTCGATAGCTGTTGTATGCGTGAGAACCCTAGTCTAAGTGTCCCGTCGATAGTGCCTTTGATGAATGCATAAGCAGTGAGAGGTCACCTGCCCGTTGTATCCGGGAGGAGGACGCCCTAGCCCTTGTGTTGGGGAAAAACAGCTCCACTGTCTCCTGGAAAGAATCCCTTAGCCCGTGTCGAGCCGGGGTGGGAAGGTTTCCGGTTACTCCATGCTAATGTCTGATCGGAAGATTGTTGTATGTACATAGAACGTTTGCGACAGGGCCATATAGGGAATTAGAGCTTGGATTCTATGTATACTTTACTTATGGTTTTGAATCTTTATGCAAAATATACTGTGCGGTATTGGTGAGCATGATGGTTTTGCTCACCCCCATTGTTTTTTGTCCTCTTGTTTCCTCTTTCTATTTTTAGGTTGAGCATGGTTGGCGGCGGCATCGAGAGACGATCGAGTGGTGGTCATTGGGTTGATGTGTCTTTTGCTTCTGCTATTATTATATATGTTGGATTGCGTGTTACTTGGGATTATTATGCTCCCGTTTAAATTATGTTGAATCCTGTTAAACTTTTGGGTGTATTTTGAGACTTCTGAATAATCTAGTTTGATTATTATAAGTGTTAGTTTGCATGTGTAGGTTCTTTATGTTTATTCTTATTTGTTTATTTATTTTTGTAGTTAAGTAGCGCCCGTCGATATTTAAAGTTTTAAATTGATATTTTGCGAAAAATTAACTCTGGTTTTTATAAATAAATTCGATAAATTCTTTAAAATAAAATGGGGCGTTACATCGCTGGGCTCGGTTTCTGAGGTGCTGGCCGCGGTGGTGAGCTCGTGGTGGCTCGTGGACGGTCCGAGGCACGCGGGTTTGAGCTGCAGACGTACTCGCCGGAGATGGTGGCGTGACTGTGCTTTTTCCGGCAAGGTGAGCTGGAAACGGAATAATGGAGCTGCTGGTCATGCTACAGGAACGCCGGGAAGCTGCTCGCGAATGGCTCGCTGCTGGTTGAGGCTGAGTGGAGCTTGGAACCGCGCTGCTACAGTGACGCTGGAAAGTTGCGATGGTGGTGGCGCGTGGAGGTGCTGGTGCACATGGAAGGGTCACGCTCGTCGCTGTGTACGGACGACAGAGCAGTGGTGCACGAATGGGCATCGCCGTGAAGTTGAAGGCGAGCTCGCCGGATCTGTGAGTTGGTGGTCGTGGCTTGTCGTGAAGGGCACATGCAGGAGCTCGAGTTGGGACCGTGAAGGAGCTGTTGGTCGTGAGTTTGAGCTGATGGGGCACGAGGATGCAGACTGAGCTTGGTCGTGGCTCGTGAGGTGGCGCGGACAGAGGTGTGACTCGCCGGCGGCGGCGGTTTTGGCCGAAAAAGAGAGGAGTTCGCCGGAAAATGGCTCAAGCCATGGTTGATGGTGAAGAAAGCTTATGTTCTTTGGTTTTGAAGGTGGGTTTTGACTTTATGAAGCTAAATCTTGGTATAAGCTAAGACACCTTGTACATTTTTGCACTAGATCTTGGAAAATGAGGTGTTTCTAAGGCTAGATCTTGAAATGAAAGAGGATGTTTGGGAGTGATGATGAATAGTGGTGTAGAGAGAGGCTAGGGTTTGAGTGTTTTTGTGTGTGGGAAATGAGGGTGTTGGGGTTTTTATACCCCAACACAAGATTAGGGTTTCCCTTGAGTCTTAGGCTTTATGTTGGACTCGATTTAAATTGACTTGGGCTTAGGAAAATTAGTCGACTCGACTTAGGAATTAAAATGCTCGGCCAAGTAAAATATAATGGGATTGAAATAATAATCTCGGCTTGGACCGAAAAATAATATTGGGCTCGAGGTTAAAATTATTGGGCTTGCTCGGGAGTTATAAATTCCCGACTTTTCTACTACTCGATAAAAATAATTTATCGAGACTTAGACTTAGGATTTTTATCTCGTTTCTGAAATAATAATTGGGACGTTCCCTTCATGGCTTAGACTTGAAATTTAACAAATTATGCGATTAATACTAATAATTCTTGGCATAATTAATATATTACTATTTCTGATAAATAAAGTTGAGCTAAATATATAATTTTGGGCCAAGGCTTACAATCTAAACCATCTCAACTTGTCAATTTCAGGTCACCGTACATCACCAACATTAAACATCCGTCGGCGCCTTCTTTCAGCGCTTGATCAACAGTTTTCTACTCCGTTGAACCGGTCTGCCTCCAGAACTGGCGACTTCTCAAACTCGCACACCCAGTACTGTCGCCGCGCATGCGGCCTCATCCGTTCTAGATCCTTTGTTTCCTCAGGACTGACGAGGGAAAAAATGGGAGGCTAATCTTATGGACCAGACGGTTCACATGTTCGGCTCTTTTGGGCGGTAAAATTCTGACCTGGCATAACCGGGAGAGACTCGCCGTGGAGTCGTCGTCGACAAATTGAGACAACCACTTCAGATTTTCCAAATCGTCAGCTTGCAACAAATTTTATCAATTAAAAAAAAAATAATTACTTAAATAAATCATAACAAATTGAGAAATTAAGCCACAAAAATACAGAAACAGAGTATGGTAAATCAAAATTATGGAAGAAAAAAATTTGGGCGAGATTAGAGGAAAATTTACCGGGATGACAAGTTCACCAAGTGAAAAAGTGAGAAGAAAGAGAGGAACAAGAAGAAACGTAACCATGAGATACAAGAAAGAAAAAGAGAAAAAAAAAGTGGGATAATACCAAAAGCTGTGTTGGCTACAAAAACTAAAATTTAAATTAAGAATAAAAACCTTCAAAATTTTGAAAACCTAGAAACGTCCACAAAAAAAAAATGTACAGTTAGAAACAAAATAATTGAATTTGTCTAAATAATAAGTTGAGATAATTATGTAAACTGTCTAAACATAAAGATATTTTTTTTTAACCAACGATAGGAAATACTCATATAAAAACAACTGTTCAAGTACAGACCGATGCTACCAACTGGTAGAAAATAACTGGGAGAACCACTACATCTAGTGGCCTACAAGACAACCAAATCAGAGATACCAAGCCGGCATAACAGCCTGAACCAAGGCACTACAAGACCTAACCAACTGAAACCAACAAACAGAGGAAACAAACTAAACAAAAACAGGGCACAATCCCAGAACAACAGGACAACTAGCTAGCTAAGACCAAAGAAAAAAACAAAAAAGGAACAGGAAACCAACAGCAACAAACTAGAACTAGAAAGAACAGAGCCTCAGCAGACTTCACTTAGCAGCAGCATAGCAAAATTTCTTCCACTCCAAGACTGCTCTATTAACAATCACAACTTCAGGGAGCCTTTCAGAATTGAATACCCAGAGGTTACAAAAACGCCACAGCCACCACAAGATATATGTTGATAACTGGATTCTAGCTTCAGAAATGTCTGACTTGTCTAAGCTACAAATCTGCCACCACCATAATCTGAAGTTAGTGTCTGGGAGAGGAGAGTGATCCCATGACACAGGGGCAAGTCTCTAAACCAATTTAGCTTTAGGACAATGCAAAAGAAGATGCTCAGTTGTTTCTTCTGCTTCCCCACAAACGTTGCAAATAACATCAACTTCTATCCCTTTCTTTCTCAAATTCATACTCACAGGAAGAATACCAGTAAAGCACTTCCAAATAAAGTGTTTAATTTTCCCCAGAACTCTCAGCTTCCAACTCCTATTTCTAACCAAGGTATCAGCATTACCAGACTTACTGCCTTCTGCAATGTCAAGACTAAGGATTTTTCAGTCATCGGAAAGGAGTAGGAATCAGAAACAGAGAATGCACCTTTCTTATTTACCTTCCATCTCCACACATCCTCTCTGTCAGAAGAAATAGTGTCAATTTGCAGAATGGCTGCACTATCAGAGGCAGAGAATAGACTTCTAACCAAGTCCTCATTCCAGTGCCTTCTTGTTACATCCAAGAGATCAGCAACCCAGACATGAGAAGGTGAAGGGGTATTAATGAGTTTAGGAGCCAATCCCTTGAGAAGAGGGACCCATACACCATCAAGAATCCTGGTATTCTGCCCTGATCTCACTTCTTTCATGCAGTTCAGAGTAAAGGTAGGGAGTACTAAAAGACAATTATTCCAGAGCCATGAAGAGGAGGAGTTCTTCACAGCTTCAAAAACAGAAGTATTGGGGGAATACTTACTTTTGAGAATTTGACTTACAAGGAGAGTAAGTTGAGTGGTGATTCTCCAGAGCTGTTTGAGTATAAGAGCCTCATTGAATATTCTTATATCTTGGAAGCCCAATCCCCCTTTCTGTTTAGGAAATGATAGAAAATTCCAGCTCCTCCAGTGAATTCCTTTTGCCTGAGAGTCTCCCTTACTCCACCAAAATTGGGCAGTGAGTTGAG
The DNA here is from genome assembly GCA_902706635.1 of Striga hermonthica. Taxonomy (NCBI): domain Eukaryota; kingdom Viridiplantae; phylum Streptophyta; class Magnoliopsida; order Lamiales; family Orobanchaceae; genus Striga; species Striga hermonthica. The sequence continues at coordinate 7,318,692 of CACSLK010027831.1, read as the reverse complement.
AAATTTCTTTACAGATTCCAATTGATAGCCTGAAGGTGGACATGGCAAAGACAGGAAAAGATTTGATCACAGCCTTGATCAAGACTTCTGTACCTGCAGTAGAGAGGAATCTATTCCTCCAATTGACCAGTCTCTGCCTCACAGTTTGGACAACAAAATCAAAAGCTTCTTTTTTGGACTTACCAATACCAAGAGGGAGCCCAAGATATCTGGTAGAGGAATGAGCAGAAATACCAGTAAGCACAGCACACACATCATTTTTGACAGAGGAATCTATATTTATGCTGAAGAAGACTGTGGACTTAGACAAATTCACTTTTTGGCCTGAAAAAGCTTCATAAGTGGTAAGCAGATCCTTCAAGGGCAGGGCTTAGCCAATATCTGCCTTACAGAACACTAAAGAATCATCATCAAATAACAAGTGGGTAAGTAAGGGCCCATTCTTAGATAGTCTGACACCTCTGAAGATCCCACCAGCAGCAGCAGAGCTAATTAGGACAAATAAAGCTTCTAAAACAATGAGGAAGAGGTAAGGGGCAATGGGGTCCCTTTGCCTCAACCCTCTATAAGGATGAATCAACCCCACAACTTCACCTCTTAGCATAAAGGAAAAAGAAGTGGAAATAACACAGTACAAGATCCAGTTTACAAAAGAAATAGCAAACCCCATTTTAAGCATCAAAGATCTCAGGCAATGCCATTCAACCCGGTCGTAGGCTTTCATCATATCAAGTTTAACTGCCATAAAACAGTATTTACCTTATCTGTGCCTATTCAGATAATGGAATCCTTCATGAGCTATAATAATATTATAATGGAATCCTTCATGAGCTGTCTCCCAGGGATAAAAGCTCCCTAATTATCACTAATGCAAGCATGAAGACATGTTTTAAGCCTTGAAGCAAGAATTTTAGAGATAAGTTTGTAAACCATAGTGCACAGACTAATGGGTCTGTAATGGTTTAATGAAGTAGGCTGGGCACATTTGGGGATTAATGTCACAATAGTATGATTCCAATATTTAAGGAAAAGGCCAGAAAGGAAGAAACTCTTGACAGCACCACACAAGTCTTTATGAATCACAGGCCAGAAATGTTGTAGAATAAAGTTGTCGTACCTTCCTCCCCTGGGGCTTTTAAGAGATTCATCATAAACAGAGTTGATTTGATTTCCTCATCATCTACTTCAGCAGTTAGGACTTCATTCATCTCAGGAGTAATAGAGTGTGGAATGAGGTTGAGAATTCTGTCATCTCTTGAGGAGCCACCAGAAGTGAGGAGCTTCTTATAATAGGCAGAGATATGAGATTCCAGCTCCTCAGAAGTTTCAAAAACTCTGTTGTGCTCATCAACTAGTCGGGTTATAGCATTTTTCTTTCTTCTCTGCATGGTGACCGCATGGAAATATCTAGTGTTTTGATCCCCCTCTTCCAGCCATTGGGTCCTTGACTTTTGCTGCTAGTACTGCTCCTCAGTGCAATGTGCATTATCCAGCTCTCTCTTGATAGTCTCTCACTCATCCCAGTTCTTGCCATCTCCTAAGGATCTCATTTCTTCCAGTTTCAAGGTGAGAGCTCTGATCTATTGCTTGTTCTCAGACCCAAAATGTTTTCTCCAGGATGATAAAGCAATCCTGGTCATTTTGACTTGTTCTTTAAGCTTGAAGAATGGAGTGCCCAACTGCTCGATGTTCCAGGCCTTACTCACAGTGTCATTGATCCCCGACTTCAACACCCATCTCTTGTCAAAGGTAAACCGTCTCTTTCTCTTTCTATCAACCACCTCAGATTGTAAAAGAAGCATTCTATGGTCTGAAGCACTTCTAAAAAGATTGGACATTTGAGAGAGAGGGTACTTGGATAGCCACCCCAGGGAGCCATAGGCTTTATCGAGCTTTTCCTCCACAATGCCTTCACCAATTCTGTTATTGCACCATGTGAATTGGTACCCACTCATATGAAGTTCAGTCATGCCCATGCTAGCAACAAAATTCAAGAAAGGCATCATGCTTCTGAGTGATCTAGGCCTCCCACCCTTCTTGTCCTCCTCTCTGGTGATGTCATTCCAGTCCCCAATCATGCACCATGAGTCTGACCACAGATGGCTATCTATCTCCAAACATTGCCATTGCTCTGCTCTTATAGAAAACTCAGTGTTCATGTAAACAAAGATGAGCCAGCAAGGAGTCTTTTCAGGGGCCACAGAAAACTGAATTTGAATGGAGCAGTCAGTGCTTCTAAGTTGGAGAATCTTAACCTGCATATCCCAGCACAATAACATGCCACCTTTTGTACCAACCGGATCAACAAATTGAAATCTATCCTCAAAACCAAGCCTATGACAAAACTTAATAGTAAATTTTTTTGATTTTTTTGTTTCAGATAAAAAAAGAAAATGAGGGAAGTGAGTATGCATTGCCTCTCGAATTTGGGGAATTGTAGAGGGCCCTCCCAGTTCTCTAAAATTCCACACCATGGCTAGCATTGGGCACTGTGGGGCTAATTAGGGCTGGCTACCTCCACCTCTTTGACTGACTTTTTCTGCTTCTTGAAAACACTTGCTTGCTCTCCTGTTGAAGTCCTAGTTTCTTTGATAATTGGATATGGTTGTCTAGGTCTCTTAGCACCTTGAAAGTCATGATGAGAGCTAGTAATTTTAACCCCAGATGCTTTTGAGCCAACCCTAGCAGATGTCCTCCTCGATATCCTTTGTTTTGGGGATGTGGTTACCACCTCCTTACCTTTACCCAGGGGCTGAGTGTTTGCCTCCATGATCTCCATCCTTTGCTCATCCCCTTCTGGAATAAGATCCAGATGATTTCCAGCTTCATTTGGAGATACTGGATTGTGAATAGCAACAACAAGCATGATATCTTCTTCTGTCTCTTCTGGCACTGATGAGGAGGATTCTACAAGACATAGGCTTTTTTATGGAATCTCTTTTCCTTGTGACTGAGGATGTGGATTGGGTTCCCCATTTTGATGTTGAGTAGAAGTTCTCAGCACTTGGTCTGTTTGATTCATTCCAGAGGATGTACTCTGAGGATTCTTGATGAAGTTATCCACAAAGTGTTTTCCAAAAGAAGAGGGCTCGCTATTATTACTCGCCAAGGGAGAGCCTGTGAGAGCATATCCTCCAGGAGCACGAATCCAATCACCATACTGACCTGCTTTCATCGCACGGTTTGCAATATCCGCCACTTGCTTCTTACAGTTACGATCAAAATGCCCCAATTTGCCGCAGTAATAGCAGAGGCTTTCAATCTTTTCATATTTAAAATGGACCTTGACTGTTTGCTCACCCAGTCTAATGAATGACCACCTAGGGAGAGGTTGGTTCATGTCGAGGATGACCTGAATACGTATAATGCGCCCTCCAATGTTCCCAACACGAGCCAAATTCACATTACGGACACCTTTGAAGGATCTTTCTAACTTCAACCCAACCTCTGTGCTCAGCCAATTAATGGGCACCCCATAGACTTAAGCCCATACCAGAAGTTCTCCAAATTTGTCATGGCAACAGGACAGTCCCTCCATCCATTCTGACAAGATCAAGTGCTGATTTTCAAACATCCAGCTCCTGCCTAAGTCGATCTGCAAGAGGGCTTCTCAATTTGGGAAAATGAATTGGAAGTAGTTGGATGATAACTCTCTAACATCCAGAGAATTACGCAATTTCCATAACATTCCCATTGTTCGTTGCATCCCCAACCAATTAGCCTTTCTATCTCCATGGACTTTCCCAAACAAGCTGCGGCCGCATTCTTCCGCACTGATGCTGACATCTTTAGGATCGATGTCAATAACTAGGGTTTCTGCTTCCGCAATCGACACATTCTCCAGCTTTTGCCCTAATTCGTCCTCCATAAGAAATCAGGACCTCTCCTCCCTTCACACCACCTACTCTCCGAACCCGAAGAAGAACCTCCCCCAGGAGAAGAAACTCTCAATGGAGAAGACGAACTCTCTTACCTTGGAGAAGAAAAAACTGCTATGAAACAAATGCACTTAAAGTGCATGTGAATGCACATTATCGTAACAATGTGTGCAATTATCACATAAACATAAAGATAGGGGTGTCATTTATTTTAGATGAATTTACACCACATACCATTCAATACACTTTATATTACATCTATTCACTCAATAAATATTTATTTGCAACTCTACTAAATTCTGAATACTTATTTGCACATATACCAGATTTTTAATTTTGTTAATTATAGAGAAGATTGCCCTATTGAAAGTACAATAATTTTCCAAAGATATAGCCCGATTGGATGCTCGTTCCAACTTTCACCCATTTAATTCTCTAGCGAAAAGAAATAAAATCTCTCTCTCTCTCTCTCTCTCTCACGAAGACTAAGGTCAGGAAGCGGCGCCGGCGACACGTCGTCGAAGCACATAATCTCTCTATATCTCTCTCTCTCTGTCGTTCGATCTCCGGCAAATCCGTATCCTTTAAAGGGGATAAATGCCCATCTTTAAAGGGGCCCAAGAGGATAGACAAAAGACTCGACGTTGAACCGAGGTAGCAGGTGTACCGTCGTATCGTCTGCTGCCGGTATTCCTTAATTTCTCATGTGCTTTATGCTTGTACGTATTGAAACCTCAAATTTTATGCTTGAATACTCCTCGAGAAACCTAGTTCCCGTATGTTGATGTTTATTTTATTAAGGAAATGGCTTAGTGTTTTTTCTTATTCTTTTTTCCTTGATCATTCCTTGAGAAACCTAGTTTAGATTCCATGATGTATGATTCATCAATCAGACTTTTGTGCTTGAAATTCATGTTTCTATGGCATCAGGGAAGAGAAAAAACCCTCGATTCTCATCTGGATTTTGTCTGTGCTGCAGATATTTTGGTGGATTGAATTGTATTTTTGTTGTACTGAATCTGATCCTATTTATAGAAATAATTATATACCTGGAAGAGTTTAGCAGTACCCAACCTCAATGTCGACAAAGGGTCTCCACCGGTTTACGCTAGAGAAATTCTCTATGTGCACCGAAGTCGAATCCGAAAAGCACATTCTAAATGATTCTTTTACAGTTGGTGGCCACCGATGGGCATTGGTCGTCTTTCCCGTTTTGTGTATTGCTGAAGCACGACCAGCATGGTTTGCGTGTATATGTAGTATAAGTTCAGTGTATGTGCAGTATATGTTTTAGATGAAAAACTTCTCAGAGGATAATTGTTGAACACTTGATGTGCTTGATTCGTAGATAGATAGTTTTAATTTTGTATAAGTTGTGGGTATATGTTGTGTATATATGGAGTATATGTTATGTATAATATAAGGGCTGCCTTATATGTTTGTATGGTTTATATTGATAAAGCATAAACTGATTTTTTTTTTTTTTTTTGTATATGTATGGTTTATATTCAGTATATTTTTAGTATATGATAGAAAAATTTATTGCGAGACATAATTTTTATGTATAAAATCTACTTATATTTAGCACAAACTGAATTTTTTTGTTGGTGTTGTGTATATGTATGATTTTATATGAAGAAATCTATTATAATATGTTTTAAACTATATATATACTTTTATGTATAAAAGAAAAAGAAAAAAAGAAAAAAAAAAGAGGAATATATAATTTTTTTATGGAAGACATTTTTTTCATACATATACTGAAAATATACTAAAATAAACGCAATATATACCACCTGACAAGTGCGTGAATTAAGAGATTTCAGTTGCGCACATATACTGAATATATACTAACATAAACGTAATATATACCACCTGACAGCTACGTGAATTAAAGAAAATCCAGTTGCGCGAATAAAGGAATTAAATGAGTAAGTTATTTATTTTCATTTCTCTCTCTTATGAGTCAATTTTTTTTGTATGGTAACTGAAATCAAGCAAATATCCAATTAATTCAATAGATTAGCTACATATGTAATTAAATTTATAGTACCTGTCAAATTGTAAATAAATCTAAATATTGTAGCATAGATGCAAATTTCTCTTTATTTTATTCATCTAAAAGTTTGTAACTGAAATCAGGCCCAGGTCTAAGCCCAAACGGGTCCACTAAATGGCCCAGCTAGTTCAATGCAGCCCTAAATTTACACAAAGGAAAGAAGAAACTAAATTTTGACCTTCTTTATTTCTCAATATTCCAATCACACCCGCAGTGTTAAAATTTTTTTACATAAAAGTGCCACTCTTAAAACCCTAGTTTTGTTCTTCCATCTTCCGCCTACAGTCCCCTTCCGCATACCGATCGAAGAAAAAAGGTTAGCCCAAAAATTTGCGTGTATCATTAATGTACTTGCTCTTGCAAAGATATATATTTTAGCCAGAAAATGGACTTGGGTTAATTTTTAAGGTTTTTAAATATGTGTAGTATTGAGAAGTTGTAAAATTTGATATGAAAGAGAGAATGTTCTTTTGAGTTTAAGAATGAGTATAATAAATGTTGAGGAAGAATTATTTTTGATGTGATAGTTCTTCATTTTTAGATTTGAGAATGTTTTTTTTTTTTATTTAGAATGGCCTTAGAAACTATAATCTTCTAATATACTAGTTGTGCTGCGGAACTATTAGTTTGTTTCTTCCCACTTGTTAAGGTGTCTAAAAATGTCAAACGGTTTGTTGGTTTATCAAAGTTTGATCACTAAACGTTTTTTTTTTTTTTCCCGTTATATAGGCAATGGCTCCGAAGCAGCCAAACAGTGGTCTATTTGTGGGTTTGAAGAAGGGCCATGTTGTTACCCCCAAGGAATTAGCCCCCCGCCCCTCGGATAGGAAAGGGGTAAGTTTTGTCACATAAATGCTCGTTGGTTTAACAATGTTGTTGACCATTGTATTCAATTGCTAAAAATAGTTGTTCAAGCTCGTTTAACATTCTAACAATTTTTGTAAGTTTATTCAGCTTAGCGTTCACACCATTCTCATTTTGGGTTATCGAAGCTGAACATAAGGATGTTTTATATATTGAATATATGCATTGTTTGGCCACCTCATTTTATGCATTCTTAAGTTCAAACTGTTGCATTAAAAGTGGAATTATATGTATTTGTCCTCTAGATTGTAGTGGACACGTTCTTTTGTAAGCTCTTTATTTGTATGAACGTTTGAGTATCATTGTTTCTTTTATTAAATAAATTGTGCAGATCTAAATGTGCCTCAATCCAGAAAATTTGGGATTTGTTTGCCACTTGTAATTTATATGATCCTGATCCTTTCTTTTGTGGTACTTTGCTTTTTTCGTTTGGATAATAAAGAAAACAAGCAAGAGGGTGCATTTTGCGAGGAGTCTCATTAGAGAAGTTGCTGGGTTTGCTCCTTATGAGAAGAGAATAACCGAGCTTCTTAAAGTTGGAAAGGACAAGCGTGCCCTCAAGGTTGCCAAGAGAAAATTGGGCACCCACAAGAGGGCAAAAAAGAAGAGAGAGGAGATGGCTGGTGCTCTTCGCAAGATGAGGTAATTTTATTGAAGTGATCCTCATATATGGATGCCGATAATGCCTTTTACTCAGTTGACACTGAATTCGACGGATTTTTATTATTTTTTTGTCGTATTTTACGCACGAACTGAATTTGTCGATGGTATTTGCAGGGCTGCTGGAGGTGGCGAAAAGAAGAAGTGAAGCCTCGTTGTTCTTTATTGGCTTTGTTTTCAGAGTGAAATCGAAATTATCTGTAGACTTGTTAGCTGCACTGTATTTTGTTAATCATTTTGAAGAGATTATTGTGGATTTTTCCTCTTTTTTGCTGAAGGCATCGACTTATTTTTGATTATGTGTACCCTGTCCTTGCTTATATTATAATTGACTTGTGAGCCAGTTCAGTGTGCTCGTCCGACCAACCGAAGCCCTTTGCCTGCATTTTTTCTACTCGTGCTTAGCAATTTGTGTTAACTAATACCTAACCTGTCTTCACTGACTCGGGTTCATCTTGGTTTTTGGTTAAATCAATTACCCAATCCTTAATGCTTACTGTTATTTTTTATATTACATTTTTTTTAACAAGTGATTAAAAGTGCAGCATTGGTCGGTTAGTTGAACTGGGGGAACCAGCAGCCTATTGTTATGGTATTTTGTGTTACACAAGGTGTGTTTAAATTACAACGGGAACCTATGAACTGATTGAAGTGTTCAGTTCGTACAAAAGAACTAAAACAAAAAATTAAATTACAACTCGAACGCGGAGAGATTTGAGCCGAGGCGATTGAAATCTATCCGCAAGACAAATACGCCCCGTGTAGTGCTGACGAGTCAGTGCGTAATGTCCCCAAAGATACAACGGCTTTAACACTCGGAAGCTGTAGCACACCAGCCTTCAGAGTCCAGTCGAACAAGAATGAAATCGAGAACCGAGAACTATGATATGATGCGTGAGCCTTTGAGAGTATCAGATTGCATGAAATGTTATATGTTCTCTGCACCTCTAAGTCCTATTTATAGGACGGACTTCCACATCTTGAGGGAAGCCAGAAGTCACATCTGCCACTTAAGGCAGAGAT
>CACSLK010027831.1:7280382-7306772 GCA_902706635.1 Striga hermonthica | reverse complement strand
CTACAATATTTAATTCAACTCAAATTAAATATTTAGCCATAAAAAATTCAGTCAAATCCGGGTCAAACCTAAGTTTTACAACTGATTTTTCCAACATTTTGTGCCTTCAAATATCATGGAATTTAGATAATACAAGTTTGAATTTTTGCTAGTACCAGTTTGTACGGATACGGGGGCTCAGCAGTGCGAATTTAACAGCAGGCTCGACTGTGTTTTATAGTGACCGTTGGATTATAGGATCAATTATCTAACGGCTGTTAATTTTCTTATTTTTTCTTACAAAATTGTTTTATTCGAACAAATAAAGAAAAGGAAATCGGTAGGCCTCTTCAAAGCAAAAAAAAAAAAAGAGACTTCATCTGTAGATGAAAAATCCGCCATCGAAGAACATAGGAAAGCTTAAAAACTTGAAGAAAAAAATCGGATGAAAACAAAATCTCAAATTTTAAAGGAAAAAAATGGCAAAAATAGAGGGGGCAAAATCAATGCGGGAAATATTTGACAAAATTATGCAAATTCCAACTTACGCATTCTAACCAAAAAAAAAAAAACACAATGACGCGAAATTTTCGCCGAGAAAATGGAGTTTGAGAGGATAGTATATGTTTTGTTGGGGAAGACGAAGAGTCTGTGAAAAAAGAAAGTGAAGGTTGTATTTTTTTGGGAATTGAGAAATGGATACAAAAGGAAGATATCGGGTATCACTAATTCCCTGAAAATCTGTTTCTTGCCTTTTTTTATATAGACAGATAATTATTCAATAAATGTTCACAAGCAAGTCAAACAAATCATTGTGGAATATGAAAATTCTTAATCACGTGTAAGTTGTTATCATCTCGTTAATGTGGAATAAAAAAAACTTTTGATTTTATTTTTGTACTTACAAGGAAAGTGAGACGTACAGGGGGTAATTGTTCAGGTGTATGATGTATCGCGCAGATGGATTTACAATTTGTTCTTTTTTTCTTATAATATAATTTTATTGTGGATAAAGTTTTTTGCCATATGTCTTTTAAATACTTCCAACGGCACATATTGCATATTGGATACCTACTGTTTAAATACGCACTACAGAGCCCCCGAATCCCAGTTTGTACCAGTATGCAAATTCTAGTTATATTTTATTTTTGAATTAGTGAAAGTTTGGAAAAGAACCAAAGGAATATTTTTTCTTTTTTTTTTTATTTATAATGCTAAGCTCACATACTATTTTGACATAAATTTTACATAATTGATGTGTAAAAATAAAACTATATTATGATTTTGCCATGTGTATATTATGTTAAACTGTGTCATTTTTTATGTTTGTGTAGCATAATCTGTATTTATATCTTTATTTGTATCTAATAATATCCCTAGAACTAGAAAAGTAGACAAGTTCTGATGTAGCATTTGATTCGCACAGTTAAATAATATTGACACTTTGATTTGAAAAAAAAAAAACAGGTAAAAAAAAAAAGAAGAAAAAAACTCTTGACTGCCTGAGTTTGCTGTCCTCGACTGGTCCCCAACGTGCAACGCCTAGGTCTCGTGCTTCATGTCCATCTTGTGATTGTTGGAATAGCAATTGGTAGCTGTGCTCAGAGTATCACAAGAAATGTACATGAAAAATGACACTTATCTACATAATCTACTCGATCACATCTCAGAGTCCATGGAACAATACATTTCCACAATTTTCATCCAAGAAATTTGTACCGGCTATAAAATTCATGTGCAGTTGTGATGTTGGATATTCTGTAACCCAAGAAGGTAAAAAAAGAGGCACAAGTGGCAAAACTATGTCTTGAACTTGTGTGAAAATTTGTCGACCCTTTCCTTCAAGTAATCGGCAACTCGTCTCACACTTTTAGCAACAGTGGAAGCAAATTCAGTAGAATTACGTAGGGTGGTCTCTTTTTAGCTCATCCACCTTTTTCTTCAAATTTGATTTCCACAAAACTATCTTTTCGATTAATATGTTAAATGTATCTTTGCATTTTGGCTCCGACTTCATTTGTCATCCTTATAAGTTTGACTACCAAGACCGCTTGATAGTTTCTGATACCAATAGAAAGCCATGTGTTTGCAGTCGCATACTTTATTGTCGACCACAATCTTCAAGTTGAGAACAGTGCTAGAAATTGGGATGAGAGTTGGTTGTCGAAAATAGTGAATCTTTGGCTAAGTAAGGGAACCTTCAAGCATGAGTTGTAGCTCATCACTCGCGACACTCGGCGCGACCTTGCGAGTACTGACTCGCGAGTCGCGAATTCAAGCTCGCTTACGGACACCGACCAACCTCCTATCTGCTCGCCACCACTCGCGACCCCAGTCGTGACTCGCGTACTAGCGAGTCCCCATTCGATCGGGAGTCCGTGCACAGCCCCGCACACGGCCAGTAGGCCACCTGAAGATGCCATCACACAGGCGTGCCAGGGTGCCCTGCATCCAGAAACACCCGCACTCCCGCTGTAACACCCCGCCTGGTGTTATCAAATGGCGGCCATGGCAGGATGGCGTGGCGGATTTTTGATAATCCGCCATAAAAAATTTGTGAATGATGGCGGTCATGGCGGCGCCACGGTGGCCGCAATGGCGGATTTTTGGCAAAACGCCATGTACCGCCATTAATAACACTGACCCTGCCTAAACTTCATAAAATCAGAGTAAATTTTTCGCGCTATAAATGGAAAACACTTATTTAATTTTCGAAAACTCTTATTAATTTTTTGATAATACTTTAACTTTAATATGCGGGGTGCTACGCAACTGAAATTAAATTCTCATTTCTGTTCTCACTTACTATTATGCATGCAACCGAGATAGTATTCATTACTATAATAAGGCGCCATGAAAATATCAGGATTTGAGCATACATAAACTGAAACTATGAATACCGAAATACTAAAATATTGAGTGTGGAAGCAAATGCAAGCGTGCATCAACAAAACATAATTAACTCAAACATGTTCAAATATACATGACATGTTACTAAAAATATCCTTGCTATGACCACCACCAGATCATCGGCTCACGCTCCACGCTCGACACCGTCACTTAAAAAAAATGGTTAGTGGGAGGCGTGAGCATAAATGAATCAACGATGCTCCGTAGGAACCGACACTTAATATACAGCTAATATAATAACATATCATGACATCGGCATATATGCAAGTACTTACTGGATCGGCAGAAACGATACGATGATAAACATTTTACTAACGAATCGCGAATTATCCATACCTCCATGAAATACATAAATAGGTAAACTTCCTATAGCTGCTACTTAACTGATTGTCTATAACTGCTGCTTAACTGACTGATTATAACTGTTGCTCGGCTGACTGACTATAACTATTACTCGACTGACTGACTATAATGTTGCTCGACTGACTGACTATAACTGTTGCTCGGCTGACTGACTATAACTACAGCATCGCGAACTAAACATACCTCCGATATCATAAGTACATCACAACCCAAGCATACATCTAATAGATAAATCACATCACAACCTAAGCATATATCTAATATTATAAAACACATCACAAATGCGTATAAATAAAAAATTATCTATAATTATTGCTCAATTTACTATCTATAGCTTTTGCTAAATTGACTGCTTATCTGGCGAGAAAGATACTTACCCTTCACGCTTGCGATAACCAACTGTAGGACCTAATCTGTAGGTCGTTGCCCATACTAGGGCAAAACTAACTCTTATGCACTTCTAAGGTTGGAGCTTAACTCACAACTGCACTAGAGTCCTTGTTCCTAACTGGAATTCGAAACACTTGGTTATGATGAAACTTATCTCTAAGTCAATACCCCTTAGGGAAGAATTATTCTAACCTCATCTGAAATTTCAACTTAACTCAAGTTGTTCTAAGGTTCTTAATTCACTTAACTCAAAGTTGCACTATAATTCTTATCTCATCTTAACTTGTGTTTGGTTCACTTAGCTAGAAAGGACCTACTAGCTAGGTAATTGCCTATTCGGGCGAACTTACTCTTACATACATACCTCAGTCAGGATATTGCGATTATAGGAAATTATTACCCAGTACAGGATCCCCACCTGATATGCTGAAGTGCAAGTGCTGAATGTATTGCAACTGTCGGAGGCTCGACTCCCCCACAAGATACAAAATATATAAGCACAATATATTATAATTTGTAAGTACTTAGTTCAAACTGAAAAACTTGAATCTTATTATCTGATCTGACTAGGTTCGTTCACTTGGCTTTAAAATCATTTAAAACTCATTTTATGACCTTACGAGCTGATTTTAAAAATTTATTGTCTTTGAGGCATACTAGAGTTCTCGAAATATTTCTTAGTCTGGACCTATATTCTAACTGGACTTCAATCTGACTGGTTCACAAAAATACTAAAAATCTCGATTCACGCTCAAACCGATGTTCCAAACTGAAACTCCCGAATCGTCCTGCCTATCCGGATTGATTCGACTGAACTAAAATTCTCTTCGAACCATTCGGACTGCCCGGACTAGTTCGACTGAACTGGACTGACGGCTCACTCGGAGCCGGTTGATCATTCGCTTGACTATGTGCAGCTCGGTTTAACCGTTGTCCGAGTTCGGCGTGGCAACTCGAGGCCGACACGAACTCGGCTGGCATGGCTTAGCCGATGCACGAGTTTGCAACGGTGTCACGGTCACTGACGCAGGGGCGTGCTTGGACTGCGGCTAATGGAAATATCGCGTAGACAGTAGGTCGGACGGATACACGGGCGTTGAACAAAGCGCATGGGCGCGGCTCGATCGGACTCGGTGCCCGGGCACGCAATCGGTAGATCGGCTCCGGCGAACAGACGAGAATACGATACGTGTATGGGACGTCGAAATGCGTTGAAGGTACGTGTTATCACACGCTGGTTGAATAATTACGATCGATACGAGGCACTCGACCTCGATAGCCTTCTTAGGCTCAGAACACCGCTTTTTGAACGAATGTCCCACAGCCGGCGCCAAATGGTAACACAAAACTCTCCGACCGGCTGGAACTCGAGTGATGGCCTTCCTTCTTGCCGGTTGAACGTCGTGCACCTACAAAGAACTCTCACACCAGAAGCGTTTTCCAGTGAAGAGCCTCCAAAGCTTAAGTCAGTGTTTGTTCAATCAATTCTCAAGAGTAAGCAATAGAATGATCCTGTTGGGCAAAAAAGTCTTATCCCCTATTTATAAGGGATGAGATACCTGACTTAGGACTGTCTGGATTTGGTGAGATGTCTGTCCCAGCTGCCCGTCCATACACACGCAGTGTGTGTGTGTGCCAGAGGTAGCCGTCGTCACTATCCTCTGTACCAATATCTTCGCGCCACGTGTCCTCCGCACATGGGATAAAATATTCTCTCGATCTGCTGACGTCCCACTGACACATTTTCAATTCCGTTAGAGGCTCATCGTATTTTGACCTTATCCAAGACAACTTCCTAAGTTGTCTTTTATCTCCGACCAGATCGACCACTAGATTATCCTCGAGTTACCCTCGACCAGGTTTGTGGCCTTCCAGACGACATTCTGCTCGAGCTCTTCGCGTGTCAGTTAGATTTCCCCATTTCTTGTACTTAGATCTTCATCCCCTCTCCTTAGTGGTACTTATATTTATCCTCTTGGCTCGATACCACGACTCAGCATGGTTCTCTTTCCCTTCCCGATCCGCTCGACCGGTCCAAGGAGCCGGTCTATCCGTTAGGTATAATATTTCATATCATCTAGTCCCCCAACTCTGGTCGAATCCGAATGACTCGATCTAAGAGTGAGAATTCATCGCCTTTACTTAGCCGTTCAGTCACTTTTTCAGTCATCAACAACTTCATGCGTATTCTCTTTCTTTCCTTTTATGCGCTTTCCACCTGTCCATTATTATAGGGTCCTGTATGTGCCACTTGCCCCCATATGTCAGATATGTACATCATTATGTCCTCTCTCTTCTTGTGACTCCTCGTCTGTCGCGCCTGTATAAATGCTTCCGGCCGTTGGATTTTACTTTTAATCCAGCGTCTACTCCCTCCAACTTCTCCCCTTCCACTAATCTTTACCATATAAATATTCACACTTAGGCATTTTCAATTTTTTCCACCTTTGCAAATCCCTAAACTCACCTGAACTTTAAGCTTTCCTCTGCGCATTCGATTACCTACTCGCGGCGATTCTTCTTTAAGCGATTTCAGATCTCCCAACAATTTCTTCCCCTCGTGACAATGAGTAAGTTCATGTAACTTTTATTTGCATTTAATTTTCAGTTTTTTGCTTTTTCAATTATACTAATTTACCGATTCCTAAGCTCGCGGCTCCTTCTTTTCGAAACCCTACTCAAGCTCTCCCTTCCCCTTTCGCCTTTCTCCCTTTGCAAGGCCTACGATTTTTTCTCTTGTGCTTTTTCATTGCTTTAATTTTATCTCTCTTTTCCTCCAGATTCCGCTACTTCCAGTGAGAACAACCACATTGTGATTTCCCCGTCATTGGCTCCGACTTTCCGGCCGATTCCCCACTCTCCTTCTCGTTCTCTCGAGGAGATCTACCAAGCTACTCCGATTAACATGATTCGCCCCGATGATTCTGTTAATCCTCCTGTCATTCGACCCTTCTGTCTGGTCGATGAGCCAGAGGAGGATAGCCTTGACCATCAGCTTCTCAGCCGCCAGCGTCGGCCTGCTTTCGGTGCCTCTGACGCGGCAGAAGCCGCCCTAGACGCCGTTGAGGCCGCCCATGAGAAAGAGGACCACATTCCTCTTTCTCAACGTTATAGCATACCTTCCGTTTCAAGAGTTACCAAGTCCACACCATCAAGCACTCTTCCTTCCTCCTACAAATCAACCAAGGCCAAACCATCCTCGAGTTATATTCCTATTCTAGCCATACCTACCAAACCTCGATCCTCCTCTCCGACCACCAGTTGGTGGGGCCTAAAGAAATTCGGCTAGCCTTGCAACTGGCGTTTCCTTAGTCCCAGCCCCCGCGATACTTATGATAATCCACCCGAACGTTGCTATACCTTTTTCAAGGTTTAGTTCGACCTAGGCGTCTGCCTCCCTCTATGTCCTGAGATCTTAGAAATATGCAATTGGTTTGGCCTTCCCTTCAACTAGCTCCCTCCTAATGCAATTCGCTCGTTCAACACCTTTCTTATCCTCTCCGATGTCCGATTAGGTCGATTCGATAAGGGTTTTTTCCGCTACTGTTACGTACCGTCTAAACAAGCAAATGGGTTATATCTGAAAAGCCGAAACGACGCCCACTTTATCGCTGATATGCCTTCTAACGTCCCAAAGTGGAAGTCGAAGTTCCTATATGTCGAGCCCGATGTTCCTTTCCCATGGGCGAATTCTCCTTGGGTCAAATCCCTTTCTTTTGAGCTCGAAAACCCTTCTCCTGAGCCTCTATTCGACCAGCGCATTTTTGTCTGGAAATCCAAACCCGTTACCTCCATCGAACTTCTCGAAAATGATAATTTACTGCATTTTTGCGGGTTTCTTACCCACAAAACCTTTTCTCCTCCTATCGAAGAAGTTCTCAACTTGATTCGAGTTGAAGGTGACCCAGGTAATGTTCGATCGTAACCACTCGAGTATGCACCTGTGTGATGCTTTTCTGATGTATTTTTATAATTTCTTGCAGAGATTCCCGCGATTCTCGTGCTCAAGAGGAGAGCTCCTGTCATGAAGCGAGCTCCGGAGGATTCGACCACCTCGCGTCCTGACTCGACCACTCCATCCCAAGAGGCCGAAGCTCAGACTATCCTCGAGAAAATTTCAACTCCTTCCTTCACCGCCATCCTCGAGCAACCCGCCACAAAACATCCTCAACAATCGCCTCCGCAATCGCCTCCACATTCCCCTCCCATACAGTCGACCATCCATATCATCGAGACTCCTCCATCCCTCGAGCAAACTGAGCTCAAGGGGAATCTTGAGAAGCGTCCTCGAGATGAGGATGGTGAGTCGAAAAAGGGAAAACAGCACCGTCTCATCAAGCATGCCGATGCTCCTCCTCCCCCTATTCCTCTGTCACTGGCCAAGGTCAGCGAGGAGGAGCTAGTGTCGCGTATGAAGACATTTGTCCCTGCTGTCAACTTCGAGGCTACCAACTCTTCTCTGCGAACTCGTGGCCAACGCATAAATCGTTGGTTAGCTCAGGTAATTCACTACTATCTTTTCGCTCGACATTCCCCTTAACTTGGCACTTTATTCCTCATTTTTCCCTTTGTATGCACTAATTTCATGTTTGTCATGCGTAGGGCTTGATCCAGTTGCTACCTCTGGTCGAGCAGAACTTAGGTAGTTTTAGCGACTCAATTTTTCTCATCGAGGACGGGGCCGCTCTCTTGCGCGATAAAATAACAAGCTCGTTGACCGGTGTCACGAAATGCGCGATAACCTGGCTGAAAGCGAGCGAGAGTTCTCAGCTCTGAAGAGGGCTAAGGATGAGGAGAAAAGGTCTTCAAAGTAGCCTTTGCCGTGAAAGATGATGAGATAAAGGCCCTCCAGGGTTTGCTCGAGATCGAGAAGGTTTCTCGAGCCAAGGAGATGGCCGTGTGCGACCAAGAGAGACAACATCTGACCAACCTCGTTGCTCTTCGGGCGCTTCAGATGTTGTGGCATACCATCATCGGGCAGCGCTTCCTTCAAGAGTATCGCGAGCAACTGGTGGCTGACTTCATGCAGTCACCACAGTATCTGAAGGAAGTGCAGGACCTTGGCACCAACTACTTCCAATTTGCTATGACTAAGGCTGCAGAGCAGTCGATCGAGGATGATTTTGAGGGGCTAGACATAGAGGCCATATGGAATGCTAGGCCTAAGGTTCCCCCGAGCTTTCATGGTGACCCAACCTACCTGCTAACAATGAATGGTGGTCGGGCATCCTCGATCGTACTTTGGCTTGGGCTGACCTTCTAAAGAGAACCTTCAAGTTGCCCGACGGTGTCACTCCTCCAGTTCCCCTGCAACAAGCCATGGCTGAATCGATCCGTGCATGACCATTGTCAGACATGGTCAAGTCGACCTCCAGCTCTAATCAGCATGTCGAACAACAACTCAAGTCTACCACCGACGCTGATGCTGAGCAAACTTCTCAGAATCCTAACGTACTGCTTCCTGCACATGTTGTATTTTCCTTTCAAGATTGGTGTACTTTAATTTTTGTAGGAATTCTCCTATTAATGAATTTTCATTGCATTATATTTACTCAAGTACTTGTATGTTTTTGTTTGATTATGCTTTCTGTTTGCTCCTTGTTTGCTCTTGTACGTTCCTTTCTCTCTGTTTTGTGTGGATTCCCACGCGTTCATCATGCGTGGCTTTAGGATTTAAAGAATTCTTCACCTTCTCAACATTGTAGGATCGGTATACGTCATTCTTACCTAGCATCCTCTTAGTCATAGTGAGCCTTTCTTTCCTTAACACATCATGCCCACCCTCAAAGGGGATGGTCGTTACATGCGACCATCCAGCCTCTCGGCCTTAATCATGGTGGATTTGTCTTCGAACACATGCCCATCCTCAAAGGAGTGGCCGTTACATGCGACCATCTAGCCTCTCGGCCTTAATCATGATGGATTTGTCTTCGAACACATGCCCATCCTCAAAGGAGTGGTCGGTACATGCGACCATCCAGCCTCTCGGCCTTAATCATGATGGATTTTTTTTCTTCGAACACATTCCCACCCTCAAAAGAGTGGTCGTTACATGCGACCATCCAGCCTCTCGGCCTTAATCATGATGGATTTTTTTCTTCGAACACATGCCCTACCTCAAAGGAGTGGTCGTTACATGCGACCATCCAGCCTCCCGGCCTTAATCATGATAGATTTTTCTTCGAACACATGCCCACCCTAAAATGAGTGGTCGTTACATGCGACCATCCAGCCTCTCGGCCTTAATCATGATGGATCTTTTCTTCGAACACATGCCCACGCCCAAAGAAATGGTCATTACATGTGACCATCCAGCCTCTTGGCCTTAATCATGATGGATTTTTTCTTCGAACACATGCCCACCCTCAAAGAGTGGTCGTTACATGTGACCATCCAGCCTCTCGATCTTAATCATGATGGATTTTTTCTTCGAACACATGGCCACCCTCAAAGGAGTGGTTGTTACATACGACCATCCAGCCTCTCGGTCTTAATCATGATGGATTTTTTCTTCGAACACATGCCCACCCTCATAGGAGTGGTTGTTACATGTGACCATCCAACCTCTCGGCCAAAATCATGATGGATTTTTTCTTCGAACACATGCCCACCCTCAAAGGAGTGGTCGTTACATGCGACCATCCAGCCTCTCGGCCTTAATCATGATGGATTTTTTCTTCGAACACATGCCCACCCTTAAAAGAGTGGTCGTTACATGCGACCATCCAGCCTCTCGGCATTAGTCATGATGGATTTTGTCCAAGTAACCTATCATCAGGGTTATTACAAACATTCCAGCCATAAAGTAATTCGATAGACAATAAGTTGTGGAATTCAAACATGCTATTTCATTAATAGTCGAATAAAGGGATTCATTACATCGATTCCAACAAATTTTTCATAAATGAAAGAAAAATTTAGGCATAATATTTCTAGAAATTAGCCACATTCCATGACCTGGCCTGTGATCTTCCCTCAGCATCCTTTAAAGAGTAGGCTCCTCCAACATGGACCTTCTCGATTAAGTACAGTCCTTCCCATTTTGACTCCAGTTTCCCGACATGGTTCAGTATGTCTATCCTTTTCTAGACCAGGTCGCCCACCTAGAATCTTCGTACTCTCACCTTCCTGTTGTGGGCGGCTTGCATCCTCTGTTTGTAAGCTTCGACCCTGACTTGGGTCTTTTCTCGGAGCTTCTCGATCGTGTCTAGAGATGCCATCATCAAGTGCTCATTCTGCTCTCGATCATATGTGCTCGATCTTTGTGATTGGACCTCGACCTCGATCGGCGGCAAGGCCTCCATTCCATAAACCAGACTGTAAGGCGTTCCCCCAGTGGTCGACCTGGGTATTGTCCTGTATGCCCAAAGTACTGAAGTGAGTTCATCGACCCACGCCCCTGATGCCTTCTCCAGCCTTGTTTTGAGACCATTCAATATGATCTTGTTGGTCACCTCGACTTGTCCATTGGCTTCAGGATGAGCTACTGATCCGAAATGTTGCTCGATCTTCATGTCCTTGCACCATGCTCGAGTCTATGTACCTTTGAACTGTGTTCCATTGTCAAATACCAACACCTTAGGGACTCCAAACCTGCAACAAATATTGTTATATAAAAAGTGTATCACTTTCTCCTCCGTGATTTTTGCCAAGGGTTCGGCCGCCCCCCGCTTCGTGAAGTAATTGACCGCCACAATCAGAAATTTCCTCTGTCCAGTTCCTTGAGGCATAGGCCCCACCAGATCGATACCCCATTGCACGAACGGGATAGGAGCACTCATAGTCTTCATCACTTCAGTCGGTTGATGAATAAGTGGGCTATGCTTCTGGCACTGCAGACATCTCTTGGCCATCTCCTTCGTATCCTCCTTCATAGTGGGCCAAAAATATCCTACCCTCATGACTTTGGCTACCAGCGAGCCCGCTTTGCTATGATCACTGAAAAATCCTTCATGAGTCTCCCTCAAAACATATCGCCCTTCCTCCTTGGTCACACATCGTAAATGTGGTCCTGCATGCGATCTTTTATACAAAATCTCGGCACGCTCGAAGAATATACTTATCACCATAACCTCCCCTTCCTTCAATTCTTTTATTATCGGGGCCCTCCAGTCCTCAACTTTCTCTATTTTCGCTACCTCCTTCTCGACCACGCTTTTTTCCATGTGTAGCAGGGTTACACACCTGCTCTTGCAATCGGCCTGGCTCTGTGCTATTTTGGATAACAAGTCAGCTCGACCATTTTCCCCACGGGGTATCAGGACCATTTAGAAAGAATCGAACTCCCCCTGCAGCATTTTCATTTCCTCCACATACTTCAACATCCTATCCTCCTTAATTTCAAACCCTTCCTGAAATTGGCCCACCACCAGTTGCGAATCCGAATGCACTTGCACCTTTCGAGCTCCTCCCGCCAAGGTCAGCTGAAGCCCTTTAATGACTGCTTCATACTCTGCCTCATTATTCGATACTCGATACGCCACCTTAACTGCAAACTCCAAACTATCTCCCCATGGCGAGATCAATACAATACCCAGACCGCCTCCAATTTTCGACACTGACCCATCCACAAACATCTGCCATACTCCTTCACACTCCTCCTCTCATTTCGTTCCATCCTGAATAATTCGGCCAGCGCCTGGGCTTTGATCGCTCTCCTTGGCT
Source organism: Striga hermonthica (assembly GCA_902706635.1). Taxonomy (NCBI): domain Eukaryota; kingdom Viridiplantae; phylum Streptophyta; class Magnoliopsida; order Lamiales; family Orobanchaceae; genus Striga; species Striga hermonthica. The sequence continues at coordinate 7,294,466 of CACSLK010027831.1, read as the reverse complement.
CATACGCAATCGTGTACTCACTTAACTCGACCACCCACTTGACCAGTCGACCCGATACAGAGGGTCGACCTAATGTTTCTCCCAGTGGCATATTCGTCCGAACCTTCACCTTATGACTCAAGAAATATGGCCTCAGCTTTCTCACAGTAACGACCACCGCCAAGGCGCACTTCTCGATCTCTGAATACCGCCGCTTCGTGCCTTGCATCATCTTACTCACATAATAGATCGGGAATTGGGCTGCTCCTTCCTCTCGCAACAACACCGAGCTCACCCCCGTCTCTCCGATTGACACATACAACACCAAATCCTCTCAATGTACTGGCTTGGCTAGCAATGGCAAGTTAGCCAATAATTTTTGCAACTCCTCAAACGACCTCTGGGCCTCTTCCGTCCATTGGAATTTTGAGCACTTCGTCAATGTTTTGAATAACGGCCCGCTCTTCTCCGCCACCTTTGAAATGAAGCGGCTCAGACCCGCAATTCGACCTATCAAGATCTGTACCTCCTTTACCTTCGTAGGGGGCTTCATCTCGACCACCGCCCGCACTTTCTCCGGATTGACCTCGATGCCCCTTTTCGTCACCATATAGCCCAAAAACTTCCCCGATTTTACCATGAATGAACACTTAGCGGGGTTCAACTTCATGCTATACCTCCGTACCGTCATAAACGTCTCCTTGAAGTCATTTACATGATCGACCTCCCCCTTGCTCTTTACCAACATATCAACCATATACACCTTCATATTTCTCCCCAACTGCGCTTTGAAAATTTTGTCTACCAACCTTTGATAGATTGCTCCCGCATTTTTCAGCCCAAAAGGCATCACCACATAACAGTAAGTCCTCTTGATCATTACAAAACTTACCCTTTTTCTATCCTCCCGCGCCAACGGGATTTGATGGTAACCCTACGACGCGTCCATTAGGATAAGCAACTCACACCCAGTAGTGGAGTCGACCAGCTGGTCGATCCTTGACAATGGATACAAATCTTTCTGGCATGCCTTGTTCAAATCCCATAAATCTATACACATTCTCCACTTTCCTTCTGACTTCGAGTCCATCACCGTATTCGATAGCCATTTCGGGAATTAGATCTCCTTTATATGGCCAGCCTTCAACAATTTTTCCACCTCATGCTCGATTACTTTATCCATCTCTGCACCATGATGTCTTCTGTTCTGTTTTACCGGGCTCACAGTGAGGTCGATATTCAGTCGGTGCTCAATCACTTCCTCCCTAATACCCGTTAGCTCATCCGCTGTATATGCAAAGATATCTGCAAAGATATCTGCAAACTCCCTTATCAACCTAATCAATCTCGACCTCCCTGGCTCCTCCAACTCCTTCCAGATTCTAAATTTCCTCTATTCACTACCTTCCACCATTTGGACTTCCTCAATCTCCCCTCCTGGTTGCATCTCCACTCTTTCTTTGCCCTATCGAACGTCACCTTCTCCTCCTTCGACCTCGAGCTCTCGGGTCGACTTGGGGTTTCACCTCCTACCCTCGCCTGCCTCTTAGCCAACTGCCTGTTGTTACTCACTGTGGTTTGATAGCAGCACAGCAATGTGAGTTGATCCTCTGCGATCTCACCAACGTGTTCGTCCACGGGATACTTAATCGTCATATTGTACGTTGACCGCCTGGAACGTGTTCAAGCTCGTCCTCCCCATGATAATATTGTACGACGATTCAACTCCAACCACCACAAATCTAACCATTCCAACTTTTCTCGTCGCCCCCTACCCTAGGGCGACAGATAGACTCACTTCTCCATCGGTATAATCTCACCTCCATTAAAACCATATAAAGCCATGGCCACCAGCCTCAACTCCACGTTTAACTCCCGGTTGATCTGCACAAAACAATCGTAAAACATAACATCAACCGAACTCCTCGTGTCGATAAATACCCTATTCACGTCAAACCCAGCAACTTCATCAATAATCACCAGAGTATCAATATGGGGTAACACCACACCTTCTGCATCTTCCGCCAAAAAACTAATCTTCGGCACTCGAGCCGTAATACTTACTTCCTCTCTCTTCCTCTTCATCGCTCGAACATGTCCTCTCCTGGCATTATTCGAGTCTCCATCTGTCGGTCCTCCTGAAATCATGTATATCGTTCCTATTTTCACCTGGCCTTCAACTCCCTGCCTTCCTCGATCGTCACCCCCTCGCTTCCTGGGCGATCCTCTTCTGGACGATCCTCTTCTGGGCGATCCTCTTCTGGGCGACCTTCGCTTAGGAGAATTTTTCTTCTCCTTCATCGGCTCTGGTCGAGCTAATTCCTCCAGCTTGGCAAACTTTGCCTCCGTCTCCTCGAGGTTAATATACTTTCTACACCTCTTGTACATCTCGTCATAAGTACAAGCCGGGGTCTTGGCCAAAGAAGTCCGACATGGCCCCGCTCGCAAGCTCTTGATCAGTCCTCCCGCTTTGACCTCATCGACCGCCGACGGGATCTCCAAACAAGCTTGGTCGTATCGGGCTACATATTTGCGCAGCGATTCCTTCTCTCCTTGCCCCATCGCCATCAGGGTTAAGTACGTCTTTTCTTGGGCCACCGCGCTAGAATATTGATTTATCAGCTTCTCCGCAAAATTCTCGTAATCTGCGATCGACCTCGGGGGGAGCTGTTGGAACCAATCAAGTGCGCCTCCCTTCAAGGTTGATAAGAGTGCCCTGCAACTAACGGGGTTAGTATATCCATGCAACACAACCGTATTCTCAAAAGTCCATACATGCCTCGATGGGTTAGAGGTCTCATCGACCACTAAGTTGGTACCCCTGAAATTAGCTGGCAAAGGGGCAGCCAGTATGTCCCCCGAGAACGGGTGTCCTCGGGCATGTCTCTCCATTCGACCATCCACCTTGGCCTGTAATTGACGCAGTTGCTCGGCAATCCTCTCCATCTCTCGGTCCTGTAGGGCCCCACCTCCTCCATAACTAGATACGTCCTCCTCCGCGTTCTGGTGAGTTCCTGCCACCGTGGTCGGCGCGGTGGTTGCTTAAGAGAGGTTGTTTGTGACCTGCTGCACTGCCTGTACAGCCGCATCCGCCACCATCTGCTGCATCTCTTGCCTCGTCATCACCACTTGCTGATCAGGGCATTGCTCTCCAGCTTGCGGCGGTGCTCCTCTTTGCACCACCGGTCCTGCTGGCTGCGCTCCCACCGGATTTGGCTGCGGCAGCGGTGGCATCGCCGCCGCGAGTGCTGCACGAGCTTCCTGGGCGCGACTGGAGCCTGCGTCTCCTCCGGGGACCGTCGATGGCACATCCACACCTTGAGGAGCAGGCGTGGGAGTGACCGGCGTTTGCGAAGGGCCCGAGAAACCCGGAGGAGGGCCATGCCCCAACAGTCTGGTCTTCGTCCAAGCCTCATCGAACGACGACTGTAAGTTGATTCTGGGAATTCCGTCCGCCATAGCTACCAAGCTCAACAACTCAGAACACCACTTTTTGAACGAAAGTCCCACAGACGGCGCTAAATGGTAACACAGAACTCTCCGACCGGCTGAAACTCGAGTGATCGCCTTTCTTCTCGCTGATTGAACGTCGTGCACCTACAAAGAACTCTCACACCTGAAGGGTTTTTTGGCGAAGAGCCTCCAAAGCTTAAGTCAGTGTTTGTTCAATCAATTCTCAAGAGTAAGCAATAGAATGATTCTGTTGGGCAAGAGAGACTCATCCCCTATTTATAAGGGATGAGATACCTGACTTAGAGCTGCTCGGATTTGGTGAGCTGTCTGCCCCAGCTGCCTGTCCGTACACATGCAGTGTGTGTGTGTTAGAGGTAGCCGTCGCTACTATCCTCTGCACTAATATCTTCGCGCCACGTGTCCTCCGCACATGGGATAAAATATTCTCTCGCGATCTGCTGACGTCCCACTGACACCTTTGCAATTCCGTTAGAGGCTCATCGTATTTTGACCTTATTCGAGTCAACTCCATAAGTTGTCTTTTATCCCCGACCAGATCGACCACTAGGTTATCCTCGAGTTACCCTCGACCAGGTTTATGGCCTTCCAGACGACATTCTGCTCGAGCTCTTCGTGTGTCAGTTAGATTTCCCCATTGCTTGTACTTAGGCTTTCATCCCCTCTCCTTAGTGGTATTTATCATTATCCTCTTGGCTCGATATCGCGACCCAGCATGGTTCTCCTTCCCTTCATGATCCGCTCGACCGATCCAAGGAGACGGTCTATCCGTTAGGTATAATATCCAATATCAGGTTCGTGTAGCAAACGAAATCCTAAATTCACCAAAAATTAACCTAACCCTCAAGACATCAAAATATGATTTATTGAGTTATTTCATAATTTTCGGTCAATCCACTATTTATTACAAACTTTTTACCATTTAACTCAATAAATTCTCATAAGATCCTATTTACTCAATTTTCTTGACTTAGTATTTTTAAAATTAACTATAATACTTGTCTAATGCCATTGAGAAGGTTTTAGCTGATATAACTCGCGAAAGACTCGAAACATAAATCGAAAAGGAGAGAAAAGCTAGTGAAACGGATCGGTTCAAGCAAAGTAGGTCGGGGCTGCTAGATGGCTCGGATATGAGGAGCGGTCTCGAGTCTATTGCAACAGGGCCTCAAAAATGGCTCGGTGCTGACGGATTTGGTAGGGAATGGCTCGGGTCTCAACCGAGATGGCTCGGTCGCGGTCAGTTCGAAGCTAGAGTGGCAGACTTGGACCGAGAGGGGCTTGGTCGGGCTGGGCGGGAGCTGACGGGACTAGAGCTGCTGAAACCGAAGTTGTGAACGACTTGACGGGCGCGGGCTGGTTCGAGGTTGCCGGCGTACGGACAGCTCGTCACCGCAAAGGAGAGCCGCCGGAGATGGCGCCAAACGGCGACTGAGCTGCGACTGGCGAGGCTGAGCTGGTGCTTGCCGAAACTAGGAGAAGATGACGGAGCTAAACTGGGACAGCGACGGTGGGGGGACGTGAAACGGCGTGAAAGTGGTGCTCACCGGAAATGAAACGTGAGCTACGGAAGATGACGGGCTGAGCTGCGGGAGAGAGACTGAGGTGAGGTTGCCGACGGAAAGAGCTAGACTTCGCCAGAAATAGAGGCTCGAGGTGGGCATCGGCAGCTCGCCGGTGTCGGGAGGAACTGAGCTGCGGGTGAGGGAGATGGGCGGCGGTTTTGCGCTTGCCGGCGAAAGGCTGAGCTACAACAAGGTCGCCGGTGGTGGTTTGGTGCTCGCCAGTCGGAAGTTCGCCGAAAAGACGGTGGCAGCCGGATTCTTTTTTGTGTGGTGGAAGAGTGAAGATGATGAAGGTGAATGCAATGGATAAGGCTAAGTGTTATGTTTAAAGTTGGTGTAGGAATAGATAAGGTTTCTTACTATTGGACCAAAAACCGGGCCTAAATTTTCTAACGCTTGGGCTTGAAAAACCGAATTTGTAATCGGGCTAAATATTAAATGTTCGGTCAATTAAATTTGATTAAGACTTGGACTAAAATAAATTAATAAATCGAATCTAATAAAATAATCGGGATTGAAACTTAAAAATCGAATAGCGGCTCGATTTTTAAAAAGGGACTAAATTAAAATCGAACACGAGCTCGAATAAATAAAATGGGCCGAAATAAAATCGAGCATAGGCTCGATTAAATTAAATGGGTCGGCTAAAATAATTGGACTCGCTCGAACATGATCAAGCTCGAATAGATTAAGTATTCGGCTTCTGTCTGCTTTAATAAAATTTTTGATTAATCCAAGGCTCGGTTTTAGAAAAATAGAACTGATACTTGGGCTAAATAAATTCGCTTATAATAATTAAAAATCGAATAAATTCTCCATGGCTTAGACTTTAAACTAATTACTTAATTTAATACAAATAATAATAATAATTAAATTCATCCGAGCCACCGATTGAGTCCCATGAGACACCGATCGAACCACTGAGCCCCGATGCATCCGACGACCACCAACAACACTTTTCGGCCGCCAGTGAAAGTTTCTGGTAACGGCTATTGTCCTATTTTCGTTGAACAGTGAGTCAAAGATAAATAATTCACAGTTCCTTTCTTATTGGATTGACTTATACTATCAGGAAATCCAGTGGATCGAGGAAATGGCGGGGAAGAGAAGGTGAACATGGCGATGCCGACAAATGAAGTAAGTGAGGGAAAAGGAAAATCATTGCCTGAGAAAGAAAGGATTTTTAGGGTTTCAGCGAGTAATTGGGAAATTGAGAAAGAAGAAATGATTGAAGAGTTTACAAATGATTCGGTAGTTAATTAATTGTTTGGGCCAAATGTTTGGGCCGAGTACTTGTTTTAGGGAAATTGTATTGATTGGGTTGTTAGCTCAAAGGTAAGCTAGTTTAGTTGGGCTACTTTAAAATTAATATTAGAATTAAGTGAAATAGCTAAGTGACCCGTTGAGGGTAATGTGGGAAATCAGACATGTATTTAGCATCTTTTGGATGAATGGAAAAAGGTATCGAATTAGTTGCAACAAATTCCTTCTTCTCTCTCTCTCTCTCTCTCTCTCTCTCTCTCTCTCTCCTATTCTCTTTCTCTCTCCTCACGTCCCCATCATCTTCCTCAATTCTCTTCCTCATTTACAGAGAAATCATACAAACTTATCTAGTTTACATGGCAAACTTCTAAATATTACTAAACACTACAATTGGTATATCAGAGTTGGGCGATTTCCTCATGGATGAAAATACTCGGCTCAAGGACCTGCAAGAAAATAAAAAACGCATAGATCAGACACTAGCCACTGAGACACTAAAGCGAGAGGCTGCAGAGGCAAAGTTACAGGAGCAAATAACAGGGATTAACTCAAACATTCAGGATCGGCTGGGCTCTCTTGATGGGAAATATGACAATCTGGCCAACACTCTCGCAGCCATTCAACTACAGATCATGAACCTGGACAAAAAATCTAATGGAGAAGAGAGCTCTATTTTGGGTTCTTATCAACAATCAGTCCCAGGGGGTAGTAACAACAAGCAATACCATGGGTTCAAACCTATTATGCAACTCGAATCTCAGAATCAACAGCCACAGTTCATAAATCTTATTCCTAAAGTGGATTTTACAAAGTTTGATGGAACCAACCCAAGAAGTTGGATATTGAAGTGCAACAGCTACTTCAAAATTATCTCAAACATTCCAAACTCACAAAAGGTAATTCTAGCTTCTATGCATTTTGAAGGTAGAGCTGCCCAGTGGTATCAACACTTCAGTAGCAGGATGGAGGATATTTCATGGGGTCAATTTCTGGAAATTATTTCCTCCAGGTTTAAAGAGATTAAGGAATCAAAGGTAATAGGTCAGTTTAACAAACTCAAACACACTGGGTCATATATTGAATATGTGGAGAGGTTTGAGGAACTCAAGTCCTGCATGCTTATGTTTAATGGAGGTGATTTTTCAGAAGATTACTTCATAGCTAGTTTCTTAAGTGGCTTAAGTGAAGAGCTGCAAGCTTTCATTAATATGTTTGAACCTAAGACATTGCAGCAGACTATTGAAATGGGCAGGAAACAGTTATGTACAATGGAAGCCATTGTTAAAAGAGCCAAACAGGGGACTAAGTTCTCAACACCTTACTCAAACACATTTAAGAGAGAAGAACTTATGAATGGGGCAAGACCCAATTATCAAGAGCAACAGTACAAACCCCCCACCAAGTTGCTCACTGCTGCAGAAATGGCTTCCAGAAGAGAAAGGGGTTTGTGTTATAACTGTGATGAGCAGTTTGCTCCTGGACACAGGTGCAAAAATAGAATCAATTATATGATAATGACAGAGGAAGAAGACATGGCTTGCATAGAAACAAATGAGGTGGGGGATGAACAGTTGATTTGGCCAGAAACCATGGAGGAAATACAAATGACTCTAAATGCTTTGGTTGGGGAAGGAGGCCTCACAACCATGAGGTTGTATGGTGAGTATGGTCATAAGTTGCACATTTTGATAGACTCTGGAAGTACTTTGAGCTTCATACAAGAAGCTACAGCTAAAAAATTGGGAAGCCAGTACAAAGAAATTAAACCCATCATGGTAAAGGTGGCAAATGGGCAAAGGATGGTCAGCAAACATGCAGTTGAGGACTTCAAATGAAAAATGCAAGGCCATCATTTTACCTATGATTTAAGGGTGCTGCAAAATGTTGGGTGTGATCTCATCTTAGGTGGGGATTGGCTAAAGTCCTGTACACCCATTGAATTGGACTATGACAAGATGACCTTCACAGTCAACTTACATGGACAAAGAGTGAAGATACAGGCCCTCACTTCCATCAAGGATTGCAAGTTTATTACTGGGGATTCTCTATACAGGATGGTGCACTATAACTATGACCAAATTGAGGAGATTTATCTCCTAACTATGGACAAAGAACATCCTAGGGTGGAAGCTAAGCTGCAAGCTCTTCTGAACACATACTAAGATGTTTTTCAAGAACCTACTGGCCTACCTCCTGAAAGGTAAATTGAACATCAAATCAATCTAAAGGCAGACAGTGAACCTAAGCACCATTATCCCTACAAGACCTCTCATGCACAAAAGAATAAAATTGAAAGGCAAGTAAAGGAGATGCTGGACTCAGGCATAATACAACCCAGCCACAGTCCTTTTGCTTCACCAGTGATCCTAGTCAAGAAGAAGGATAACACATGGAGAATTTGTGTTGACTACAGGTACCTTAATAATCTCACAATTAAACATGATTACCTCATACCAGTAATAGATGAGCTGTTGGATGAACTACATGGAGCTAGATTTTTCTCTAAAATTGACCTCAGGTCAAGGTACTTCCAAATCCTAATGAAACCTGAACACAAATACCTCACAACTTTTAGCACTCACAATGGGCAATATGAATTCCTTGTGATGCCTTTTGGGTTGTGCAATGCCCCTGCAACTTTTCAATCCCTAATGAATTCAGATCCTATTTGAGAAAATTTGTGCTGGTATTTTTTGATGATATTTTGATCTATAGCAAAACATGGGAGGACAACTTGGAGCATTTGAAAACAGTCATGGAGTTATTGAGGGAGAATCAGTTATATGCTAAAATGTCCAAATGCCAATTTGGACAAGAAGATGTGGAATATTTGGGACATTTTATTTCTCAGCAAGGGGTAGCCACTGACCCACAGAAAACTTCTAGCATAGTGGAATGGCCAACACCTACCAACTTCTAGCATGGCTACTATAGGAGGTTCATTAAGGGCTATGGCCAACTCAGTAAACCAATGACCAACCTGTTGAAGGCTGACAAGTTCAAGTGGGGGACAGAGGCTGATCAAGCTTTCACAGCCCTCAAACAAGCCATGGTAACTGCTCTAGTACTAGCCATGCCAAATTTTTCTAAACCACTTGTACTTGAAACAGATGCAAGTGGGATTAGAGTGGGAGTTATCCTAATGCAAGATGAGAGACCCATAGCCTATATGAGTAAGGTGCTCTGCCCAAAGAATCAAGCTCTATCTATTTATGAGAGGGAGTTTTTGGCAGTGTTAATGGCAGTACAAAGGTGGAGAACTTACCTACTTGGTCACAAGTTCATTATTAAAACAGACCAACAGGCACTCAGATACCTATTGGACCAGAAGTCAATGAATTCCATGCAACAAAAGTGGCTTACCAAATTATTGGGGTTGGATTATGAAATCCAATATAAGAAGGAGAATGAAAATAAGGTAGCAGATGCCTTGTCAAGAAGGCAAGAGGGAGGAAATTATTGTCTTAACCTTTCCACAGTTACCCCACTTTGGGTCCAGAGGGTCTCAACCACCTATGACACAGACCCATTTTGCCAGAAAATTATTCAGGCCTCAGTGTTCAACCTACTAGTTATCATGAATTCTCTTACCAGGTAAGACTCCTCAGATACAAAGGGAGAGTTGTGGTGGGAGCTCAAGACTCATTAAGACAAGAAATTCTAAGAGCCATGCATGGCTCAGCTTATGGTGGGCACTCTGGAATACAAGGAACCTATATGAGACTCAAGAGGAGCTTTTTCTGGCCTTTGATGAAAAAACATGTAGGGGTTTGGGTTGGACAATGTGAAGTATGTAAGAAAAGCAAAGTTGACCATGGGACTTATCCAGGGCTCCTACAACCCTTGTCTATTCCCCAACAGGCATGGACTCACATTACCATGGACTTCATTGAGGGCTTGCCTAAATCAGGGGGTAAAAATGTGATTATGGTGGTAGTGGACAAATTCACCAAATATGCCTGTAGACAATTAAATTTTGAGCCAATTGAATGGCGACAAGTGTCAAATTCCATGTCATAATCAATTTAATAATTTTCTATTTATTTGGGAAATTAATCAAATTTTAATTCCTAAATTAAATAGTTAATTGATTATTTGATATACTTTGTTGGCCAATTAAAGAATGCCACGTGTATATTTTAAAGGCCAATTAAAGAATGCCACATGTCATTTTCTTGGAGAGTAAAATAAATATTTATTTCTTTTAATAATTATTAAAGAGATAAATAAATAGAAATTCATGGACCAATCAGATTGAAGTCTTCTTTTCCAAGACTCTCTCTCCTAATTATCTCTTTAAATAATTATTAAGAGATAAATATTGGAAATTATGGACCAATCAAATTGAAGTCTTCTTTTCCAAGACTCTCTCTCCCAACACCTATAAATAGGGCTCTCCCTAAGGTGAAAAAAATGACAATTCATATTCAAGTTCCAAGTTCAAGAGCTCTAGAGAATTCTCTCCACAAGATTCAAGTGTTCTTGAAGATTCAAAGGTGTTCTTGAAGATCCGAAGGAAGATTCAAGCGCATTCAAGTCCAAAACCAACGTTCAATCCGGAAACAAGCTGCCAGGCCTCCGAATTACGTTATAAAATTCAAAACTGACGTAAAGAAGATCAAAATCAACTTTGCGGCGAAGACCAAGGATTTGTGTTCTTCACGTTCTTGGGAAATCACGACGTTCAATTCGAGATCAAGCTGTCAAGCCCTCGAAGAAACGTTATTTAAATCCAAATTCAAGATCCGCGGAGATTAAACTGAAGATTCGTCTCCAAAAGTCTCAAATCCATTTGAAGATCGTTCTTGAAGAAATTAATCAGAGGAATAATAGAGATTTTTAATCCACTATATTTCTTTTGATCCGTAGAAAATCATTTGTACGAAGTTCTCGTGTTTATTAATTCAATAATACGAAATTTTGCGTTACAAATTTCTGGCACGCCCAGTGGGACCATCTCTACCTCTCATATCTTTTCTTCAAGATATCTAAGTGCAACGATGACTCCTCCCAAGTCAACTTCTTCAAGTTCTGCAAGTGAAAGTGTTGGTGTCGTAACAAGAAGCATGGCAAAAAGCAAGAGTGTATCTCTGGAAGGAAATTCTCACCAAGTTGAAGGAAATCGGCCGCCTTTGATGAACCAAGAGGATGATTTGAGAGACGATGCTTCATCAACACCTTTCTCAATGGAGGCACATATTATGATGACGAATGCATCAACCATTGAAGAGCAACTTGCAACCATGGCAAAAATAATGGAGTCGCTGATGAAACATGTCCAAAATAAAGACTCCACAATTTTAAAGTTGCTAGAAAGGGTCGACAAAGCTGAGACTAGTCGTGCTGAGGGCAAGCAGGACGAAAGACATGAGGATGAAGAAACTTCTAAAGAAGATGAGGTGAAACAAACTGAAAAAGAGAAGTCGTCGTCAGAGATCCATGTTTCTGCAAGCGGACTCATACCAGCTGACCGACTCAAAGAATTCATCATGGGAACCATCAAGGACAAATTTGACGGAGGCTCCAAGTCATCTTTGACTTACTCGAAGCCATACACCCAAAGGATTGATAGCTTGAAGATGCCTACTGGATATCAACCACCGAAATTCCAACAGTTCGATGGTAAAGGTAGCCCGAAACAGCACATAGCTCACTTCATTGAGACTTACAATGATGCTGGAACATATGGAGATCGTCTAGTGAAGCAGTTTGTTCAATCACTGAAGGGAAATGCGTTCGAGGGTACACCGACCTGGAGGCAAATTCTATTGATAGCTGGGAGCAACTAGAGCAAGAGTTTCTCAATCGCTTCTACAGCACACGAAGGACGGTCAGCATGATTGAGCTCACCCATACAAAGCAGTGGGATGAAGAGCCTGTTATTGACTACATCAACCGATGGAGAAATCTAAGACTCAATTGCAAGGATCGACTGTCTGAAGCTTCGGCTATTGAAATGTGCACTCAAGGGATGCACTGGGGACTCCGATACATTTTGCAAGGGATTCAACCGAGGTCGTTTGAAGAGTTGGCCACTCGCGCACATGATATGGAGTTAAGCATGAATGCAAGCGGGGTCAAGAATCCACCTATCCATGAGCCTCAAAGATTCAAGGACCGAAATGAAGCCAAGAAAGGGGGCAAGTTTTCCTCTAGAGCACCTAACAAAGAGGTCAAGGAGGCAATGGCAGTCAATGCAAGACCCATCAAACTCAAGGGAAACACAAGCAAAAAAGTTGTGGAAAAGAAAGAAGTCCCTCAAGAAAAGGGGCAAAGAAAATTAACCTTGAAGGAGATGCAAGCCAAACAATATCCTTTTCTTGACTCTGATGTTTCTGGAATTTTTGACGACTTGATTCGGGAACAACTTATTGAGCTTCCGGAGATGAAACGACCTGAAGAAGCAGGACAAGTTGACAACCCAAAATACTGCAAGTATCATCGTCTGGTGAGTCACTCCATCGAAGATTGCTTTGTCTTCAAAGATAGAGTTATGCAGCTGGCACGACAAGGCAAGATATCGCTTGAAGAAGACAAAGGGACTGCGAACTTTGCTTCAATTGTGACCTGCGAGGAAGGATATGAAAGTTTCGCTTGTAATATGACGAGCGAGCAAGATGATATCCCAAATGATGAGGAGTCGACTGATGACAAAGAATGATGCGACCCTAAAGACAATGATGCAACAGTCACTTTTACAGATGAAGACTTGATGTTGGGCTCAAAACCCCATAATAGGCCTTTATTCGTAACTGGTTACACTCGCGAGAAAAAGGTGAATCGCATATTGATAGATGGAGGTTCTGCTGTGAACATTTTGTCTCTGCGTACTCTAAAAGAGCTGGAGGTGCCGACAGATGAACTCTCAAATAGTCGGTTGATGATTCAAGGCTTTAACCAAGGGGGGCAACGAGCTCTAGGCATAATTAGATTAAAGTTAGTAATTGGGGAGATGACTTCAAATGCTCTTTTTCATGTGATAGATGCCAAAACCTCTTATAACATGTTATTAGGGCGTCCTTGGTTGCATGATTATGGAGTGGTGCCTTCTACTTGGCATAAATGTTTCAAATACTGCCAAGATGGTGTAGTAAGAAAGGTTCTTGGAGACGATAAGCCTTTTACTGAAGCTGAGCCTTATTTTGCTGATGCTAAGTATTATTTTGAAGAGGTTAAGGCTGTTAGCACTAAAGACGTCCCCATCAAACAACCAAATGGAGCCAAAGAGAAGAAAGCCGAGAATCTTGCTGGGAATGACCCTCTTGATGGGCTGGTGTTGCCGTTACCTAGTCTCGATGCCAAGAAACCAACTGCTGGAACACGCCGACGAGGCGGTCCTTCCCACGGATCGATATCGGATACCAAACACGTACATACATGATTTCGAATAACCCTAGGCATGCTCCTAAAGGACGAACAGAGAATTACCTTGAAAAGGAGGTTTGATTCGATCTGAGCGACCTTCTAGTATGTGTCCCGACCACGCTTGGACGCCGGATGGACGACGATCCTCCAAACGGTTGAAAGAAGCAGACTGCCCTCGTCTTTTTCAACCCTTCTCGTTACTCTCTCCACGATGGTGGCTGGAGTATCTCACGAAATTGCTAGGGTATAAAACGTGGGAGGTCCCCTCCTTTTATAGAGGTCCTTGGGCCAGACTAGGGATCTCTTAGAAGGTATAGGGTTTGGGCTCCTTACAGGCCCAAATACTTATGTTCAGCCCAGAACACAATTTGGCCCGTAAATATTCATTCATTCCACTAGAGAATTAATATTGCACTCCCGTCCTATCCCGAAATGAATCAG
>CACSLK010027831.1:7221080-7244438 GCA_902706635.1 Striga hermonthica | reverse complement strand
ATTTTGAATGTTTGTCCGTGATTTGTGCATATCGAGATCCTCGTGGGTTCCAACAAGAAGTTGAACAACATTTCGATGATATGACTCCTGAACAGATCCGGGCCGCTGTTCTGGCACACATCGAAGAGAAGGCTAAGTCGGCAAATAGGGAAGTTGAGGTGATTGAGGTCGTTCGTCCGGTCGGAGAGAAAGTAGCTGACGACGCTGACCCGCGGCACGAACTTGTGCCGGTAACAGATGCGACTATCGATGCTGCAGCCAAGGCAAAGGAAGTTGCTGTCTTGGAGCGTTTACCGAAGCGAATCTCCGTTGGTTCGGAGGTGGGAGAAGGTAGTGGCACCGACCGAGATGGTGAGAACAAAGATGACGCTACTTAGGAGTTCTTAGAATATTTGCATTTTATGTCTTTAAGTAATTAATCGGGGATGTCAGATTGTTGACTCCCTTAGTAGGAAATATGTATTTTGGAATTTCCCAACTTTATAATATGAATTTGATGCGTTTGTGTAATTTCAATTTTTGTTTGTATTTGCTGCGCGAAATTCAGCAATTTCTAGACCAAGTGTAATGAACTCGGTGCATATATAAGACGTGCCTTCCAACTCGGATTTATTTATATATTTTTAACCAAGTTGTGGGCTTTTTGATGAAGACGGATTCCGAGTTCTACTTTGATCTTTCTTAATGAATTCGACTAATAGTGTAAGTCGGTATGCAAACTTATTGGGAATTTGCAGAACTTATCACATTTCAAGTCGTGCATAAGGCAAATAGGGTTCACTGAACTTCGTCAAAGTTCGATTATGGTGTGGCCCCAACCGAGTTATTCATTTCGTATTCGATTGTTAGCGGGACCCGTCAAATCATGTTTGCTGAAGTGACGTGGACGAGCTTCAACCCCAACCAAACCATGCGTTGGATTTGGATGTATTTCGAGGCATCAGCGAGACCGAGTGTCGCAATGTTTACATCGGCAAAAAATATTAATAGAACCGAGTGTCAAAATATTTTACATCGGTACCGAGCTGTTGCTCGGATTTCAAAAGTGAAAGTCTTTGTACTTTCATTACATCAGAAGAGTATCTTCGTCTCCTCAATGAGGCAAAAAGAAGGTTCGTTCAAAAGGAAAATCGAACGCCCAACTTCGGACCATTTACTGGTAGAACTTCTTTAGGAATACGGCATTCCACGGATATTGATGTGGAGTCCCATTAGGATGAGCGAGTCGATATGCTCCATGGGGTAGGACTTCAATGATCCAGAACGGCCTATCCCACTTTGGTTGAAGTTGACCGGGGTCTGGCCCCATGATTCGTTTAAGGACTAGATCTCCAACTCGGAAAGAGCGAGGCTTGGATTTGGAATTGATATATCTCTCGCTTCTTTCTTTGTAGGCAGCATTTTATAGTGCGGCGCGAGTATGATGTTCTTCGAGCAAGTCCAAATTGGCTTTCATGTTGTCCGAGTTGGACTCTTCGGTGAAATGCTGAATTCGGTAAGTTGGTTCATCGAGCTCGACTGTGACCACAGCTTCTGAGCCGTAAGTTAGTGAGAATGGAGTTTTGCAAGTAGAAGTCCTGGTAGTTGTTCGATAGGCCAATAGGACGTGCGGCAACTCTTCAGGCCAGGCTCCTTTAGCAGCATCAAGCCAGACTTTGAGGCCGTTCTTTATAAGCTTGTTAACAGCTTCAACTTAGCCATTGGATTGTGGATGGTAGGGTGAAGAGAAGAAGTGTTTGATGTTATATTCTTCGCAAAGAGCTTCAAGCCGCTTGCCTTCGAATTGTCGACCGTTGTCGGTGATTATCGAGTTCGGTACTCCGAAGCGGCAAATGATGGACTTCCATATAAAGTCAACATTTTTTTGTTCAGTTATCGTGGTTAATGGTTCGGCTTCAGCCCATTTGGTGAAGTAGTCAACTGCAACAATAGCAAATCGGACGACGCCTTTTCCAGTGGGCAGGGGACCGATGAGGTCGATTCCCCATTTAGCGAAAGGCCATGGACTGTAGATTGATTTGAGTTCTTCAGGGAATTGATGAATGTTAGGTGCAAAAAGTTGGCACCTCGGAAATTTTCGGGCCCACGCAGCGGCATCAGTTTTTAAGGTTGGCCAGTAATATCCTTGTCGCAAAATTTTGTATGATAAGGCTTGTGCACCGGGGTGACTTCCACAAATCCTTTGTGCACTTCTTCGAGAATATATCGCGATTCGGATTCAGTCAAACATTTTAGAAGTGGGACTGAATATCCTCTTTTGAACAAGGTTCCGTTATCCAGTGTGTATCGAGCTGCTCAAATCCGAAGTGCCCAAGCTTCTTTAGGGTCCGGAGGTAAGGCCCCAGTTTTCAAGTATTGAATAATGGGATCCATTCAGGTCGGAGATTTTGATGATGTTACCGGATCGATGGTTGCAACTTCGGAAAGATGGTCGACGATTGTTCTTGCTAACCGACCTGGACATACTCCATGCTGTCCATCCCGGTACTCGAGGCTAGTCAGGACAATGCATCTTCTTGTACATTAAGAGTTCGGGGAATGTGTTCGACATCGGCAGAGAATTTCGATAACTTCCGTTTTGCCAAGGATAAATATGGTGTCAACCGAGGTTCCTTAACTTCATACGAGCCATTGATTTGATTGACCAAGAGTTGTGAGTCTGAGAAGACTTTGAGATACTTCACGTTCATGGATTCGGCTAAATTCAATCCGGATAGCAAAGCTTCATATTCGGCCTCGTTGTTGGTAGCGGGAAAAAGAAATTTAACCGAATGATAGAACAATCGGTTTTCCGGATTAGCCAAGACTATTCCCGCACCTGCTCGGTTTGCTGTAGAAGATCCGTCAATGTAGAGAATCCACGGTCGGTTGTCAACGTGAGCTTCTACAGCCGGTGTGAATTCGGCAATGAAGTCGGATAGGACTTGTGCCTTGTTCGCAGTCCTCGGTTGATAGTGAATGTCGAATTGTCCGAGTTCAACGACCCATTTTATCATTTGCCCCGAGGTTTCAGGTCGGTGTAGGACCTGTCGTAGTGGATATGAAGTGCGGACAGTAATGGAATGTTCTTGAAAATAAGGTCGTAACTTCCGAGCAACAGTGACAAGTGCAAACGCTAACTTCTCCATAGGAGGATAGCGTAGTTCGGCATCATGTAGGGTCTTGCTGACATAATAAATAGGTGACTGTAACATCCATTCTTCACGTATCAAGACAGCACTGGTCGCCGAATCACTAACTCCGAGGTACAAGAACAACATTTCCTCGGGTTTCGGCTTTTGTAATGTCGGAGGGGAAGCAAGAGTTTCCTTAATGCTGGTGAGTTCTTTTTGGCACTCTTCGGTCCATTCAAAGTGCCTTTCTTGCTTGATTGCTTCGAAAAAAGGTTTGCAACGATCTGTAGACTTGGAGATGAACCGATTAAGCGCGGCAAGTCGGCCAGTTAGGGCCTGAACACCCTTGACCGAGGTCGGGGGAGTTAAATCTTGAATGGCTTTTATCTTGGCCGGGTTGGCCTCGATTCCCCTTGACTGACCATGTAGCCTAGAAACTTTTCGGACTCGACTCCAAAAGTGCATTTCTTAGGATTTAAGACCATGGAATAAGATCGGAGAATATCGAACATTTCCTGAAGGTGTGTAACATGGTCAGAAGCATGTACCGACTTGACAAGCATATCGTCTACGTAGACTTCCATGGTATGACCTATCAAGTTAGACAACATCTTGTTGACAAGACGCTGATAAGTGACCCCAGCGTTCTTTAACCCGAACGACATCATGGTATAGCAGTATAAGGCTCGGGCCGAATAAAACGAGGTGTGCTTCGAGTCCTCGGGATCCATAGGAATTTGATTATACCCGGAATAAGCATCCATAAAGCTCATCAGCTCGTGTCCCGAGGTGGCATCAACCATATAATCTATGTGAGGAAGAGGATAACTGTCTTCTGGGCATGCTTTATTCAGATTGGAGAAGTCAATACATTACCTCCAAAGGCCATTGCTTTTCTTGACAAGGACTGGGTTTGAGACCCATGTCAGATACTTGGCTTCCTTAATGAACTTGTTGTTGATGAGTTTCTTGACTTCCTTCTCCAATGCTTTCTGACGATCTGGCCCCAATTTTCGTCGCTTTTGAATAACTGGCCGGATAGTTCGGTCAAGATTTAACTTGTGGCTAGCGACACCGGGGTGAATGCCCTTCATGTCTTCGTGCTCCCAAGCAAAAACATCGGAATTACTTCTAAAAAACGAGATGAGTTCAGACTGGAGAGGTTCTTGGAGATGACTCCCAATGCGCAACGACTTCTGACATGTCAGTTCGTCGACATAAATTAACTCCACTTCTTCTCCGAGTTCGGCTCGATCATTTCGGCTTTTCTCTTTGAATTGAGTTCTTGGGTCCAATTCATCTTCTTCTGTAATTGGTTCTTTTCCGGGTCATCTCACTCGGTCTTCAGATAAAGGATCGGAAGTGACAGGGACAATGACCTCATGACTCGGTTCTTAAAAAATTGTATCGTCCGAAGTGGCTAATGGCAAGGAACTTCTATCGTTGACCGAAGTGGCAGAATGGACTCCGGTGGACGGTATAAAAGTGATAAGTTCTCGAGCTTCCCTTTGATCTCCATAATGCGTCCCCTCACCATGTGTCGTTGGGAATTTAAGTGCATAATGAAAAATGGACATGGCAGGTCGGAGTTTGTACAAAGTGGTTCTTCCAACGATCGTGTTATACTTGTTGTTGATGTCAAGGACTTTAAAAGTTTCCATTACCAGTTTGGTTACATGTCCTGGCGTGCCAAATCTGCCAGGCAGGGTAATTTCTCCGATGGGCTTCGAGTTGCTTCTGTTGAATCCCTGTATTTGATCGTTGCAAGGTCGGATATCCGCTGGGTCAAGACCCATTTTGTCAAAATATTTTAGCATTAAAATGCTTGAGTAGGCCCCAGTATCAACCATGACACGATGAACCGGGGTCCCACATATTGGAACGGTGATCACGAGTGCGTCGGAATGAGGGTGTGCAAAATGATTTGCATCTTCCATGTTGAAAGTAATGGGGAAATTTCGTGCATTGAGAAAGTCTCGTAGATCCGTGGTAAAGACTTGCTTACCCGAATTATGGGCTTGCCGGGCGTAGGCTTTAATTTGTCGGCGGGATGATGTACCTCGAGAATTGTTAGTATTCACTCTGTGGACCGTTATTTGTATCGGACTCGGAGATTGGTTTCGCTTAAGTCCTCGGGAAATTTTGGATGACTCAATGTTAAGTATTTCCGAGGTGAACATGAACACTTCTTTTTCTCGTTGTCGGATTCGTTTTGGCATAGCACCTCGGTCTTCATCCTCATCTTCGTCATAAGATTCAACTTGACGACCTGGTCTGGACATCAGAATTGCGATAAAACTTCCTGAGTTGAGGATGGTCGATTAAACGTAAAAGGGCTGCCAAAAGACTTAGGCATTCATCAGTGTTGTGCCCTGGTGATTTATGATAATCACAATATCGAGTTTTATCTAATTTTTCTTCAGGCATCCGAAGTGGTTTAGGATTGGGAAGAATGCCCTTTTCTTTGAGCTCTTCGTAGATAATGGCTGCCCCAGCCGAATACATGGTTTGATAACCGGATTTTACGTCGGTGGCATACTGTTTCCGAGCTGCTCCGATTTCGGGGTCGTTGGCGTCTCCTCGAGGGTAACCTCAAAATTGGCCCTTACTTTGTTTATCAAAGGATTTATTTTTCTTCCTGTCGTCGGTTCCCGACTTGGATGACTTCGGATTAAAATTAAAACCGGGAACTGACATCGCTTCTTCGGCAATAATATGCTGCTGGGCTCGGGCAAGGAATTCCTGAAAGGTGTTTAGCTTATTCTGACATAAGGTCCAGCGAAAAATAGAGTTCGGTTTCAGCCCCGCGATAGCCATAACAAGTAGGGTTTCGGGGTGACAAGGCTCCATGTTTTGAACTCGGTCATTGAATCGGCAACATAATCCTTGACACTTTCATCGTCTTTCTGAGTTACATTCGCAAGGGATTCTTTTGGAACTAAACAAACTTGGGCCCTGATGAAGTGAGATCGGAAAGCTGACCTCAGCTGTTGCCACTTCCAAATAGAATGAGGGGGCAGAGAGTGGTACCATTTCTGAGCTCGAGGCCCCAGGGTAAGAGAAAACATGCGACACCGAAGTGCGTCCGAGGCCCCATGGAGATCCATCCATGATGTGTAGTGACCGAGGTGTGAGTCAGGATCCGACGTGCCATCATATAATCTGATTTGAGGGACTTTGACCTTTCTCGGTACATGTTTCGAGGTAAGCTCGGGTGTTAAAGGAGAGTCGGCATCTAAATATACATGTGCCGAAGTGGAGGCCCGCCGGGGAGGATCTTTCTGTGTCCTCTGCCGACTTTCTAACTCGGCGATTCCTTGCCGCAACACTTCTAACTCCGTGGATTCTTGCCGAGCTGACCGATTTCTTTCAATTTGTTGACGAAGATCTGTGCGAGCTGGATGGGAATAAGCTTGAGGCCGCACAGGTGGTAGAGAACGCCGCGGTTGTCCCGAGTGACTTTCAGCAGTTTCTTCATGAGGGACCTCCGGAGGAGTGCGCGCTGTCTCGGCGTGCCGCGCTACACGATCTAGATTAGGAGGTGATGTTCTACTACGAGGCTGAGACATAGCGTGAGATGTAGCTCCACCGCTGTCTCGTCGGGTAAATAGATTTCTCGGGTTTGCAGGAGTAGCTGGAATGATAGATTGTCCCGGCGCTGTCGTTGACATCCCAGGAGCAGTTTGAGCCATCAAAGCAGCAAACCCACGTGCGAACTCTAGATTTTGAAACACAGTAGTATAATCTGGCAGGTTGGATATAGCTGCAGGACGCCTGGCAGAGTGATTGCTGTGACTGTGTCTTTCACGCGACGTATGCCCATGGTGATCTGAATGAGACATGTTTACTGTGGTTGCTGTGGCTAAAGAGCTCAGGATTGAAGATTAACCTCAAATAAGTTATGAGGCACTTCCTCTAGCGCCAAACTGTTGTTATGTGATTGTTAACAACGATTCGAGAGTAGGTTGATGTTATTGTTATTGATGATTTGAACATAAAACATGCATTAAACACTCAACAATGGCCCCGGTCCGAGGTGAACCGAGGTGAAAAGATTCTATGAGCTGTTTCGTGTTTCATGGCAAAAATTTTGGTTCGGGATCCCCGTACAAGTATCAGGAATGACTACTTATAGTAACTTTTTAAGATACATATTGGGATTCGTGCGGTGCTTTTTGCATAAAGCTACTTTTGGTGGGCGGCATCGTCAGCGGGTCCCACTTGAATGATGAAAGATCTCGTGGCTCGTGAAAATGGTGCGTAGGCATCTCGTCATCGATTTAGGAGGTGATGACCTTGGTTCATTGCAACTTCGGTTTTGGGTTGACCTCGGTTGTGAAAGTCACCTCGGTTTTCTATAGCTTGGCTGGTTCGGTAAGCGGACCGGGATAACTATTAGCCGTGTCATTGCTGGTAATAATCCACTAAATACGCTATTCGAGGCTTCTAACTTCGAATTACCGAATTGGATGATAACATCTGTGATAGATAATTTTTCAAGAAAGGGCTTTGTGTTTCTTTTGAAAAATAAGCTGATGTTTTCGAAACGTTTAAGACTTGGAAAATCTTGATTAAAAACCAAACCGGTAAAAATATTGAAATTCTTAGGACTGATGATGGGCTTGAATTTTGCAATAATTTGTTTGATGAACTATGTGCTCAATGTGGTATTCAAAGGCATAAAACCGTGCCTTACACCCCTCAATAAAACGGTGTTGCCAAGCAAATGAATAGAACTTTACTTGAATGGGTGAGGTCTATGTTGTCTAGTTCGGGTCTTTCAAAAAAGTTTTGGGGTGAGGCCGTTTTAACTGAATCTTATTTGATAAATAGGTCGCCTTCTGTGCCTTTGCATGGTAAATGTCCTAAGTTTGTTTGGTCTGGTAAAGAAATTGATTTTTCAAACTTGCGTGTTTTCGGTTGTGCTGCATTTTGTCATACGAAACTTGATAAACTTGAACCTCGCTCAATGAAATGTGTTTTCTTGGGATATCCTGAAGGTGTTAAAGTTTATAGATTGTGGCTTAGAAGCGTACCCGACTTTAAGGTCATGATAAGTCATGATGTTGTGTTCAAACCCAACGTTGCAGCTCTTGTTTCGCCCAATGTTTTTGAATCTGAAATTCCATGTTAATTGCTTCTTTGTCTGCTCCTTTACCTGGTGAATCTGAAAATGCTCCAAATGCGGTGGAGCAATTGACTGGTTTAAGTGATTCCGATAATTCTAAAAATTTGCATGCTGAAACTGAAACCGAAGGGGTTGTGTTCGATAATCGACATGCTGAAATTGCTGAAACTGAACCTGTAATTGCTGAAACTGAAAATCAGCATGCTGAAAATGGTGAAAATATCGATGTGCATGATGAATATGTGGAAAATGATGTTGATTTGCATGATTATCAACTTGTTAGAGATAGGACTAGAAGGGATCGTAAGAAACCCTCTAAGTTCGATGATTTTCACATGACTTCATATGCTTTTGGTGTTTTTGAATTCATTGATAATTGTGAGCCTAAGTCTTGTGAGGAAGCCTAAAAATCTGTGAATTATTTGCAATGGATGAATGCTATGCGTGAAGAAATTAATTCGTTGAATGTGAATCATACTTGGTCGCTTGTGCCTAAACCTGATAATTGTTCCTTAGTGGATTGGAAATGGTTGTATAAGGTTAAACAAGAGAATGATTCGGTTAGGTTTAAGGCTAGACTCGTAGCAAAAGGTTTTACTCAATGTGAGGGTATTGATTATACCGAAATATTTTCTCCTGTTGTTAAATTCACCACCGTGCGTATCATGCTTCCTTTAGTTGCTCACTTTGATTGGGAATTGAAGCAAATGGATGTTAAAACTGCTTTCTTGCATGGTGAATTAGATGAGAAAATATATATGAAACAACCTGTCGGTTTTGTGGATGCTAAGAATTTTGATTATGTGTGTTTGTTGAAGAAATCCTTGTATGGTTTGAAACAATCTCCTAGGCAATGGAACAAGAAATTTGATATGTTCATGTTTTCTTTAAAGTTTAAGAGGAGTTCTTATGATCATTGTGTGTACTTTAAAGAAAATGCGAATGTTCCTGTTTTTCTGCTCATATATGTTGATGATATGTTGTTGGTCGGTCCTTGCATTAAGTCTATTGAGCATGTTCAAAAATGTCTAAGTGATAAATTTGATATGAAGAACCTTGGAGATGCTAAAAGGATTCTTGGAATGAACATTATTCGTGATAGGAAAAACTCTGTGATTTTTCTTAATCAAATTTCTTATGTGGATTTGATTTTGAGTAAATTTTCTATGTCGTCTGCAAAATCCGTGAACATTCCCCTTGCTGCCCACTTTGTGCTAGTAAGGATCAGTCTCATAAGACCAATTCTGAAATTGATTTGATGAAAAATGTGCCTTATTCAAATGCAATTGGTTCTGTGATGTATCTCATGGTTAGTACTAGGCCGGATATTGCATATGTTGTTAGTTGTTTGAGTAGGTACATGTCTAATCTGGGTATGCCTCATTGGAAAGCTCTTAAGTGGCTGTTACGTTACTTGAATGGTTCTATGCATGTTGGTCTGAAATTTTTCAAGTGAACAGAGGGTGTTAAACTTGTTGGCTATGTTGATTCGAATTATGCAAATGATAGAGATAATAGGAAATCAACAACTTCATATGTGTTTACTTTGTGTGCCTCTTGTGTAAGTTGGAAATCACAACTACAACATATTGTTGCTTTGTCTACGACCGAATCTGAATATGTTGCTGTAACTGAGGCTTTGAAAGAAGTTGTTTGGTTGAAAGGCTTATCATGTGAAATTGGTTTGCTTGAAAAAGATGTTGTTGTGTTTTCCGATAGCCAATCGGGGATTCAATTGTGTAAAAATCCTGTTTTTCATGATCGCACTAAGCACATAGATGTTAGGTTTCATTTCATACGTGATATTGTGTCTAAAGGCTTAGTTAATCTTGAAAAAATTGCATCCGAGTTTAACCCCGCTGATATGGGAACTAAGTGCTTACCTGTTGAAAAATTTAGATCATGCATAAGAACTTTGAACTTTGATTCGTGTGATTGATGTGCTGTAATTTCTGTGTGCTTGTAAGTAGTCTACTATGTGTTTGCTGCCTGTTTTTTATACTTGTGTTAACTTGGTGAAAAGTGCAGGTGTCGTTATGCAATGATGAAAGTCCTCCGGCCCCTCAAGTGTCCGGTATTCGGTGGTGGGCCAAATTCGGTGGAGAAATGTTGGGAATTTGGGCCAAAACTAAATCCCTATCTTAGGCCCAAGGAAGCCTCGGCCCAATCCCGACTGGGCCTGGCCCTCTTACACCTTTAATTGACAGGATGTCTCTTGACCGTTAGATTTAGGGAATTAATCCTAGCCATCCGTCCCATACCTTAAATATACTCTCACACCACTCTAACCCTAACCCACACTCTCACTTCTCTCTCTTACCTCGTTGCTGCGCCTGAAAATCTCTCTCTGTGTGAGGAGAAAAATCGATCGATCTGTATCTCTCAATCTGCGGAGTACTGCCGCTGTGCCATCGTCGTCGCCTAGCTTCCCTTCGCCGGTTCAAGCCCTTGCGGGGTGCTTTCCGGCGAGCTCCTTTGTGGGAAGGCGAGGCTTTGTGACGGAGGACCGGGTGCGTGGTCGTGTGTGAGGTGCAACCCGAGGATTGGGTCGAGGAACCGAGGCTGCCGTCCGTTGACCACCACCTAGCCAGACTTACCGAGGGTGTCGGGTTCAAGGATAATCTGAGCCGGACTTTGTGTCC
Organism: Striga hermonthica; assembly: GCA_902706635.1. Classification (NCBI taxonomy): domain Eukaryota; kingdom Viridiplantae; phylum Streptophyta; class Magnoliopsida; order Lamiales; family Orobanchaceae; genus Striga; species Striga hermonthica. The sequence continues at coordinate 7,233,555 of CACSLK010027831.1, read as the reverse complement.
CTCTTCTCCCGTTGCCGGTCAAAATGGGGTTTTCGTTTCTTCTCTTTATTTTCCTTTTCCCAGCATTTTTTCTTTTGTGTTTCTTCTCTATTGGTGCTTGTTGTTATTCACTATTTAACTGTGTGTTTGTATGCAGGTTCAATCGGGCACAAAAAGAGCTAAACGGGGCTGTTAAAACGCGAGCTGGGATCAGCCCGGGACCAAAAGAGAGTTGTACGGGAGTCCTGAACACACGAGCAGCATTCCGAGAAGAAGAGGGCTTGCATTGCCGACATACAAGCAAAGAGACGAGCTTCCGCTGCGAATATGTCGAGCGGTGGAAACGGGACGACCACATAACACATTACTCGACCACCGTCGGGCTTTACCTTCAGCTTAGTACTATCGCCTACCCTGTCGAGCTCATGCTCTCTGTTCGGCCCAACAGTAGGTCATTTCATCGCTGTATCACAACACAGACTGCTCCTATGACCAAACTCACTACTTAGCCATGCATTAGCTCGTAACTCCTCATGCCGATGACAAGTCGGCCGGGCTCATTCTTACTAAGGGATACCATGCCATATCACACATGTTTATAATCCCATCTCAAGTTCTGGCCTCCTGATGGATGTCTAGCTCGGCCCTGCCATTTATTCCTGCTGAGCTTACAGTCAAGCTTGTCTCTCACCCACTCATGCAAGGTCGAGCTGGTCTCCTAGCTGGGCCGTAGCCAAAGTTTTTCTGGGCTATGACACCATACTTTTATCTCCTTTCTACTTCCAGAGGGCTACGACACCATCATGTTATCTCCTTTTGACTTTCAAATGACGAACTGGCACTCCTTGAGCCGATGTCTTTCGAGTCGTGCTTCCTTTATGCTATATCAGATTTCATTAACAAAACTAAAAAATCCAACAGATTACATAACTCAACAGGATACATATTAAAAAGTTAGGGCCCAAATATGACATCCAATTTCTTAAAACAGTTCTCATCACAAATGCAACAACTGCTTAATGTTCTGAAATCAAGCCGAAAAATAGAAACCAAAAAGAATGCATTTTCTCAAATGAGTAAAGCAAAAAGAATGCATTTTCTCAAACAGCGGTTAGTTGTTAGCGGATTGCATTAGCTGTTTTGACCAGCGGATTGTGTTAGCTGTTTTGACCAGCTGATTATGTCAGCGGTTTCTAAAGAGCGTTTGTAAAATTAGCTTTTTTCAATTAGCGATTAACACGTTGAAATTACTTATAAGACAAAATTTCATTTTTGGTCCATTATATTGGCCATTTTCCAGAAATGGTCCACTAATTTGGCAGACATCAAACTTGATACAATAAGTTGTAAAATTCATCATTTTTGGTCGCAGTTCGTCACTACCACGTGCGTAGTCAAATCTGATGATACGCTTTGGGCCTATCGGGAAATGTACTCAGCCTCAATGTAATCGACCAAACAAAATAGCGTCTTTTTATCTTTTTAATAGATATTCCTATCTTAACGAGGGCTAATGTTCGATGTTGCACTGCTGTATGCTGAATCAAGCGGTCCCGGAAATAAGTGCTACTGTTAGTGGCTGGAGTCTCCATCCCGGACCATTCCATCCAAAAAGCGTTTGATCGGGCGAACACGTGGACAGGTTTGATGTCCGCCACGTAGGCTCGTTATCCAGTCCGAGTGATTAATGGACCAAAAATGATGAATTTTACAACTTATTGTATCAAGTTTGATGTCCGCCAAATGAGTGGACCATTTCTGGAAAATGGCCAATATAATGGACCAAAAATAAAATTTTACCTTACTTATAAGGACATCAACATACTTTATCATTCTATGAACTTATAATTAGTTAGGAAATAAAAACAATTAATATTTTAAATAATTATTAAAGTGATTTAAAATATAATAAAAAGTAAAAATATTTCTTAATCGAGTAAATAAATTCCCGTCATATAAACAAAGTCGTGCAATTATTGAAAACAATATGCATCTATTATAATAAATATGAATATTAGTTCAACTTAAAAAAGTAATAATTATTGATTATAAGAACATGTACACAATTAAATTTCCTTTTATTAATTTTAATATTTATATAGATAAAAAATTTATAGGTAATCTACTGCCAACCAAAATGAGTGAGACGAATTAAATAAATAAACTCAAAAAATGTGTGCAACAAAATTAAAAGTTAGTAAGTCCACCAAATGATCCTCTCTCCTGGGAGCATATCCTCTCTCGTGACGAGTGCCATAAGCTTAATGCTTTCAAATCTTCACGTTTGTGGTGTAAATCCAGGTTTAGCATTTATTGAGTCGCATTTATTCCACTCACCTGCATATTAGATTAGTGTCCTGTGCTCTCTTGTTTAGCTTTTGCTCTATTCTTGTTTGGTTATCCCCTAGGGTTTTCGAATTCTCTTTTTTCCTTAATTTGTGTTGCAGATTTCAAAATCTTCCAATTAAGTGCATTGAGTTCAGAGTTCATGGAGGAAGATATTGTGAATAAGCTTGATTCATTCCAACTATCAGGTAATGAGGCGAATGTCATTACGATAGAAACAGGTGACACGCGCAATAGTGCCGTTGAATGTGGAAGAAGTCTTATGGGTAAAATTATTGGGCAGAAAAAAGCTGAGATTATTGGGCTAAGAAGAGCAGTTAACCAGATGTGGCTCGTTCTGCCCCGGTTGTGGTTACAGAAATCAGCTCCAATTTCTTCCAGTTTATCTTTGCGAATGATGAAGACAAGTCCAAAGTCCGCTCAGGTAAATGTTGGACCTTTGAAGGCCAATACCTTATTCTTCAAGACTGGAGTGAAGACATCTCATCAGACCATCCGGAGTTCTATAGCCTAGATATCTGGGTTCAAGCATGGAATGTGCCACTGCATTGGATGTCCGCTGAGGTGGGGCTTAAAATCGGTAAAGCTTTTAAGCAAACTAAGGATGTTGTGGTGCCACAAGGGGGGTTATTAGCTGGAAAATGCATCAGACTGCTGGTTGCCATAGATATCCATCAACCAATATCTAGATGTGCAATAATCCAGCTGGGCAGTAAGAAGACCTTGGTCCAGTTCAAATATGAGAAGCTAACTAGTTTGTGCTACTATTGTGGGGTGTTGGGATATATTGACAAGAACTGTCAAAAGAGAGAAAAAGATCAATCAGCAGTGCCTTCAAGACGGTAGATATGGAGACTGGTTAAAGGCATCTAAGGCTTTCTTCTCATCATCCTTTAGACAAAATGCTAACTCAGAGGAGCAATTCACCAGCAGCAATGCTGGCTTCAGAACCCCTTCAGCCACTCAGAGAGATAACATTAATTCTAACTCAATACAGACCAACACCAGGAACATATACAGGGAACCAGTTAGCATTCCTGAGATAGCCATTATCACACAACAACACCACCCTCTCAGAATCCAGCCCCCGTTATCCCTCTAACATTGTCTCTCCCTATATCTGCACTTAACCCTATCATCTCTAATAAAACCCAAACCATTCCACTTAACTCCGAGATGGATACAGAAGCCAATATTCCACCAGTGCCAACTGACCCAAATACCAACCCAAAAATACCAAATGTCACATCACAACCAGGAGATAGTGCCCCTGTATCTGACATCCATGCTCTTAAGAAAACCAGGGGATGGAAGAAAAAGCTTAACCCTAATCGAAACACCACACTTTCTCTTAACCCTGATATTCCTAAACCAACCAGAGGGAAAAGAGCAATCCTTGCTATTACCCAATCAGGTATTGATGAGTCATCCCCAGGACTCAAAGCTCACAACAAGAACAAGAAGTTGAAAACAGTCCAATCTGAGGTGAATGTGGCCAGCCTTCAAGGGCCCCTCTACGATTTCCCAAATGAAGGAGACTTGGAGGCTCCATCACCCCAATTTTCTCTTTCTCTCTGAAACTAAAAAAAAAAAAAATCAAATTTATTAATACTATTTGTAAGAACCTTGCTGTTGGGGATTGCTGGACATCTGTAGAACCAACATGAAGAAGTGGAAGGCTGTTTTTGTGTTAGGATAGTGAAACTATTGTCTTCAAGATTATCAAGCATTCATTCTGCCTAGAAGTTGAATTTTGGGATGAGAAGCAATCTAAGACTGGCTGGGGGATATTTATATATGCAAGCACTGATATTCAAGGCAGAAAAGCACAGTGGGAGTACCTGGAAGAAGCAAAATAGCACTGGGAAGACCATTGGTTTTGAGAGGTGATATGAATGATATAATTTGCACTAAGGAGAAGCAAGGTGGGAGAATGAGACCTCAAGCTTCATTTTCTCCATTCAGAGAATTCATAAGCAGTCTGGGAATGTTGGAAATTAATATGGTGGGAAGCAGAGGGATTTGTGGAGGAAAAGCTGGACAGGCTTTTTGGATCCTTGAATTGGATGGCTTCTTACCCTAATGCTACTGTGCATAACATCTTCAGGAGTGCATCTGACCACAACTTGCTAATGTTAGATTGCACCCATGAGCACAAATACAGGAAAAGAAGATTTATATTTGATAGAAGGTGGATTCAAAATCCAGGACTAATAGAAACAATGGAAAAAGGATGGAAGAAAGCTCAAGGGGTACTCCCATATACCAATTCCAACAGAAAATCAGGGAAACTAGGGTGGAAATCTTGAAATGGAGCAGCAGCTTTCGAACAGAAAATGCTAGAAAAATTGCTAAGCTGAATCATGAACTGTCTGAAATAAGGAAAGAAGGAGCTTTAATTGATTGGAGGCTGTGGGATAGAAAGAAGAGAGAACTTGAAGAGGCTTACAGGCAGGAGGAGCAATTTTGGGAGCAAAAGGCCAGGATTAATTGGTTGAAAAACGGTGATAAAAACTCCAAATACTTCCATGCTATAATCCTTCAGAAAAGGAAAATGAACAACATATCCAAGATTACTAGAGAAGATGGGAGCGTGTGTGACAGCAAGGAGCAGGTGGAGAGGTGTATTGAGCAATTCTATGAAAAGTTGTTCAGCTCTGAAGGCTCTGAGGGGGGAGATAGGCTACTGCAGGATCTGAATCCAGTTATTTCTGAGGAGATGAACTCTGAACTTACAGCACCAATTGAAGATGATGAAATCAAAGCGGCCCTGTTCAACATTAACCCAAGAAAAGCTCCTGGCATTGATGGTATGACGTCTTTGTTTTTCCAAAATTTCTGGTATCTTATTGGTGTTGAGCTTTGTTGTGTAGTTAAAAGTTTTTTCTGTTCTGGTAAGATTCTCAAAAGCATCAATCATTCCTTGAGCTCTCTGATCCCGAAGGTTCAAAATCCTGAATTTATCTCCTAATATAGGCAGTCAGCCTCTGTAGTGTCACTTACAAAGTTATTTCTAAGCTTTTAGCACAAAGACTCAAACCTTGCTTGCCTATTTGCATTTCTAACAACCAGGCTGCTTTTGTGCCTAATAGACAAATCATTGACAATGTGATTCTTGGTCATGAGGTCATCCACTTTTTGAAAAGGCACAGAATAGGTTCCAATGCATTCATGGCCCTCAAATTAGATATGGAAAAGGCATTTGATAGAATAGAGTAGAAGAGTGTGAGTCTTATAATGCTTAAGCTTGGATTTAGCCCTATTTTTGTGAACTGGATCATCTCATGTATTTCATCAGCATCCATCTCATTCAATATAAATGGAGAAGTGAGTGGCTATGTTACTCCCTCTAGAGGCATAAGACAAAGGGACCCATTGTCCCCTTATGTTTTTATCCTTGTGTCTAAAATATTTTCTTACCTGATCAAGTCGGAAACACAAAAAGAAAACCTCTCTGGTATTCAAATTTCCAAAATGGCCCCAAACTTTCCCATCTATTTTTTTGCAGATGATACATTGCTATTTTCCAAAGCAGATACTTCTCAAGCCCAAATCATTTTGTCTGTCCTTGATTCCTACCAATCTCTCACAGGACAAAAAGTTAATCTCTCCAAATCCTCCATATTCTTCAGTAGGAATACTTCTCCCATTGCCAAATCTGCCATCTGTAATATCCTATTGGGAATTACACCTCAAACCTCTTCCAGATACTTTGGTATGCCACTTCGCATTGGGAGTAATAAAGTGGACACCTTTTCTTACATCACTGTGGCTACTGGGAAGAAAATTTTAAGCTGGAAAAATAGATTTCTATCTACTACTAGAAAAGAAATAATGATTAGAGCAGTGCTTAGTGCTCTACCTGTGTATTCAATCTCCTGTTTTCTAATGCCTAAAGTAGTGTGTGCACACCTTGCAAAACTCTTTGCCTCATTTTGGTGGAATACAGGAAATGCAAAAGGTAAAAGTTGCACTGGAAAGCATGGAACTTGATCACATTGCCTAAAGAAAAGGGAGGTGTGGGATTCCATGATATCCAACTGATGAATAAAGCTCTGATTATAAAACAACTTTGGAGAATTCTCACACACCCCAACTTATTGGTCAGCAAGAGCTTGAAGGCTAAATATTTTCCCGAGGACAACTTCTTCTCAGTAAAGCAAAAGCAAAATGGATCTTGGCTCTGGCACAGTTGGCTCCAAGTCAGAGACTCTTTCAATATGGGGCTGAGATATGAGGTGAGGGATGGCTGTAAAATCAACATCTATGAACACCCTTGGATCCAAGAATTGCCAAGGTTCAAACCCAAAAGTAGGCCTCAGGCAAATTCCAACATTCTCCGGGTGAAGGACTTGATTGATGTTACTGGGAGATACTGGAAGGTGAATCTTATCCAAGAGCTCTTCACTGAGGAGGAGCAAGCTGCAATTCTCAAAATCACAAGTCTTCAGCCAGGGGAGGAGGACAAATTGGTGTGGCACTGTGGGAAAAATCGAAAGTACTCTGTGGATGCTTCATATGATTATCTGGTGAATGAAAAAATGGAAACAACTTGATCTAGCAGAACCAAGTAAAGGGAAAGCAGAGTTCATGGAGATGAGGAAGAGACTGTGGAGACTGAAAATTAAAGGGAAGATTAAGCACTTCCTATGGAAATGTGTGAATAACATTTTACCAGTCAACACTTGCATTGCTAAGATGAGAGTGCCCATAGATGCCAGATGCCAAATCTGTAGAGAGAAACCTGAAACTGTCCAACACCTGTTCTTCTCATGTCCTAAGACCATTAAGATCTGCCCTTTCAATGGGACGGCTTAGATCTCCATGCTGAAAGCTTTTCTCATTGGTGGACCAAACTATGCTCAATCCCTAAGACAACAAACAATGAGGCAAGGATTCAACTCACAGCATACTTGCTTTGGTGGGTTTGTAAAGCAAGGAACCTGTGGGTTTTCCAAGGCTTATAGAGAGCAAAACTGGCTTTGGTGAATGTAGCATTAGAAGAATGGCTGGAATTCAACAATGTGCAGAGTCTTAGAGTCTGATGTAGCTGTATTGTTTTGTTCTGCCTTTTGTTGTTGGTTTGCTTTGGTCTAGGCAGGTTTTGGGTTGTTAGCTGTGTGTTGAGTAGCTGCTGTGGTCTTTAGTGTGTGGTAGTGCTATTTTGTGGTAGTCTAGCTTGGCTAGGGTGTGAGCCAGTGGTCAGGCTGTTTTTTGCTTTTGGTTAGATAGGATCACTTCCTTGTGTTCTATGTTTGAATATGCCATGGAATTTGGTTTTTTTCTATAGGTTGCTTTTTTTTTTTTCTAGAACAGGTTTGTTCTCTTAGTCATCTTGGCTGGTCATTGGGCTATTTAGCCCCACCTCATGTACAAATGTTTGGAGCTATAAATCATATCGTTTCGAAAAAAAACAAAATTAAAAGTTAGTGGGCACAATTAAAAACATGACCAAAAAACATAACAAATAAAAGCACTAAATGTCGTGTGCTAATAAGATTCTTTTCCAAAGTGGCTAAAGAAAGGCTTACGCTGCTATCCATAGCATTTATAATTTTAGCGTTTTGGACTCATCAGCTAAGAGCATCTCCAATACTCTAATATTTTAGTAGAATAAGTTTTGTGAAATATCAATAAATAAAATGGATTGTGAATCATGTATAAAAAATGTTAAGTCTACAACTATGAAATTTATAACTTCTCTCTAATGCACAATATAGTTAAACTACAATATTATATAGAGGAAATAGTTATTTTTATCCCATTTTGAAGTCCTGCTAAGTTTTTCGCACCGCCCAATAAAGAGTTAAGTTTTTCACCCCGCAAAGTACGAAGAGATATGCGAAACACTATACGATAGATAGACGACCGGTATGAGCATGGGCGAGAAAATAATGAGTTAAAGTATGCGACGAATATGCGGAGATTCGATGTACGATTCGGTCAATTGCGGTCCGTCGCCCATTAAATAATTATTTTTGTTAGGCGAATGAACTACGATTATTGGTCGAAAAAATTATTCTGCGACATACCAACGTCGCATATTATTCGCAGAATTGGTGCATAATAAGTTTTTTCGTATTTCTTTAATCTTTCAGTTATGCGAGGCGGTATGCGAGTTGCCGCATATTGCTCGCATACCCCCCTCACACTTCTACACAAAAGTGTATTTTTTATTTCTTTCATCTTTCAGTTATTTCAGTTATGCGATAGGTATGCGAATTGCAGCATATAGCTCGCATATCACCTTCGCACTTCCACTCGAAAGTTTATTTCTTATTTCTTTCATCTTTCAGTTATTTCAGTTATGCGATGGGGTATGAGAATTGTTGCATAATGCTCGCATACCCCCTTCGCACTTCTACTCAAAAGTTTATTTTTTATTTCTTTCATCTTTAATCGTTTAATTTAGTTTACTTTTTTTCTTTCAGGTATGAGAACGGCATAATATTTTTAAAATTTAAATTTTAGAATGGTTTAGAAACCGCTGGCAGTTGGAACGTTATGGCTAATTTCGAGGCGCCTTAACCGCTTTTCGAAACGCCTTCGCAGTAAAAGCGTGCACGCGAATCATTTCCTCCGTCTATATAAAGCGTGGCATCTTCGATACTTATCATGACAATTCTCTTTCTACCCCTCCGTCCCCCAGAACTCTTTGGTAATGGCCCTCCGTTTTTCCCTTCTCTTGTATATGAGAAACAGTTCGCCGGAGATAAACCAGAATTACAAAATCTCTTTCTTTCGACCCGTAAGGCAATTCTTTAAGATTTCTGTGTCCGAAATGAGAACTCCTAACCTTCTGAATTCGTCGGAGGAAAAAATTCAACAAGCAGAAATTCCGCTATCCAACAATATTAACGTGGCCCCGGCAGGAAACATATATGCCGAAACAACAACGATGAAGATCAAACCTCCGGGCCTGGGTATTGCCGGATCAACTGTGAGAAGGTTGAAGGTTGGAACGGCGCGCGTCAGCGGCCGGGGCGTAACGGCCTGACCCTCTGTCAGAGGCAATGCTGGCCTCAACCTCTCGAAGTTGTGGTCGACCAGGTTTTCCTGACAGTGGAAGGTGGTTTGTATCGAAGGAGTTTTTCCCCGAACCCGTCAGAGCCCATCGGTTGAGAGCGTGGTGGTCGTGGCCGATCTCATGCTGGAGTTCTACATGGAACTCCACAACCAAGCTCCACCTACAGCTCCTCTTTCTCGAGTCTGAGTGTTGTGGTAGCTCGTCGACTCCCTCGTCTTAGCTTTTGTTAGGCTGGTCCTTTGATTTTTTTTTTCTTTTAACTTTGTAATCGGCTGGGGTTGAAGCAACTGTAAGAGCAGTAGTGTATGGATTTCTGTTCGATCTTTTATTATGCGAAATACAAACTTCTCATATTATTCGCCTAGATGGTGCATAATAAGAAAAAAATATATATTTTTGGAAATTTTCTATTCTGCGACACATTGCGAAACACTCGTGTAGTATAAATGAAAAATAATTTTTTTTTAATTTCTATTTGGAAATTTTTAATTCTGCGAAATACAAACGTCGCGTATTATTTGCCTAGTTGTTACAAACGTCGCGTAGTATAATCGAAGAATAATTTTTTTTAAAAAAATTGTTTTTGAAATTTTCTATTCTGCGAAATACAAACGTCGTATATTTAAGTTTTTTTTTGTAGAATTTAATTTTTGAAAAATTCAACAGTTTAGGCTAATGAACCTGCGACAATTAGTGGAAACAATTTCGCATACAAACCGCACAACATTCGTAGTATAATCGAAGAATTTATTTAAACAAAAATTGTTTTTGGAAATTTTCTATTCTGCGACACACATAATTACGACAAATAAACGTCGCATAATTCATTCGCTGGTCAACCAGAGGATATCCGCATACCCACTTTTTGTGTAAAACAATTATTAAACAATTATTTTAAAAAATATTTTGTGTTCGAAATGGTCTGATAAATGCGATTTTTTATGCGACTGTCTCACGACTGATATGCGTTAATTCGCAGGTCTACCTCAGGGTATTAAACTGCGAAAGAGATACGGAAACTAAACTATTATATTTATTTTGTTTATTAAAAATGCATCGAAATTGTGAAATTATGGTGCTTGTTATGCGAATATTACTTGACAGCTGTTATTTCGCATATTTTATCGTATAGTTTATTATTTAAAACAAAAAGAAAAAAGGAAAGCAAAACGTCGCATATACGCTACTTTAACAGTCGCACCTCTCAGGAGAAGAAAACAAAAAAGAAAGAGGAGTAAAACATTTGAAATTCCATCTTCCATCTTGCGACATTAATTCGCATAGTTAGAAGCAAATGAACTGTTAGAAATTAAAAAAAAAAAATCAAAAATGATGAACGGGAACGAAGTCATGTCCTTCTTAAGAGATTCTGAAGATTTCACGAATCAAGCTTTTCTCGTGGCGGCCGGCCAAGCGGGTGCCCTAACAGCGACTACTGCGGCCGACGACTCAACGGCTGCCGTAACGGGTATGGCGGGCCGCGACTCAGCGACTGAAGGCACGGGTCCGGAGGCCATCTCTTTTGGAGAGGTAACTTCCATTTGTTGCAATTATTTAACTTAAGTTATTTAATTTCATTTGCTTTATTAGTTGAAAAATAGTTGTTATTATTTGATAATGTATAAGTAATTTGATTTGAATAATTAACAACACAACAACAATGCGATTGTTTAGGATTTGTGATCATACAAGAGACATGGCCTGATCGATAAATATGAAGGGCTGAAGATCAACGTTTACAGCCGACAGTATATTTGTTCTGATATCAGGAACGAGTTGGGCCTCGTTGAAGGGGCCTTGACTGCTTTCCAGGGCTCGTTCTTTGGTCCGTTCCTCTAGTTTGATGATAAGGCTAATGTCTCTGCAAAGGCAATGCATGGGGTTCTTTCGCGCGAGGTGACTCGTGTCGGTCAGAACCCGAACAAGATGTGGTTCCGTATTGGTAACCATTTAACCCGATTCTCCGCCCATGAGTATGCTGTGGTGACCGAGCTTGCTTTTGGATCGTCTGATTCTCCTCTTCCATCGTCTATTTTCTATGAGAAATATAAAGGCAAGCGGGTCACTATGCAGCAGTTGCGTGATGACTTCAAGGCGGGGCCGTTTCGCCACTCTCGGGATGTGATAGTGAGAGTGGCGAAGATGCTAATGCTCATGTACTTTATAATTCCTCAAGACGACAAGAAGGCTCGGTATATTGATACCTGCTGGTGGGCTTTGCTCGAGGACGACCAGATGTGGGAAAAATTTCCATGGGGGAGTTACTCGTTTCAGTACCTGCTCGACTACTTGAAGACGGTCCAGTACAGTAAAATGAAATATCATATCTATAGATTTCACTGGGCATTTCTAGTATGGTGCTATGAGGCAATCCCTGCATTAGATCGTACATGTGGAGCATGTACCTCGGTGAGACGTCCACCACGGCTGGTTCACTGGGAAGTGAGGAATGTCACACTTCCAAATATATTTTTTGACCAACAGGTATTATTTGATCCTAAACATTTTTTGTTATTATTGGAATCGTTAGCAAGTTATATTCGAAATTATTATTTAAGTCTTAACGATTTCTAATGATTTCTTTAATTTTATGTTATATTTTTTTAAATTTAGTTAGAGGTGCATGAGAGGTTGGAGCCGTATGAGGAGGAGAGTGTCGTGTTGGACCTCTCGAATTTGGATGTTGTTCAGGGGCCTAGATTTTTGCGACGGCTTAACCCGGCCTGTCACCGTATACAAGACTCGGCACTGGTGTCCATGTTGGCTCTGCACCCGAGGAAGCAGGCCTGGACTGAGGGTGAAGATAGTCCGATGCACCGGGAGGAGGTGAGGCCAACAGATGGATCGGCCTTTATTGAGGATATTCGCGCATCTGTACGTGCTGAAATGGCCAATGTTATAGCCAGAATATCCTCTGAGGTGTCGGCAATCATTCGACGGGAGGTGCCGACTATTATTCGACAGGAGTTGGCCAATATTTTGCACCCCCATCTGAGACAGCCTCTTCCCAGTCCGAGCCAACCGTCAACTCGACGAGACAGTGTTCCCCCACCCCCTCCCATGAGAGAGACAGTGTTTCCTTACCCGCTCCCATGAGAGACAGTGTTTCCCCACCCCCACCCT
>CACSLK010027831.1:7174413-7217518 GCA_902706635.1 Striga hermonthica | reverse complement strand
GAGCTTGAACATTATTATATTTTTTAATAAGTGGCTTTCTTCTATTGTCAATTTCACATTAAACCATATTTATCTATATACCTTAACTCCTAAAAAGCATTTTATCTAAGATTGAGCTTGAACATTATTATATTTTTTAATAAGTGGCTTTCTTCTATTGTCAATTTCACATTAAACCATATTTATCTATATACCTCAACTCCTAAAAAATATTTTATCTAAGATTGAGCTTGAACATTATTATATTTTTAATAAGTGGCTTTCTTTTATTGTCAATTTCACATTAAACCATATTTATCTATATACCTCAACTCCTAAAAAACATTTTATCTAAGATTGAGCTTGAATATTATTATATTTTTTAATAAGTGGCTTTCTTCTATTGTCAATTTCACATTAAACCATATTTATCTAAATACCTTAACTCCTAATAAACATTTTATCTAAGATTGAGCTTGAACATTATTATATTTTTTAATAAGTGGCTTTCTTCAATTGTCAATTTCAGATTAAACCATATTTATCTATATACCTTAACTCCTAAAATACATTTTATCTAAGATTGAGCTTGAGCATTATTATATTTTTAATAAGTGGCTTTCTTCTATTGTCAATTTCACATTAAACCATATTTATCTATATACCTCAACTTCTAAAAAACATTTTATCTAAGATTGAGCTTGAACATTATTATATTTTTTAATAAGTGGCTTTCTTCTATTGTCAATTTCACATTAAACCATATTTATCTATATACCTTAACTCCTAAAAAACATTTTATCTAAGATTGAGCTTGAACATTATTATATTCTTTAATAAGTGGTTTTCTTCTATTGTCAATTTCACATTAAACCAAATTTATTTATATACCTTAACTCCTAATAAACATTTTATCTAAGATTGAGCTCTCTTCTGTTAGTAATTCATCATTGGGCGGGATTTTTTTCTTCCATAATTTTAGGTATGCGAATGATATGCGATTTATCGCACATTGTTTGTCGTGCTGCGAATAAAGGTTGGCAGGTTGCATCTTTCGACTCTCACAATTAAATGACAGTCTTCGGTTCATTAAAAACAATTTTTTGTTTTACGTATATGTTTTTAAACAGATATGCGAAACAGAATGCAATTTACTGTCAATACGTTATGCAAATGAAATGCGATTCATCGCATTTTGTTCGCAGTTCTGCGAATTTGAAGAGTTGCCTCTTCTCCGAAATGTCCCCTCAGTCTTCGGCACATAATAACGGCGCGCATACCAAGGAGGATAGGTATCTTTATTAACCAAATATGCGAAATCATTTATTGTCAATACGTTATGCGAATGAAATACGATTCATCGCATATTGTTCGTAGTTATGCGAATTTGAAAAGTCGCTCCGAAACGTCCTCTCAGTCTTTAGCAAATTAATAACGGCGCGCGTATCAATGAGGATAGATATCTTCTTTAACCAGATATGCGATATCATTTATTGTCAATACGTCATGCGAATGAAATGCGATTCATCGCATATTGTTCGCAGTTCTGCGAATTTGAAGAGTCTCTCCAAAATGTCCCCTCAGTCTTTGGCAAATTAATAACAGCGCGCGTATCAACGAGGATAGATATCTCTTTAACCAGATTTGAGAAATCATTTATTTTCAATACGTTATGCGAATGAAATGCGATTCATCGCATTTTTTTCGCAGTTCTGCGAATTTCAAGAGTCGCTCCGAAATGTCCCCTCAGTCTTTGGCAAATTAATAACAGCGCGCGTATCAAGGAGGATAGATATCTTCTTTAACCAGATATGCGAAATCATTTATTGTCAATACGTTATGCAAATGAAGTGCGATTCATCGCATTTTGTTCACAGTGCTACGAATTTCAAGAGTCGCTCCGAAACGTCCCCTCCAAGTCTCTGGCAAATTAATAACGGCGCGCATATCAAGGAGGATAGATATCTTCTTTAGTCTTCTATAAAAGGTAGCTGAGATGAGACAATTTAATTAGGATCAGTACCATTTTCTCAACGTTCTTCAAATCTCGATTTTCCTCAACATGCCGGTCAATGAAGTTTCTTCATTGTACATACTTGTTTACAAAAATTGAAGGGTGAAGAAATGAGAGATTGGTCCTGATCCTCCTGTTGTCTTTGAGGGCGTGCTCTCTTTCACCGTCGTAGCCCCCTCAATCTAGTATACCTTGGAAGTCCAAGCACTCGCCCTGGAGATCCCATGTCTGCCCAGGCACATGGTCATCTCATATTGAAAGCTAAAAACGTTGGAAGCTGAAAAAGCTGTTGGTGACCATGTGTTTGGGAAGACGTGGAATCTCCGGCGAAGATTGAGGCGCCTACGACGGCGAGAGTGAGCACGCCTTCAAAGACAAAAGTGCTTGTTCTTCTGGGGTATACTACTTTTTTTATCGGAAGTCAGACCATTGATATAAATCCCGTTTTCCATTTTCTTCAACTGGTGTACAAAATTCACTGGCAAAGACAGATGTGAAAACGAAGATTGAAAGTCAAACAAGGGATGGCGATTTCGTTCAACTCACAGACCTATCCCATCTAACAAACAATGGCGAAAAGATCCCGTACCTCCTCTACAAAGACCCTCAGACTCCTCAGCCCAATTCTGCCGCTCATCCTCAGCCGTCCACTTACGAGAGTCAGACTGCTATATGAGGAAATGATGAACGTAGTACCGGGGTCAGTTTTAGTGACCATAACCGAGCCAGAAATTCTAGATTGTCCCGTTTTCTTTGAACCTTTAAGCCCTCCAGTATATGAGGTTCTACTTGCTAAACGTGGCACGGGGTAAAGTAGTAGTTGAGTCGATGTAAAGTAGTTGAGTCGATGTATAATTGCGACATACATACGTCGCATAGTATTCGCCGAATTGGTGCATAATTTGTATTATAAAAAAATATTCAAAGTAAAGTAGTTGAGTCGATGTAAAATTGCGACATACATACGTCGCATATTATTCGCAGAATTGGTGCATAATTAATTATAATATTTATTTTTTGAAAAGTTCTTTGTTTGTGAATTAAAAATAAATTTAACACTACGTCGTATATTATTCGCAGAATTGGTGCATAATTAATTATAATATTTATGTTTTGGAAAGTTCTTTGTCTGTGAATTAAATATAAATTTAAGACTATGTCGCATATCATTCGCAGAATTGGTGCATAATTAATTATAATATTTATTTTTTGAAAAGTTCTTTGTCTGTGAATTAAATATAAATTTAAGACTACTATTAGATGAATGAACCTGCAATTATTACTTCGAAATAATTCCGCATAAAAACCTCATAACACTCGTACTATAACGAATAAAATATAATTTTTTATGTTTGTTTTGTAAATTTTCTATTCTGCGACATACGAATTTGTGACATACGAACGTCGCATATTAGTCCCCAAGTTGGTAAATAATTAATTTTATAAAATTAATTATTGAAAAGTTTTTGGTCTGTGACTAAATTACTAATAAATTGAAGACTACTACTATTAGGTTAATGAACCTGCGATTATTACTCGAAACAAATTCGCATAGAAACCGCCTAACACTAGTACAATAACGACTAACATATATTTTTTATGTTTGTTTTTGTAAATTTTCTATTCTGCGACGTACAAAATTGCGACATACAAACGTCGCATATCTTTTGAAGAGTTGGTAAATAATATTTTTTAGAAAATTCTTGTTCTTTGACTAAATTAATAAATTAAAAAAAAACTATTAGGTGAAAAAAAGAGGTGTGTAACACTATTCAAAATGTGTTCTCATAATGATACATTTATGCGAGTTTTATATGGATATGCGATTCGAAAATATAAGAAAACATTACAAATAATCGATAGATATCTACGCCTTATAGATTTGGATATGCGAATCGTAAATTATGCGAACATATGCCGCATAGTCGCATACTCATAAATGATGCAGTTTGGATATGCGATAATCTAATTACGCGACAGTTTTTCACATATCCTAAATGATGATGCGGTTGATCTGGCATGGATATGCGATTAAAAAATATAATTTACTTTTATTTATTTTTTTCATTACGTTATGCGAAAACAATGCGATTATCGCACTTTGTTCACAGTCCTGCGAATTTCCTTTCAATAATATTTTCCCTTCGAATATTGTCGCTGATTTTGCTGGGAAAACTCTGTTCACGGACACTAATAGTTTAATTGCCCATGCAACATATTCTTTTTTTTGACGTATGGATCATGATTAAACAAACACGTACTTGATAGAAGAAAATTTTTTTTATTATTACTGCAGTCAGTCCAACAAAATAAGCCAAACAACTTTTGATTACATGTGGATTCTAAGGGGTCGAGATCGATTACTTCACGTTTGGTGGTGGCTGATGAATCCGCTCATCACCATCATCGTCTATTTCTTCCTCCCAGATTGGATCGTCAACCGAAGTACCAGGCCCGCCCTCCAAGTCTATCGCCGCTGCGTTGCGCTCGGTAAAAACCTCGTAACAAATACGTTCTTTGTGTATGTCTGCCTTCTGACGACACCATTTGAAAAACACTTGGTAGCAAATACGTTTCTCCTCCTCGGTCCAGTCCATGCCACAGAAGCGGATCGCGATCTTTTCATAGGGTGAAATCCTTTCCATTCTTTTTTTTCGCAAACGTGCGCCTCCTTGGTTTTTTTTTTTTTTGGTTTTTTTTTGGCTGCGATGGAAAGATAGGGTTTTGAGAAATGAAAGGTCGCCTCTTCAACAAAGAGAATGAAGGGTTAATAAATACATCAACTCAACAACTAAATGAGGAAGCATGCAAATCGTCATTGTTTTTTAGGTGTAAAAGCAGACAATCAATCAACGCGGTGCGTAATTTATGCGAACAATATGCGAAGCATTTTCGATTTGGATATTCAGTGCAGACAATCAATCAATGTGGTGCGTAATGTATGCGAATAATATGCGAAGCACTTTCGATTTTGATATGCAGTGCAGACAATCAATCAATGTGGTCCATATGGATATGTGAAAAAAATGGTCGATAGTCGTAAATTATACGACTTTCGATTTGGATATACGATTGGTTAATTATGCGGTTGAAGACTAGGCGAATCGTCCTAGTTGTGCGATTATTATGGGAAATGATATGGGAATCGCACAATCAACCCAATTGTGCGATTATTATGGGACATGTTATGCGAATCGCACAATCAACCTAATTGTGCGATTATTATGAGACATGTTATGCGAATCGCACAATCAACCTAATTGTGCGATTATTGTGGGACATGTTACGCGAATCGCGCAATCAACTCAATTGTGCGATTATTATGGGACATGTGTGCAGGTCAACCCAATTTCGATTTCGACAATTGTACCTGGATTACGAACATTTTCTTCTCATTGACCTCTTTGTCTTCTTCGCCTGAATCATCATTGTGCGTATTGGTTTGGTCATCATTATTGTCATCATCACGAGAATGACCTGGTTGGTTCGAACAACCCGCGGTTTGATCATCAGCGCCCCGAGGATATCCAGTATGTGTAAATGAACTAGGGCCTGCTTGATGTGAATATGGGGCCTCGTGGGAAAATGCAGAACTACCAACACCAAAAGAACTCGGAAATACACCATGGGACGCCATCATTTGCGTGAAGCTTTGTTGCGTCGTCCCCAAAATCCCTACATTTACTCGCTTCTCCAACTCCACGTAAATGTTGGGAGTTCTTTGTTCTTCAATTATCTCTAAGATATCCTCACTGGATTCGATTTTCATCTTCACAACTCGTTCCCTTCCATCAAATACTGCCCACAATATTGATGGGTCTCCTCCTAGATCTGGAGTGAACCGGTGGAATGAGCTCCGGTCTGTTCGAATCGTCTCCAAGTCGCCCGTGGACCGCAGTGAACACCTGCAAGAACTCAACACCAGAAGTGTTTCCCGGTGAAGAGCCTCCGACGCTCAAGTCAGTGATCGAATAGAGAAGAAGCCCTGCTCAGGGGGAGCAGCAGCTGAGTATTGAATGAGAATAATAGTTAAGGTTTAGGGTTACCTCAGCTCCTTTATATAGGAGTAGAAACACTTACTTTGAAGTCCCAAAAAATGCCCTGGCCGACTTACATGAAATACCCAAAATGCCCTGGTCGGTCCACATTCTGCTTACTCTTGAGTCAGCATCTAGATTCCTTCTTATCCTGTATAAACTTGTGCTTAGGAGCCTTCCATGTGTCGCATCTGCTCATCGAGTCGTCGGAGGTCCTTATAAGTCGATCTGAAGTTATACGAGTATCCGAGGGTTATAAGAACGCCTGCTCGTTATCATGGATGAAGTCGTCTTGTATCCGGTCAACTTTATGAAGTCGACTAGGTACCATGACCGGTTTGACGGCTTTTAAATAGCTGATGGGCCGAGTCGACATCGTTTATCTCGACTTAGTGGGGTCGTCTGCAGCCTTCAGTCGAGCAATCTCTAGCTGAACCGGACCATGACAATAGGGCTATATCATCTAGTCCCCCCCAAAAATTACTCTAAGCGACTTCAGAGCTTAAGAGTAAGTATAGTAATTGGGCCTTCCTTTTTCCTTCGTTGGTGGATCGTCTCGTCTTTACTCTCAAATCGTCTCGTCTACGACTCACGAGATCCGCCTAGGTCGCTTAGGGTTCAACTTCATCACTTAAGCACTTTTTCTGAGCATATCCACTTATCATTATTTCGAATTTCGAATTTTTGAATGGGGGCCTGACACGCCGCCCCATCTTTCCTTTTGCCGCTTCGAATTCTGTGCCACATATGAGCCGTTGATTTTACTTTAATCCAACGGCCAGGGTTCCACAACCTCTCCTATAAATACTTTCTTCTTCCTCTCCTTCATACTTTTTGCACCCAAGAACTCTCGAGCTTTCCTTTTTCTTCCGGCAATAAAGCATCCCGCGATTCCGGCGTGCACCTCCTTCCGGCTACTTATCCAGCACTCTCGGAACTTCCTAATCCGTCAATATGTGTAAGTTTCCTTTATCCTTTATTTCTGGAAGATTTTTTTTGCCTGTTTCCTGGGTTTTTGATTTTGGAATTCTATGTATGTTCTTAGTGTTCTTGAGGATCTTTGAACGATCCTGGATATATTAGTGCTAGATCTTAATACACACTTTTGTCGACTTAAGATTATGTTTATGAGAAAGTCCCTTCTCCGAGGCGTAGTTGACTTTATCCTCTTCGTGCGTCGACCTCTGTCGAACCTGGTACTTCCCCGTTCTTTCTTTACTATCGACTCCCGTCTTCTGACGAGTCCATGTTGGGCTCGGGCCCTTTTCCTTCTCCACCATCCTTCTGGCCCGAGCAGTTTCCCCTGAGGTCGACTTTATAACTAGAAGTCTTTTACGCATCGACATACTCTATCGTCTTCTTTCACTTTTATATTGATCTTTGTTTCTCGACTCTTTCTCATAGATTCCGGGTCCGACTCCGTTTCTAGCTCTATTCCCGGTTCTATCGTCCGTCAAATAGAAGAATATTCAAGCTCCGACTCTGTTGAAATAATTGGCTCTAGACCTGCAGTCGAGCAAGAGAGATCACAAGGTTCCTCCACCTTGATTTTCGGAATAGACCACAACGTATATACCCAAGCACTTTTGTCGGGTGAGTTGATGCAAAATAAAGACGATCCTAATCGAGGTAGCGACTCTCCTCGACTAGACCTTCTTCCCCAAGGTATTCCCCTTGGGCTCTTAGATATTCCTGTATATAGGACGAGCCCTATTTCTTTGTCAATAACGCCTTCCTTTCTTAAGTCTCGAGATGTAACCATAGCTTGTCCTTTAGCCAAGTTAGCTGTTCTAAATCCATTTTCTTATGCCTCTGCAGCCCAAATCGAGGGATTTAGGGCGTTCAGCGGTCTACCCTCCGACTGGGAGTTGCTTCCCCCTTGCCCCAATGATGTTTTCACTCACCCTCCTAAGGGTTGCTTCACTTTCTTCGTCGACCAAATAATGTTTGGCTTGCGGTTCCCCGTTCAACCCGAGCTCCTATCAATTAGCAACATGTACAGTGTACCCATAAATCAATTTTCTCCTAATGCTATTCGCATTATGGTGGCTTTCATCATAATCTGTAAGATAAAGTTTGGCCATTTCTTGCCCGAGTTTCTTTTGTATTGTTATAGCTATCGTTTCATAAAGGACGCCCATTGTCTGGGTCGTCGCCCCGGTGTTTCCTTCCTCGAGGATCTTTCTTCGAATGTAACCGAGTGGAAGACTAAGTTCTTTTACATCCGTCCTGCTCCCGGTCTGTACCCTTTCTCCAACGTCTGGCTTACCTCTAAGGTCAGTCAAAGCAATCCTCGTCCTAAGTCGAGCCAGTTTCAGAATATGCTGGACGACTTAAATAAGTTCACGTGGAGTGCCCGCTTATTGGTTAAAGATCGCGGTCTTCTCAATCACGTGGGTTGGTGGAAAGATGAGGATGCCCTCGCGTTGATGATCCTCGTAAGCCCGTGTGTTTGTCTGTTTCTACGTTTATCTTCTTTTATTCATAAGCTGCTCGCGTTTATAACCATTGGTGGTGTTTCCTACTTACTAGTTTCCTTGTCGTTCAGTTAAAGCTTTGCAGCGCTTTGAGACCAAGAAGACGAAAGGCAGTGCGAAGTCTGCCAAGCCGGTCGCTCCCTCAGCGAGACCCGTCGATGGATCTGGCTCTGGGGTGAAGAAAATGGCGGCCGAGACGACCATCGCTCGGAAGTCGAAGATGGTCATCCCCTCCTCGCTGCCGCAAAAGAACCTAGGTCCTGGGTTCAAGAAAAGGGGTCCGGACGAGGTCGACCCTGAGCAGAGGGCCGACTCGTCCAAACGCCTCAAGGGCAAGGACAAGGGGAAAGCAGTCGAAGCTCCCCGTTCTCCTGGCGCCCTCAAGACGGTGACACTCGAGAGGCCCTGCCAACTCTGGAACCATCCCCATCCGCATGAGATAGCCCAATACTTTGACTCGGTGATCCCTGCGGCTGACAAGGCTGGTGCTGACCGCGACCCTTACGACCGTGCCGGTCGTGCTCTCCTATGCTTCTCGCGAGTGAGTGTTCCTCGACTTTTATCCCTTGTTGTATTTTCCTTATTCTTGCTTTTATCTTACTGACCTTTCTGCGCCTTCCTTCCAGTTTATGGCATACATAATGCCTATTCTTCTCGAGGAGTCCAACTCGCCCAATTCCAACGTTCATGCTTACAAGAAGAAGTGTGCAGAGCAGCTCCACGAACTCGAGGAGAAGAATGACGAGCTGGCGGTGGCCCATGCCCTCATTGCGAAGCTCAAGTCTGAAAAGGCCGCCGCCCTGTCCAAGGTCGATCAACTGCGAGCCGACCTTGCTAAGGCCACTGAGGACAACGTGGCCGAGAGGGAGATCGGGCAAGAGGAAGGACGCAAGTCTTTCCTCAAGTCACCGATGGGCTCCATCTTCCTCGAAGCTTACCGCAAGGAGGTCGTCAGAGCGTTCTGCAACTCTCCTGCTTTCCTCGAGAAGCTGTGTCCGGCCACCCTTCAATGCTTCAACTTCACATTCGATGCGTGGGAGTCGGCTGTTAAAGGCACCGCCCTCGAGGGAAAAGTCGACCGTCAAGCGCTCAAGGAGTCACTCCCTCTCCCGCTTGGCTATCGCGGCGATGCCTCACTTCCCGACGACTATCCCTGGTGGTCGGGTCTTGAGGCTCGGGCGATTCGAAAGTCTAGCCTTGGTGCTCAGCTCGAGGTTCCTCCTACCCCCCTGGTTGGACCCGTTGATTTAATCGAGCCGAGCGGAGCAGATGATAAAGAAGAAGAAGAATTGGACGAGGAAATGGTAGTCGAGGGGCCAGAAGCCGGGCCGGTGGTCGAGGGAGCAGATGAGGGGACCGAGCCTCTGGGTGACGAGGGCGGCGTGAGGACTGAGCCTGTGGTCGACGGGACCGAGAATGTTGATTTGGCCGAGAAATCGACTGTGGATTCCTAGAAAAGTTAAAATGTTTGTTTTGATGAAAAACTAAATTGGATGTTTTGCCCTTTTCTTTTTTTTTGTTTTTGTTTTGTCACCCTCGGCTCCTGTTGACCGTCTTTGTAAGGGCCGAGATGACTAATGGTGTATCTCTTTTTTCTGAATGCCAAAATCTATCTTTTCCCATCGATTGTTTGTTGTGTATTTTTATCGTTTGTTTTGATATCTTTCGATTGATCTGAATTTTTTCAAGTGTATTGTCTCATCCTACTATTCTTCTCCCAACCCGGCTTGCGAGCTGTTCGAAGACGAGCAATGATTTTAGCAGCTTCATAGCTGGTAAACAATAAAGTTTTTCTACTCGTCTTCTCCCAACCCGGCTTGCGAGTTGGTCGAAAACGAGCAATGATTTTAGCAGCTTCATAGCTGGTAAACAATAAAGTTTTTCGACTCATCTTCTCTCAACCCGGCTTGCGAGCTGGTCGAAGACGAGCAATGATTTTAGCAGCTTCATAGCTGGTAAACAATAAAGTTTTTCAACTCGTCTTCTCCCAACCCGGCTTGCGAGCTGGTCGAAGACGAGCAATGATTTTAGCAGCTTTGTAGCTGGTCGTAGTTATAGGTTTCGTGATCACAAGCTTCGTAGCTTAGTCGAGATTCCACTTGAGGCAAACAACTTCGTAGTTGTTTTTGATCGACTTCGTAGTCGTGGGCTTCGTAGCCTTTGCCGAGATTCCACTCGAGGCATACAACTTCGTAGTTGTTTTAGATCGACTTCGTAGTCGTAGGCTTCATAGCCTTTTGCCGAGATTCCACTCGAGGCATACAACTTCGTAGTTGTTTCAGGTCGACTTCATAGTCGTAGGCTTCATATCCTTTTGCCGAGATTCCACTCGAGGCATGCAACTTCGTAGTTGTTTTAGATCGACTTCATAGTCGTAGGCTTCATAGCCTTTTGCCGAGATTCCACTCGAGGCATACAACTTCGTAGTTGTTTTAGATCGACTTCATAGTCGTAGGCTTCATAGCCTTTTGCCGAGATTCCACTCGGGGCACACAACTTCGTAGTTGTTTTAGATCGACGCCATAGTCGTTTGGAGTTAATCGGCTTTATGGTCGTTTTGAAAAATTCGATTTTTTCGAGCAATCATAATAATGTCGATATGAAAATGTAAAAACACAATTCTGAACATAAACTTGGGAATCATTGCATTACTGAATTTGATTAAGAGTTGCTCAGTACAAAAGAGTTCAAAATACTATTCTTAGGCATGAAAACGCTTGAGATGGATTACGTGCCAAGATCGTGGCAACTGTCGTCCTTCGCAATCTTCGAGCTCATATGCACCTCTCTCGAGCACTTTGGTGATGGTGTAGGTCCTTCCCAATTAGCTTCAAGCTTCCCGACGTGTTTTAGAGCATCTGCTCGTTTGAGGACGAGATCTCCAACCTGAAATCGTCTGGTACGGACTTTCCTATCGAAGGCTGCACGCATCTTCTGCTTATATTCCATGGATCGCACCCAGGCCTCCTCTCGTCCTTCTTCTATCATGTCGAGGGCCTCTTCGACCATCTCTTCGTTCTTCTTTTCCTCATAAAATGTCGATCGGTGCGAACTTAAGCCAACTTCGATAGGCAGGAGTGCATCCATTCCGTAAACCATGTGAAATGGCGATTGGCCTGTTGAGCTTCTTGGGGTCGTCCTATAAGCCCATAGGACTGTTGTCAGCTCGTCGACCTAAGCACCTGATGCTCTCTCCAATCTCTTCTTCAATCCTTGGAGAATTGTTCGATTAGTCACTTCGACCTGTCCATTAGCCTGGGGGTGTGCGGCCGAGGCGTACTTTTGCTTTATTCCCATGTTGAGACACCATGCTTGAATTCGCTTCCCCTGGAGCTGAGTTTCATTGTCAGAAATTAGCACCTTCGGGACTCCGAATCGACAACAGATATTGTTAAACAGGAATTGGATCATTTTGTCCTCCGTAATTTTCGCCAATGGTTCCGCTTCGACCCACTTTGTAAAATAGTCGACAGCGACTACTAGAAACTTCCTCTGCCCCGTCCTCATCAGTAGTGGTCCTACCAAATCGATTCCCCATTGCGCGAAGGGGATCGGGGTGCTTATGGTCGTCATGTACTCTGCGCGGATGTGCGTGATTTGCCCATGTCGTTGACATTTTTCGCACTTCTGAACCAGCTGCTCTGCCGTCGCTCGCATCTTGGGCCAATAATATCCTGCTCGCAGGGCTTTGCCTGCCAAGGCGCGTGATCCTATATGTGTTCCGCAACATCCTTCATGTATTTCTTTCAAAACATAATTTTCTTCGTCTTCGGAGACGCATCGCAAGTGAGGCCCGACCAGAGATTTTTTGAACATGACCCCGTCGACTTCAAAGTATTTGCTTAGATATCGAGCCACTCTTTCTGCCTCCTGCTTATCTCCCATAGGTACTCGACCCTGCAGGAGTTCATGAATTGACTTTCTTCAATCATCCTTTTCCTCGACTTCCATCGTTTCGCCCAACACGCTTCCTTCTAAGTGCATAGTAGTGATAAAACTTCCCATCTTCCCCTCATTCGAGCTTGCTATTCTCGCGAGCCAATCTGCTCGTTTGTTTTCTTCTCGAGGGATTTGCGTTAGTTCAAACTTCTCCAGGCCTTGCACAAGGCTTTGGATTTCTTCGACATATTTCATCATTCGCTCTTCTTTGATTTCGCAATTTCCCAACACATGTCCAACAACTAACTGCGAGTCGGAATGTGCCACGACTTCCGATGCTCCTCCGCCAATTGCAAGTTGAATTCCTTTGATTAGCGCCTCGTACTCGGCTTCGTTATTCGAGGCCTTAAATCCCATCCTAATAGCAAAGTCAAGTTGCTCGCCTTCGGGTGAGACGAGAACGATTCCAAGACCTGATCCTTCGGCCGTCGATGACCCGTCGACGTGGATAACCCATTTCTTTTCTTCCCCCTTGGTACCTTCTTGGATGAAATCTGCTAGGGCCTGGGCCTTTATGGCTCGTCTTGGTTCGTACTTGATTGAATATTCGCTCAGCTCGACTGCCCATTTGACGAGTCGACCCGATACCGTGGGCCGGCCCAGTGTCTCTCCTAGTTGAAAGTTCGTCCTGACTAACACAACATGGTTCAGGAAATATGGCCTTAGCTTTCTAGCCGTTATTACCAGTGTCAGGGCGGCTTTCTCGATTTCAGAATATCTCGTCTCCGCACCCTGCAGAACTCGGCTGGTGTAGTAAATTGGCTGTTGGACACCTCCTTCTTCTCGTAATAACACCGAACTTAGTGATACCGAACCCACAGATATATAGAGCACCAGCTCGTCGCCGGGCTCTAGTTTTGTCAACAAGGGTAGCTCGCCCAAGAACTCTTTTAATTTTTCGAAAGCCATTTGTGCCTCGTCACTCCATAAGAAAGTCGACTTCTTTTTCAGCTATTTGAAGAATGGGAAGCTTTTTTCTGCGGCCCAAGCAATGAACCTGCTCAGTCCTGCAATTCGTCCCGTCAGAACTTGTACATCTCTTATGCTTCTTGGTGGGGCCATGTCGAGTATGGCCTTCACTTTCTCCCGGTTTACCTCGATTCCATATCCCATGATAAAGGCAGGACGATATATCCCACAAATCGTCCTGCCTTTACTCCAAAGGCACACTTGTTTGGGTTTAGCTTCATCCCGAACGCCCTAAGAGTTTGAAATGTTTCCCTTAAATCGTCTGGGTGTGAGGTTGAGATTTTACTTTTTACGAAGATGTCATCCACATATACCTCGATGTTTCGCCCGATCTGAGATATGGACATTCGATCCATCAGCCGTTGGTAGGTTGCTCCAGCATTCTTAAGTCCAAAGGGCATGACGACATAGAAATACGTCTCTTTACTCGTCACGAAGCTCACCTTACTTTGGTCCTCCGGGCATAACGGGATCTGATGGTATCCCTGAGATGCATCCATCATACTCAATAATTCGCAGCCAGCCGTAGAGTCGACGAGCTGGTCAATTCGTGGTAAAGGGTAATGATCTTTTGGGCAAGCCAGGTTTAAGTCACGGAAATCGATGCACATGCGCCATTTGTTTAGTGCCTTCCTTACCATCACAGTGTTGGATATCCACTCGGGAAATTGGATTCCTTTGACATGTCCTGCCCGCAGCAACTTATCCATCTCGACTTCAATTGCTTTGTCGATTTCTTCCCCGTGACGTCTAAGTCGCTGCTTTACTGGCTTTCTGAGGGGATCGACATTGAGTTTATGTTCCATAATAGCGGGGTCGATCCCTGTCAACTCCTCAGGGGTGAAGGCAAAGACATCCCTGAACTCCTTTAGTAGTGCGATCAGCTGGTTTCGTAGCTCGACTTTCAGATCTTTCCCGACCTGGGTGGTCTGTTCCTTTGTTTCTCCGATTTGTATTTCCATTAGCTCCCCGTGGGGTTCGAGATCACTATTCCTTGGCCTTTTCTCGCTCATCATTGGCTTCTTTCCCTCCCTTACTTCGGCCCGTTGGTTGGTTTTTACAGCGATTTGATAACAAGTCCTTGACAGCTTCTGATCACCTCGAGCTTCTCCAACTTGGTCTCCGACTGGGAACTTTAGCTTCATATGGTAGGTCGATACTACCGCCCGGAATGCGTTAAGTGTTGGCCTCCCCAGAATCACATTGTAAGCTGACTCGACATCAACCACCAAGAATCTCACCATTTTCACCTTCCGCAAGTCACCTTCCCCTAGAACGACAGCGAGCGTAGTTTCGCCTAGAGGGGCCACCTCTGACCCGTTGAAACCGAATAGTGAGGTATGAAGGGGTGTGAGCTGTATGTCGAGTTCCATCCTCTTGAGACAATCGTAAAAAATCACATTTACTGAACTCCCAGTATCGACGAACACTCTCTGCACTTCATATCCCGAGATTTGGGTTGTTATCATCAATGCGTCGTTTTGAGGCCTCTCCACTTCTCCCGCATCTGCCGGGCCGAAATTTATTACCGGCCCATTCTCATCGACCTGTTGTATCTCGGATTTTCCATGACGCCCTCGGGCATACGCCTTCCTTGCTCGATTCGAGTCCCCATCAGTTGATCCTCCAAATATCATATGTATGGTTCCCCTTTTCTGTGGGAGCTCCTCTTTCTCTGGCGTTCTCGCCCTCTTGCGAGGGCTTCTGCTCCTTTCTCTCCTTCTGCTCGACTTTTCCCGGTCCTTATATATGAATTCTTTCAAGTGTCCTGCCCTAATCAACCTTTCGATTTCGTCCTTAAGGTGCCTGCAGTCGTTAGTATTGTGACCGTAGTCTTTGTGGAATCGACAGTATAGATTACTTTTTGGTCTTGTTGGTCCGTCTTTTCTCGTCTTGGGCCATCTGACAACATTGTCATGAATCTCTTTTTTCATCACCTCCAGGATTCGCGCTTGAGGGGCCGTCAAAGGGGTGTATTGAGTCGGCCTCCAACCCCTAGGTCGCCCCTCTCTCTCTGCTCGCGGAGACCCCTTTCTCTCCCCAGCCGAGGAAATTCTCTTCTCCCTTCTCTCATCCCGAGGGTCAGTTCTACTTTCTTTAGTCGTTCGCAGGAAATCAATCTCCGCCTCCTCGACATTCATATACTTCGCGCATCTCCCCATCACTTCGTCGAGCGTTCTACCCGGGCGTTTTGCCAAAGAGTTCCTGCACAAGCCCGGTAGCAACCCTCGTGTGAAACCTCCTGCCTTTATCTCCTCCGACGCCCTGGGCACCTCGACACATGCTCGCGTATATCTCGCCACATAATCTCGTAGCGACTCACCTTCCTTCTGCTGGATGCCCATTAAAGTCAGATACGATTTCTCCTGCGGTCTAACACTTGCAAATTGATTGAGAAAGCTCGCACTGAATCCTTCAAAATTATTGATGGCTCCCGCTGGTAGTTGGTGAAACCAATCTTGTGCAGATCCCCGTAAAGTGGTAAGGAAAGCTCGACATTGCACGGGGTCATTATAACGATGCAAAACTGCCATATTCTCGAAACTCCTTATGTGACGCGATGGATCAGTCGACCCGTCATAACTTATGTTCAGATCACGAAAACCTTGCGGCAGGTCGGCATCCAAGATGTGCTGCGAGAACGGGTGTCCCCTCGAGCCTCCAATTTTCCTCCCTTCGACTCGGGCCTGTAAATCACGAACCTGGGCCAACAATTGCTCCAGCGTTTCATCTCTCGCCCGCGGGTTGGCAGTCCTTATGGAGGACGCCTCTTCCTCCACCCTTCTGACTTGCCTATCATTGGACTGGGCTTGTTGCTCATGATCATGGGGTGGTGGCTCAATCCTGCGCTGCTCGATCCTGGGCTGCTCGACCCTGGGCTGCTCGGGCCTGGGGTTCTCGACTTGTACCTGCTCGAGTCGGGCTGCCACCGCCTCCGCTATCATTCTTTGCATTTCATTCCTCGTCACGGTCATCATCTGCTCCTCGGCCTGGGGTGGTGGCATCGTCACTTGTTCCAGCACTCTGGATTGCTTTCCCAGGCTCAAAGTCGTTTCTGCGGACTCGTGGCCGTCGGCTCTCGTGTTCGTGCCCTTCACTTGACTAGGTTCTCCTTGTGTTATCCCCGGAATCTTTACCCCGGGAGGTGTGATGGGTGTTTCTTCCTCAACACGCACCCCCGACGGCGCGTGCCCCCCAAAGGGTGGAAAACCGAGAACATGAAGCGGTGGTCTAGGGCCGGGAATTAACGGCGGCCGCTTGTCCGTCCACGCTGCCCTAAAGTCCTCGTTTATATTCCTCGATAATCCTTCTTTCTCCGCCATGTCAAACAGATCGGAACTAGGTGTGAAGCTCTTACTTCCTTCAAGAACTCCCCACAGACGGCGCCAATTTGATGGGTCTCCTTCTAGATCTGGAGTGAACCGGTGGAATGAGCTCCGGTCTGTTCGAATCGTCTCCAAGTCGCCCGTGGACCGCAGTGAACACCTGCAAGAACTCAACACCGGAAGTGTTTCCCGGTGAAGAGCCTCCGACGCTCAAGTCAGTGATCGAATAGAGAAGAAGCCCTCCTCAGGGGGAGCAGCAGCTGAGTATTGAATGAGAATAATAGTTAAGGTTTAGGGTTACCTCAGCTCCTTTATATAGGAGTAGAAACACTTACTTTGAAGTCCCAAAAATGCCCTGGCCGACTTACATGAAGTACCCAAAATGCCCTGGTCGGTCCACATTCTGCTTACTCTTGAGTCAGCATCTAGATTCCTTCTTATCCTGTATAAACTTGTGCTTAGGAGCCTTCCATGTGTCGCATCTGCTCATCGAGTCGTCGGAGGTCCTTATAAGTCGATCTGAAGTTATACGAGTATCCGAGGGTTATGAGAACGCCTGCTCGTTATCATGGATGAAGTCGTCTTGTATCCGGTCAACTTTATGAAGTCGACTAGGTACCATGACCGGTTTGACGACTTTTAAATAGCTGATGGGCCGAGTCGACATCGTTTATCTCGACTTAGTGGGGTCGTCTGCAACCTTCAGTCGAGCAATCTCTAGCTGAACTGGACCATGACAATAGGGCTATATCAAATATGTACTCAAAATTACAAGGATCGGCCTTCAATAATGCTTGAGCACGAGAAACTACTTCAGAATATATTTGTCGGCCGTAATTTATTCTCATCAGCTCTACCACTCCACCAAGATATGAACCCTCGCAAAACGAACCACCAAAGTGCACCAATAATCTAACACGGTTGCTAGTCATTCAAATAAGTGAACAACAAAAAGAATTAAAAAAAAAAAGAAACAGAAAAATGCAGTAGATGAATGGTTCAGACGTTAAATTGTTAGAGATCACTGTTTTTTTGCCTGCATGATAAATGCAGAGACCAAATCCTCACCTGTGAAAAAGCAGTCAATTAATGAGGTGCGCAACTTATGCGAAAGATCTTCGTACGAATTCCGAATAGTCGTAAAATTGCCAGGTCGATATGACCATGCGAAAAAATGGCGCATAATCGTCAAAAAATTATGCTTTATACTATTTGGTTATGTGATTCTTAAATATGCGAGGGAAAAGATGTCGCATAATTGTCAATTATCCG
The DNA here is from genome assembly GCA_902706635.1 of Striga hermonthica. Taxonomy (NCBI): domain Eukaryota; kingdom Viridiplantae; phylum Streptophyta; class Magnoliopsida; order Lamiales; family Orobanchaceae; genus Striga; species Striga hermonthica. The sequence continues at coordinate 7,199,505 of CACSLK010027831.1, read as the reverse complement.
GAGGATATATGCGAAATGTTTTCGCATATTACGAAATTATGCGATTGACTTGGATGTGCAATTACCAGAAAATGCGTATTCAACAAATTATGCGAATTACATGTGAAATATTTTCGCAGACATAAATTTGCAAGGTTGATATAGCCCTGCGAAAAGAAGGCGCATAATCATCGTATATTATACTGCATTTGATTTGTATATGCGACTATTAAAAATGCGAAATATGTTCACATATTTGTAAATTATACGTTTGATGTGGATATTGCGATTAAAAAAAATGCGAAATGTTTACGCATAGTCATAAATTATGCGGTCGATTGGATATGCTTTGGTTCATTTGGACATGCTAGTGTAATATCGCATAGCATTTCGTGAATTTTGGGGTGTAAAAGAAATTATTTGACGGGGTAGTGTGTAAAAGAAAGAATAGATATATAAGGGGGTGAAAAAAATTTTGACTCATATTATATACTTATCAAATATTAAAAAAAATTAAAAAGAAGAAATAAAATTAATTAAATAATTATATTGCTTATAATTGGTAAGAATGGTTCTCTCTCTTTTTTCCATTGGTTGGCTAGAGTGTAGAAGAGAATGTGGATGAATCACATTCTTCTCTACATTGTAGACATTAATAATGTATACATTATCACAACATTTGTGATCACATTGTACACTGAAGATGAAAAAATGGTGAATTTATTAGAAGTGTTGAGGTGGAATGTAATTTATCACAACAACATTTGACCATGGGAGATGCTCTAATCTCAAAAGCTATTCTACCAAACACTAAAAAAAACTAATTTTAGCTTTTCTCAATCTGGTCAAAATCGCTAAAATAACGTTTTGGCAAAAAAGCTGAAAAACAAACAGGGCCAATATGGTACATACGAGTGTACATAACGCTCACATTGTGTGGAACCTACAAAAAATAAAAAATCAAGTACACCACACTCCATACGAGTGTTATGTACACCTCTATGTACATTTATTATGTATTTGTAGCATTTTCATCATCAACATCAACATCAACATACCCAGTATATTCTCAAACAGGTTGGGGTCTGGGGGGTCAGTTGTACGCAGACCTTACCCTTGTAATTATACAAGGAGGCTGTTTCCATAGCGACCCAAGGTGCGTTGCGTCGTTTGATATATTTTTTCTAGAAACTTCACTAATAGAAGAAGCACTAGAATTTAATTGAGTCATTTTAATCTAATCCATTATTTGCATGATGCGAGAAGAATTGTCAACATTGATCTCTTCCATCTCCATTTGCAATGGACTCACTTGTAGCATTTTACTTCCTTACCTCATCAGTAAACCCCACCAATTAAAGAAAAACTTTCGATGGCAATTTTTTTTTTTTTTAAAAAAAAAAAAACACAAGGCCAATGGTATAGTGAAATTATGTAAGACGTAGTAATAAATTTGATACCCACCTACACAGTGCCACTTTTATTAGAACAACAAAATAAAAATAGTGAATAAAAAACTGAATTTTGCCACTATACCCGAGCATATTCCACTTTTCAGTCAACATATCATACATATTCCAAACCCAAGCACATCTCATTTTTGTACTCATAAACGCATCCTGCCGGGAGATCAGAACGTTTATAACAGGTAATTAAATAAGTGAGAAACTCTTGTTTATGTTGTATCTTTCTTAACAGAACAAAAGATTTATTCCAACAGATATAAAAATCATATATTTGTTCTGGAAGGAGGAACATAGAAGGAATAAACATACATAGATAATACGAAGAGGATGAAAGGCGGTAAAACAAGCTTGAGTTGACATATTTCAAGGAGTTTACATATTTCGACACAAAAACACAAATTTCCAAAACCATGACTGCAATAGAGAGCAAACATCGAACAAGAAGATGCCCAATTAACTTGGTAACAACGAAACACATAATAATATATATACATCACAAGCCCAGCAGCACAGCAGCTTCAACCCTTCTTCTTCTTCCCTCATCAACTTGCTTCCCTTCTTATCTACCCGACCCGCTTACTGCAATAAGACATACAACAAAAACAATAAACAGAAAAAGTAAAGTTGAACTCTCATTAATAATAAATAAGAATAGTAAGCAAAAGATAATTAAAATGTGGGGAAAGAGAGAGACTGACAGTAGGATCCTTTGGCCGCAGAATCCTGAGCTGTCTGGACCCCTCCGCTCATCCCGAGCCACGACCCCACTGCATCCTTGACCCTCTCCACCACTCCCTCCCCGGAGCTCTCTGCCCCAGCCGCCACTGCATCCTCCCCTTCCCTCTTCCCCCCAATGGGGCCCAGACGCTCCGTCACCTCAGCTGACTGCCTCACCCTACTCTCTTCCTCCTTTTTCCCGGAAAGGGCCCCCGTCACCACCTCCGATAGGGCCCTGTCCTCCTCCCCTGGCCTCAGTGTCTCTGCCACCTTCTCCGCATACTCCGACACCACCTCCGATATCGACTGCCCACCCACCGAGTCCGGCTCGGTTTTTTCTAGGGTTTGTTGTGGGGTGATTTGATCGTGGGTCCTACTCTTTCCTGATTCGGCTTTTCCACCCTCATTTGGCCCCACAGACTTGCTCACAAGTGGGGAGTGAGGATCCTCCATTTGAGGACCAATGTTCATCTTTGTAGCTTCCTTAGTAGTACCATGTTTGATGGGCTTCTCGTCTTCCTTGACGAATGGGCCTTTTGGTTCGGGTGCCATTGGACTTAGCCCGACAGGTCGAGCTTCATTGGTGACATTTTGTGTGCCCGTCTTAGTTGGGACATCAGTGCTCCTATTAGCACCACTTTCATACACTGCAAACCAAACCAGACAAAAGACGATTAATCCAAATGATTGGTATATATAATCTACCAATTGTAATTTTTCATTATTATCATTATAATAATCAGCCAAAATCAACAATCCGAGTGATCAATCCAAACTATTGATTAGTATATGGGCATGCCAAAATCAACAATCTAATAATATGCAAGTTATGTTTGAAAGAGGGAAATGCCACGGTCCCGTTACTGAATCATTCCGTCGGAGTTTGCAACCATTTGACTATTATGTAACCATCGGATAGTTTATGAAACGGTTATAAATCTTAACGGAATGATTCCGTGACGGGACTGTAACTATCTCCCATTAATTATAGTTAAGGGAGGAGAAGAATTAATACCATGGAGTTGAGGATGATGGACAACATGATCATCTTGATGTTGATGTTGATGTTGATGGGCATGGCCATGCTTGGTGATTTTATCCTTGATTTTCTTGGCCTTATCCTTCACCTTTTTCAGCACAGACTTGTGCTCCCTTCCTTGCTCTCCTTCACCATCTAAACAATTCACCAATAATAAAACACTAATTAAATATGAGATCGTCTCTCTACATAGGACATTAATCACACACACACACACACACACACACACACACATGTATATGTAAATGTGAAATAATAACAAACCAAAAGCGTGATGTGGATCTTGTTCATCACGGTGATGATGATGCGACGGCCGCTGCATTTGTGATTCCATTTTCTTATTGATTTCTTCTTTTATTTTAGAAGCGTTTGGTTTAGGCGTATAATAATATATGTATAGAAACTGATTTTAAACGTGTGGATAGAAGAAACGGGGAGGTTATTATTATATAAGTAGAGAGAGGAAGATGTTCCAAATTGAAGGTATTATTACACGGTTTGCATGGGATGGGAGAGGTGGGCTATTCCCTAGCGTTACACGTGTAATATACAGTTTCAAGTCTCCCTTCTTTTGACACGTGTAGCAGGTGAAGAAATTTTTCTCTTTCCATCCATCCAAGAAAACTGCAATTAAAATAAAAAATTTTGTTTTTTTTTTTCTATTATATAATCATTACCAATACAACACTAAAAATAATTATATTACAATATTTTCATAAATTCAGTCGATCATAAATTTTATATACCACTAGTGCTTAATATTAGTGATTATACATATTTTTTTGATCGGTAACTTTAGTGATTATATTTGTATATCTCACATTCATTTACAATTTTCAAACATTATATCAGTTCTAAGAAAAATTTTCCACTTTGTCATCAATGTTTTCTGAGCAAAACATTTTTTCTTTTTTCTTTTTTTTTTTTTTAAATCAAATCAAACCTAGCTTTGAAGATATTATCTTCTATTTTTTTTAATAGGACATACGTTAGAGAGAATAGATGTAATGTATTATCTTGTTATATAAAATTAGAGAAAACACATGTTAAACTTATTATAGGTACATCGTTTTTTTTTTGCAAAACTAATGTAACTAATGGCGCGGTCACGTTTTTATACATAAATTCCTCATTTTCACAAGCAAAGGTCACCTCGCAGACGATCCTTGCTTTCGTCTCTTAAAATCCTAACGATCCTTGCTTTCGTCTCTTAAAATGCTATCTTCTTATCTTTTCTTCTTATGATCAACAAGTGTCATCTCATACTAAAAAATATGTTTCACGGCCCAACTTGAAGCCTTAATAGTCCACCCGAACTTGTGGCTTTTATTTCAAGCCTTCATGGTTTACTCGGATTTGTGGCTTTTTTACATTGAAAACCCGTTACTACATATACTTGCTTGAAGGCACTTTGTCAAACTAAACTGAGGTAACTTCTAGGGTCAAAGTTTAACTCAAACTTTGACTCGAGTTCAATACTTAACTAGAGTTTGAAGGTCTTTCTCGAAGAGTAAGTCCTATGCCCCAAAATAAACTCATAAATGCAACATGAACATGCTGGAATGCCTTTAAGATGTATACTACGTACCTGAGAGTTGGCGCGGCACGACCGCTGACCGACTTTGATACAATGTTGTAGCGCTAGCTTACTTTTCTTTGAAAAAACTCTACGTTTTCAGGAATAATTTGAACTTCTCAAAAACTTTTTAACTTTAAAATTTTTCTCGAGCACTACTGAAAAATTCTTTCTTTGAATAAACTTGTTGAAAACATTTTTCTTAATTCAAGCTTCACACTTAAGCTCTCAGAGAAATCACTTCTCGAACTTCTTTCTTGCCTCTTAAACAATCAAAGACATAATAAACTTTTCAAAATACTTAACCTTAACATAACTTTGTCTTAGTCTCAAATCATGAAGTATATATAACTAAAACAACCAATGAGTTTGCAAAATGTCTGTGGAAGCATGAAAATAAATAAGATCACTTTGACCACCCTCGGCCATCCGTGTCTGCCGCCAGCTGCTCAACTTGAAAGGTGGTAACTGTGGCGAGTGAGCAAAACACTAGCTCACCGTGAGAATCGTACTATGCAATTATTCAACATAAAAATAGATACCCTAAGTTAAGCACGAAACATATATAAATAATCTCTTCTGATTGCCCTTCACAGGAAACGCCCTTCACAGGCGTAATCTATCTGTTTGCCGCTCACATGCTTTTCACAAGTGAAATGTAATTGATTCCCCTTCCTAGACATTCCCTTCACAGGTCGAGCACTCGCCTTTTATAGGCATAGTATATCTTCTTGTCCTTCACAAGCATTTCCTTTCACAGGAAAAATGTTACTTATTGCCCTTCGCACATTACCCTTCACAAGCCGAGCACTCGCCCTTCGCAGGTGTAATTTATCTGATTTCCCTTCACAGGCCTAGCACTTACATAACATACATCAATTATAATATCTTGCGATTATAAAGAATAAGACATAGTATAGAAACACTTGACCTTAAATGCGGATGATGATATGCTGAAATGCTCTACAAAACTGCTTGATGGCTCGACTTCTCGACTCCTCGAAATATACATTTTTAAAACTTAACTTTTAAAATATAATATTTTACTCAGAGAATTGTTGAGACAAAAACTTTATTTAATTAAATAGTTAATTAATTTCTCTTCTTGCTTCTTCGCTTGCTCTTTCTCACTTCATAAGCTCGACTAGAGGTATCGGATGTGTTGTTATGCGGGAATTAACAAAGAGTATTCAAATGGAATTGTATTGATTATACAGAAAGATTAGTTGTACGGAAAGATGGTAAAAAACACGGTTTATTGTATGTGATGGTTTATATGTTTTTTTGTCTTCCTTTCTTGGGAGCTTCTACTTTCTATCTTATAGCCTTAAAATTATCAAAATTACAATCATTAATCTAAAAAAGTCAATGGCGGCCGATCGCATTCCATTCTCGTAGTACGCCACTTGGCAAGGCATCATGATGATGTTGCTGAGCTGGCACCGCCTTATGATGTCGGTTCGCGGAGTCATAGATATCGGTTCATTAGGTTTTAACCGATATGAGATGTCGGTTATTTGACGAGGATGTCGGTTCGTGGCCCGTCTTCATCCGATGAGTGATTACTTGAAATTTGCGAGTATGTCAATCCTCTGAGATAACATAATCTTCTAATTATTGAGCTTTGAACGCCAATGAGTATTAATAACTTGGTTTACCGAAAACCATATGAACAAGGTGGCCCCCAGCATTAATGTGTGTCTTGAAAAAAGACGGGCATTGATGCTGAAAAATAGCATGAAATTCCTGATCTGAGCAGACATGTCGGTTTTTAGTGCTATTCCCCGATATCTTAACACTTGGTGTGAAAATGTAACTGGAAGCTGAAACCGCACAATTTTATTAGAATTAATCGCAACGTTCGCTAATGGGGCAACGGTTACTTTTTATAGGCCACGTAACTGCCGTTAATCGGTGCGGTCTTCAAGGGTTGTGTCTACTTGCGAAATCAGAGAGTTTAATCCATGCGCCCCTATTTCTTTTTCTTCCCAACGGTCACTATTGAATTTAGGGTTAAGTATAAATAAAAAATCGTCTCTTGGAGTTTATTTCATCTTTGCTTTTGCTCTGCAATTCAACTTCCTGCTTTCTTGTGACTTTACCCTTTTTGCGAACTCATTGACTGATAACTGCATCCCTCAAAGCATTTCCTTCGGATCCGTGAATTTCTTCTTATGGTAAGACTTATTTATTTGTTTTGTTTATCTGTTTCGGCATATTGTTTCTCCACATCATGAGTGTGTCATGGGCATCTTCTGGTGATTATGAGCTGGATGTTATGATGATTAATATGGTTCATTCTGGGGAGATGGAATTGCTTTCTGAGTATAACCGGTGGGATCCAATTTTTGTCGAACGCCTGAATATCCGACTAAACGATACCGAAGGGGATAAAAAGGTGGAGAAGAACGCTGTTGACGATCCAAGATATTGGAGACGACCTATTAGAAGGTGGCCAGACCTCAAAATCAATTTTCACGGTGAACCGAGTATATTGACAGATGCCGATGTTATTATGTTGCGAGGTGAAATCCGGGTTCCCACATCGGTGCATTTGTTTGCGCCGTATCCTGGGGAAAGGATTACATATCCACCGCCGGGGTGCGTCGGCGTATTTGCAGAAACCTGAAGATCAGGGTTACGATTTCCTCTACCACACATAATCACCGAATATTTGAGGAACTGGGAATTAGCTCTATGTCAAATTGCCCCGAATTCATGGAAGCGGATTATCGGTTTGCTTGTACTTTTTGCGGAGAAGAAATGGGATTTACCGTCGGCGAATGACATGAGGAGTATGTTTACTTTTCGGAAAAGACCAGATAGACAAGTAACAGATCCACTTCTTACCTTTTCAATTGTCGGTAAACCTCAGTCAAGGGTCAAGGTTGGTGAACTGATAACGGAAGTTCCCGACACGCTCTATGGGTTTCAAGAAGAGTGGTTGTGGGTTTGTGGAGGCTGGCAGTGTGCCGACTTTGCGAACGACCTTCTCACCAATGGGACGAGTATCCCAATGGCTGTTAAATCTGGTTATTGTAAGTTAATTTTCCTTTTTGCTTCATTTTGAGTATTAATTTCTTGTTTTTTGTCTTCGCTAACAGGTGGACTTTTGTGACATTGTAGCCAAACCCCAAGGAAAGAAAGAACGCCGATTTGAAGGATTGCTGTACGATCGGGTTGACAAATTATTCGAACTGTCTTCAAATATCAACGGTTGGTGAAAGATTCTCGATTAGAGCTTGCCGGTTTATCTCCTGGAATCCTAGATTCTTCATTTCAGCCGGGTAAATACTTTATCTGCTCTCTTCATTTCATATCGGTAATTTCAATTTTGACTTGACTTAACATCATTTATCTGGCAGTATATTATCCATTGTTGGGATACTTCGGTTTTGTAGATTCCGTAGAGCAGAAGAACATCGGAGACGTAATCCGAACTTAGATTTGAAGAACAAAGTTGGAAAAAGTAAAAGCTTTCGATCAACTGAGATGGCGGGACGTATGAACCTTCTCAATGCTTGGAAGAAGAATCCCAACCGATCTCAAAGCATTATCGGCGAACCATCGTCGACAAGGGTAGAGCCGAGCCCGGCCATTGTGAGTGAACCAGTCATTGTGGCTAATCAGCCCCCATTCATTGTCGAGCCGATACAACAAGTAATCATGCCGGTGAATGAGCCTGCTACTGAAACCGAAGTCTCACAAGAGGTGCCCGAGGAGTCTTGTTTAGGCCTGGTCCAGCGTCGTAAGAGATCAAGTGTGTCACATGTGGCTGAGAGAATGAAGAAAAGGCAAGACACCGATGCGGGCAAAGACAAAGAGGAGAAAGAGCCCGAGATTATCTTGAGAGAGTAGTTCCTTAGAGTGAATGAGGAAAAGGCTGCCGACTTAACGTTGTCAGAAGATGTGTTTGATCCCTGGTTCACGATGTATCAGACTGTGGTTGAGCCGATAGTTCCAAACAATCACCGATTTCCCGATGAGGCAGTGAAAGCAGCAAAGGTTCCCTTGATGTCGTGGGATCCGAAAACTCACGCCGGAATTGCGTCTTTACCCGATGACCAAAAATTTAGTTATGGCAAAGGTTGTTTGGGGCGAGCACTTGTCAGTTTTATTGCGGCCGAGGAGAGTTATCGGGGCAACGTTGCTGAGCTCGATGAGAAGCAGCACGAGCTAAGCCTGAAAGAAGGCGCTATGGCATCCTTGGAGGAGGAAAAGTCCCGATATGCAGCATCAATGTCGGAGAAAGATGCTCAGCTGAAGGCGGCGTAAACCGAGATGGGCGCACTTAAAACGGAAAAAGAAAACTTTTTGTTGGCCCATGACCTTATGTCGATCCAACTTTCTAAAATTGAAGAAAAAGTGAAGAAACAAGATGAGGAGCTCAGGAAATTGAGAGCTGAACTCCAGGTGGTTCGGAAAGATCGCTCCGAAAAAGATGTTGAGTTAATTCGAAACTGAGAGGCTCATGCGATAGAACTCATTAAAGTTCACGAAGAGTTAACAGCCGCAGCCGAAAAGAAATTTCGAGAGGGTGTTGAAGTCGGCAAGAAGGCTGTAGGAGAATATGAGAAGTCGAATGACGATGCGGCGGTTACTGAAAAAGATTGGGAGCTAAATGCCGCCTTCACTGTTCGGTGGGTTATTGATCGCATTGAACGAGGAATATATAGTGTAGACGAACTGTGAATCTTTTTATTAGAGAAGATTGAAAAATATCATCTTAGGCCCGAGATTAAGAATGCTCATATTCCAGCCGGTGAAGACGAACGGGCATTTGCCGACAAGTTGCTCAAGCACAAAGGGGATCGGATGCTGGAGTTGAACATGACTTCGCTGTCGGAAGAACGAAGGGCCACGATTCGTCGGGCTTTTGTTGACATGGTACTCGAAGTTGAAAAAACAAACAAGCCGGAATTAGCTAACGTTTGTATAGAGACCGTTGCTGAAGCCTTTGTGATTGAGGTGCTTGAAAGTCTTTCCGATGAGGACTTACATGGCGCTATCACCAACTTTGCCATGAGGAAGATGGCTGAAGATGATGCAAAGGCCAAAGGATGGGTAGCTGAGCCTGTTCTTTCCGACGAAGACGATGTTATCCATGATGATGGAGATGTGGTCTTTATAAGGGAAAGTGATGTTCGCCAAGCAATTGAAAGGAAAGAAGATGAAGCCTTTGAGCGCCTAGGACGGAGGATTCTAGACCACTTGGATGAGGCGGACAAAGGCAAGCTTGATGTTGAGAGACCTTCGACTTCGGTGAACGAGGAAGGATCAACGTCGGGAACGAACAAAGAAAACCCGTAGGAAATTTTATAACTGTTGTCGTATTTCTTTTATTTTTCTGTTTTGCATGTTTTTCTGAGGGATAATTATCAAATGTTATGAGAATGCTTTATTCGGAAATTCGATGTCACGATATGTTGTTATAACAAGATAAAGAAATTTTTCGAAGTCAAGATATGCCGGAATAATCGTAATTGAATGTTCAACAATTTATGTATTTGATTATACCGACATGATATTTGACATTCGTATTGTACTTTCTCGTGAACTTATTCGAATTCTCGATATCGGTATAATTTATAGTGTATCCGATATCTATAAACTTTTGATTAGAACAAGCCATAATAAACTTGCTTTTATTTCTGAATCACTCAAAGGACTCAGAAACATTTATTGTGAGCTCATCAAATCAACGTCGGGATTTGAAATTGTAGAGCATAAGCCTCCCCAAACCATCTTCAGGGCTTGGAAGTATCCGGCTTTGTTGTGTCTGGCTAGGTCATACCAACTTCAGGGTATGAACACGTTTAGCCTTAGCAACGGGGACCAATTTATTGGGGTCCCGGTGATCGAACAAATTATAGTGGTTCGTCACACAAACTTTATTAACAACAAAAAGTGATTTTGTACATGAGTAGGGCAAAAGTCTGTATACATCGAAGGTAAGGGATCAACCCTTGGTTTACTGGAAATATTTCTTCAGATAGGTCGCATGCCAAGGATATTGAAGGGGAACACCATCCAAAGTTTCAAGTCGATAAGTGCCACTAGAGACTAGACGGTTCACTTTGAAGGGTCCTTCCCACTTTGGTTGAAACGGACCGACGTTGGCCCCGGTAACTCTTTTCAAAACGAGGTCTCCTACAACGAATGAGCGCGGCTTGAGTTTCGAATTAATGTAATTTTCACTACATCATTTGTAAGCAGCATTCTGAATTTCAGCTTCGGTCCGTAAGTTAACGAAAATGGAGTTTCTCCAGTTGAATATCGTGATGTGGTTCGATAGGCCCAAAGGACGTGAGATAGCTCATCAGGCCAAGCTCCTTTTGAGGTTGCAAGTCGGGTTTTCAAGCCATTCTTGATGATCTTATTTACAGCTTCTATTTGCCCATTGGCTTGTGGGTGATAAGGTGATGAGAAGAAATGTTTGATGCCATAGTCTTCACAAAATCCTTCGAATCTTTTTCCTTCAAACTGACGACCGTTGTCGGTTATAATGGAGTTCGGTATTCCAAACCGACAGACAATGGACTTCCAAACAAAATCAATCATCTTCTGTTTAGTAATAGTGGCAAGAGGTTCAGCTTCTACCCATTTGGTGAAGTAGTCGGCAGCCAATATCGCAAAACGAACACCTCCTTTTGCTGTCGGAAGGGGACCGATTAAATCAATCCCCCATTTCGCGAACGGCCATGGACTGTATATTGACTTGAGAAGTTCAGGATGTTGATTAACCTTGGAAGCAAATATCTAACATTTATGACATTTTCGTACCCAGTCGGCTGCGTCTTTCTTGACGGTCGGCCAGTAGTAACCTTGTCGGAGAATTTTGTGAGATAAGGTTTGTGCTCCTTGGTGAGTACCACAAATACCTTCATGGACTTCTTTAAGAACACATCGGGCGTCAGTTTCCGACACGCATTTAAGTAGTGGAGTGGAATATCCACGCTTGTATAATGTTCCCTGGTTAATCGTAAAATGGGCGGCACGAACACGGAGGGCACGAGCTTCTTTTGGGTCTTCAGGCATGGCCCTGGTACGAAGATAGTTGATGATAGGATCCATCCAGGTTGAATTTGGAATCAGAGAAGCAGCATCGATCATGGCGATGTCGGTAGAGGTTGTTGAAGGAGTCGTCTGTTGAGTAATTTGTACGAATTCGACGTTATTCAAGTCGGTAGAAGCAGCTAAACGGGATAGAGCATCCGCTTGAATGTTGGATGTTCGAGGTATATGCTCTAATGTCATCTTAAATTGGGATAATTTTTTCTTGACAAGATCGAAATAAAGAAGCAATCGAGGTTCTTTGACTTCGTAAGCGCCGTTGATGTGGCTAACAAGTAATTGAGAGTCAGAAAATATGCGGAGTGAGGAGACATTCATGGATTCAGCAAAATGCAAGCCCGATAAAAGAGCTTCGTACTCAGCTTCATTGTTTGTGGCTGGGAAAGTGAATGCTACGGAATAGCAAAAAACTTGCTGATCAGGACTGACTAAAATGATTCCTCCCCCGGTACGTATAGCGGTAGAAGACCCGTCGATGTAAAGAGTCCAAGTCGGGTCTTCAATCGACGCATTTATGGATAGCGTGAATTCAGGTATGAAGTCGGATAACACCTGGGCTTTGATGGCAGTTCGAGGTCGATACTGAACATCAAACTGTCCGAGCTCTATAGCCCATTTGATCATTCTACCCGACATGTCAGGTCGGTGAAGGACTTGTCAGAGAGGGTATGACGTGAACACAATAATAGAATGTTCCAGAAAGTATGGTCGCAACTTACTTGCAACAATAATCAGAGCAAAGGCTAATTTCTCCATGTATGGATATCGCAATTCGGCATCATGTAAGGCCTTGCTAACATAATATATCAGAAACTGCTGGAGTCCGTCTTGTCGTATGAGGGCAGCGCTAACAGCAACCTCACTAACTCCCAAATATAAATATAAGGGTTCATCGGGAAGGGGTTTGTGCAACGTCAGAAGTTGTGAAAGGACTTCTTTAATGTTATCAAAGGCATTCTGACATTCAATAGTCCATTCAAACGGCTTCTTCTTTCTGATAGCATCAAAGAAAGGCTTGCAATGATCTATCGACTTTGAAATGAATCGATTCAGAGCAGCTAATCGACCAGTTAAAGCTTGGACACCTTTGATGGACGTCGGAGGGGCCAAATCAAGTATGGCCTGAATCTTGACGGGATTGGCTTCGATCCCTCTTTGGCTCACCATGTATCCTAAGAATTTTTCTGATCTGACCCCGAAGGTTCACTTTTTAGGGTTAAGTACCATTGAGTATTCTCGGAGGATATCAAAGACCTCAGAAAGATGAGCGATATGATCAGGGGCTTGTTCCGATTTCACTAGCATGTCGTCTATGTAAACTTCCATCGTATGTCCGATCAAATGAGCAAAAATTTTTTTGACCAACCTCTGATATGTGGCCCCAGAATTTTTCAATCCAAAAGTCATCGTGACGTAACAGTAAAGTCCTCGGGCTGAATAAAATGAGGTATGTTCAGCATCGTCGGGATGCATGGGAATCTGATTATAGCCAGAATAGGCGTCCAAAAAACTCATAAGCTGGTGTCCTGACGTGGCATCTACCATATAATCGACATGTGGGACTGGATAACTGTCTTTCGGGCATGCTTGATTCAAATCCAAAAAGTCAATGCATAGGCGCCAAAGGCCATTGTTTTTCTTAACTAAAACCGGGTTTGATATCCACATTGGATAATTGGCCTCTTTGACGAACTTATTGTCTATGAGTTTGTTCACTTCTCTTCCAGTGCTTTCTGACGATCAGGTCCAAATTTTCGACATTTCTGTATGACGGGCTTGACAGTCTTATCTAAATTCAGCCGATGACACGCTTTCTGAGGATCTATTCCCTTCATGTCTTCATGCTTCCATGCAAATACGTCGGAGTTTGATCGAAGGAATTGAATCAATTGAGAACGTATTGGTTCTTGAAAGATTGGTTCCGACACGCAGCGACTTTTCTTGAGTTAGCTCATCTACGTAAATAATATCAACATCTTCAACAGGTTCCGCCCGAGCGTGGTGACTTTTATCCTTGAATTGAATTCTTGGATCTATATCTTCATGAGCCTTCATATCCTCCTCATGAAGCTGTTGTTCTTGGTCATGAATTCCATTCAAGGTTTTAGGTAATTCCAACATCGTAAGGACGTCGGTATCAGGCACAGAAGGGATGTCGGTATCTGAAGTGGAATGAGCCGTTACTTTGGCATCAGAGAGAATTGAGTCTCTATCCTCACGTGAGGTTACATCCTTTTTACAAGGTTTTTGTTTCTGGTCTTGAACTTCATCCGACGCATTAGGCGATTCCGACGTCAGAGCGATGCCGGTATCGACTATAGAGGGGACGTCGAAACTTGAAGTGGATGGATCCGTCATGTAGGCCTTGGAGAAAATGGAGTTTATTAAATTATTTTGAACAGAATCAACAGTTTCCCGTACCTCATATGCATGAACACTACGTGAAGTCGGAATTAATGTCAAATTTCGTGCTTCTTGTTGATCTCCGTAATGAGTACCTTCTCCTTCAAGGGTGGGAAATTTCAAGGCATAATGGAAATTCGACACGGCAGTGTGGAGTTTGTAAAGAGCAGTACGTCCTACAACAACATTGTACTCATTTTGAATATCCATGACTTTGAAAGTTTCTATAATGATTTTGGATTTTGGTCCGAAGCCACCAATTCGAATAGGGAGTAGGATTTCACCAAGAGGACAAGAAATGCTTCCATTACAGCCTTGAATCTGGTCGTTGCAAGGCCTAATATCAGTGGGATCCAAACCCAATATTTTGAAAGTGCGAAAAATCAAAATACTTGAATAAGCTCCGGTGTCAACCATAATTCGGTGAACAGGGATTCCTCCGATTTGAGCGGTAATAATAAGAGCATCAGAATGTGGATGAGCAAACAGATTGGCATCTTCAATGTAGAAAGTGATAGGACAATTCCGTTTGTTGATGGTATCTCGAAGATCAACGTTCATGATTTGTTTCCCGGCATTTTGTGCTTCTCGAGCATAGGCTTTGGCTTTTCGTCGGGATGTGTCCAACTGTTTAGTGTTCGAATTTATCCGAGGTATGTAATGAGAAGAACTCAAGTCCTCATGGGTTCTGTGTTTTTTGTATTCATCGGTCGAAGTGCTGACAAGTATAGAGAACGTAAAAACCTCCTTATCGGTTACGCGGATTCTCTTTGGATTGGCGCCTCGTTCATCGTCATCTTCTTCATCCGAGACATCAGCAGAACTTTTTTTCCGACGATTATCCAAATTCATGAATTTTTTAAGCTGAGGTTGCCCAATTAGACGCAGAAGAGCCGATAAGAGGCCGAGACACTCATCAGTATTATGTCCCGGTGACTTATGGTACGCACAATATCGAGTTTTGTCCAGCTTGTCTTCAGGAGTTCTCACAGGTTCCGGATCAGGAATGATTCTTTTTCCTTTCAGTTCTTCAAAAATTGTAGCTGCTCTAGCTGAATAAACAGTTTGGTATCCTGTCCTCACATTGTTGGCATATTGGTCTCGGGTGGCTTTGGATTCCGGAGTATCTTCATAGCCTCTCAAATAATTTCGATATTGCGCCTTTGCAAAATTCTTCTTATTCTTTTTCTTTGCGTCTGGCTCAGTCTTGTCTTCCTTAACCGAGAAGTCGAAACTGGGAACCGACATCGATTCTTCGGCAATAATGAATTGTTGGGCTCGTACGAGAAATTCTTGAAAGGTAGCCGACTTGTTCTGACATAGAGTCCAGCGAAACATAGAATTGGGCCTTAACCCAGCGATCGCGGTTACCAATAAAGTTTCGGGATGGCAAGGTTCCATATTTTGAATTCGGTCATTAAAAACGAGATATATAGTCTTTAACTGTTTTGTTATCCTTCTGCACGATGTTAGTGATTGATTCTTTTGGGATAAGACAGACTTGGGCTCTGATGAAGTGTGATCGGAAAGCTGCACGTAACTGTTGTCACTTCCATATTGAATGAGGTGGAAGAGTGTAATACCATTTTTGCGCTCGTGGCCCCAGTGTGAGGGAAAACATCCGACATCTCAAAGCATCTGAGACGCCATGCAAATCCATCCATGACGTATAATGACCTAAATGTGCATCAGGATCTGAAGTTCCATCATACATGCCAATTTGTGGAATTTTTATCTTGGCAGGGAGCGCCTCTGCAGTAAGTTCGGGAGCCAAGGGTGAATCAACTTCAATGATAACATTGCCCGATGTCGAGACATATCGGGGGGAGTCTTCTTGTGATTTCTGTCGAGTTTTGATTTCAGCCAATCTTTTACGGAGAACCTCTAATTCCTCCGCACTATGTCTTGACACACGATTTCGTTCAATCTGATGGCGTAAATCTTCACGATCTCGAGGCATCGATGAGGGAGGTCTAGGACGTGAAGGGACTCTATGATGGTGAGCAGAATGGCTTTCAGCAGTCATTTCTTGTACAGGAGGCTCGTGCGCGGCTTGGTTATTTAATATTGGATTTACAGTTATACGAGTCATCTCATCTCGATGCTGAGAAGTATGACGTGGTTGTGAGGTAGCATGTGATACTGCTATATGTGTTTCTTGGTTATGACGAGTAGGATTTGGTTGTTCCGCTGGGTTCGTGGGGAAAGGTGTAGGTAACGGTAAGGTGCTTGAAGTTCTGGGCATAACTCGAGCTATAAGAGATGTCAACCCTTGAATGAATTCCGAGTTTTGAAGAAAATTATTGATATTGGTTACCGGAGGTGGTGGTGTTGAACGCCTTGGGGAACGATTCGTAGCATGGCTTTGACCAACATGAGAGGTGTGATCTCGACCGGATTGAGACATGGAAGTTTTGAGCAGATGATGGCTATAACAGCGACGATTAACCTCAAAAATTTATGAGGCCCTTCCTCTAGCGCCAAACTGTTGTTATGCGGGAATTAACAAAGAGTATTCAAATGGAATTGCATTGATTATACAGAAAGATTAGTTGTATGGAAAGATGGTAAAAAACACGGTTTATTGTATGTGATGGTTTATATGTTTTTTGTCTCCCTTTCTTGGGGGAGCTTCTACTTTCTATCTTATAGCCTTATCCAAAATTATCAAAATTACAATCATTAATCTGAAAAAGTCAATGGCGGCCGATCGCATTCCATTCTCGTAGTACGCCACTTGGCAAGGCATCATGATGATGTTGCTGAGCTGGCACCGCCTTATGATGTTGGTTCGCGGAGTCATAGATATCGGTTCATTAGGTTCTAATCGATATGAGATGTCAGTTATTTGACGAGGATGTCGGTTCGTGGCCCGTCTTCATCCGATGAGTGATTACGTGAAATTTGCGAGTATGTCAATCCTCTGAGATAACATAATCTTCTAATTATTGAGCTTTGAACGCCAATAAGTATTAATAACTTGGTTTACCGAAAACCATATCAACAGGATGATTTATCTTAAAGTTCAATGAACTGAAAAATTAGTTCGGCTAAGGTTCAACTTCAAAATGCATAAAGTTTGGCTCAAGCTAACACTTAGGCACGCGTGACATTCAAAATCGGAGCATATCTATTAACCTAAAACATGCATAGTTTTGAATCTTTATCCTACTGAACACTAAAGGGCATATCTATAACAAAGATGAAGACTCCAAGTTTAAAAGAATATTTTATAATAGAGTACCAGGCTGAAACCAAAATATTATGATGCTGCAGAAACTGAAGGCAAAACAACATGCACAGTTCATGTATTTTAAACATAACTTTTGTATAAAAATGATAATTGAGTGATTTTTATGCCCTTTGAAACATAAGAGACAAAAATTCAAATCATTTGAAGACATCAAAAGTGTCAAGCCACATGAAGAAGGTCAAATCAGCAAAATAATACAGACTGCAGTGCAACCATGATTGATAAGAAAAACAGACCGCTCAACGATCAAAAGAGATAATCTTGTGATTCTTACTCATATTTCAACATAAGACACATGTATACAATTTATGTTAAGACTTCAAAATCGCTAGGTTGAAATACATTTGCCAAAACAACAAAGAATGTATAGACTTGTACGACTAAGATTATCAAAGAAGACTGACTGCGCAGGAATTAAACTGTCTTCATCACTTTCACTATAAAATTGATGGATCTCGGCCCTGTGGATCTATAACATTCACTATAACTTTCAAACTCTTAGTGGATCTCGGTCGTGTGGGTCTTGCTCACTTGTGAATTGAGGCTCTTCGGTGCTGGTCTTGGCCAGGCGTTGCTCACTCGCGGACGAAGGACCTCCTGGGTGCTGGTCTCGGCGCTCTCACGGTAAGGCTCAGGTCTTGCCGCCGGGAAGAGGTTGTTGCTTGGATTTTTTTTCAGGAAGATGGAGGTTATTGGGAGGATTTTGAGAGAGTTTTTGAGAGGTATTGAGAGTCTTTCGCTGCTGAAGACTTTTTGGTCGGGTGGGTAGTGTTTTGGCTTAGTTAAAGTGCTTTGGAGGAGGGGAAATATCTTGTAAGATTGAAAGTGATAAGTTTTTTTTCCTTGTGGAAAGATTTGGCCAGAATAGGGGAGTCTTAGAGCATCTTCAATGGTCTATGGATTGCTCCTTTTTATTGTCATGTGGCATTCAAAATGTCTAGAAGTCTTTCTATGTCTAGAAGTACTTCTAGACATTCTCTATTATATTTTTTATTATTTATAAAAGGCTTAATTGCTAATAAATTCATGACTTTTTCGAAAATTGCAATTATATGCATCACTTTTAAACTTGGCAAATATATACACAACTTTTACAATTTTTGGCAATTGTATGCACCGGGCCCAATTTCGGGCTTTGACTGCTGGCATGGCTGCTGAGTTTAAAAGTGATGCATATAATTGCAACTTTCGAAAATGTCATGGTTTTATTAGCAATTAAGCCAATAAAATATTTATTTGATTTTATTTGACTATTTATTTTATTATATTTTCTATCTTATATTATATTATCTTATAAGATAATAAATATAATGTAACGCCCTGTTTTATTTTATTAAATTATAGCGTTTTATCGCTCGACTAACTTAGAATCTCGTTTGTGCCTTGTATGCCGAGTAATTTATTTATGCTTAATTGTGGATTTATCGCTTAATTGAATTATTATCTTAAGTAAATTACGTGATTATGAGATTTATTTTTCTAAGTGATTATGAACATTATGATTATTTGCCTAAGTGACTAATTGACTATTTGCTTAAGTGATTAATTGACTATGTGTCTAAGTGATTATTTGATTATGTGCCTAAGTGATTTATTTGAGTATGTGCTTAAGTGATCTTTTTAATGGTCTAAATGTTAATTTAATTGCTTATGTGTTCAATTTTTATTTTATAACTAAGTGTCTAATTTTATTATGTGCCATTTTGTTTATTTGCTTAATTACTTGTACATATGTAAATATGATTGTGGCCCTTAATGCTTTAGACTTTGAGCCCAAGCACTACTTAGGAATCTCGGCCCAATACAATAAATTTCTACTCCAATGAGTTTGGCCCAATCATTTTTCATTAGTAGCAGCCCATATACTTCTCAATGACTCGGTCTCTCTCTCTCGCTCCCTTCCTTCTCGATCTGCGCCGAGCCTATCTCAACAGTCTCCATGATCTCCGGTCCTTCCCCGAAATCCGGCAGCAATCCCTATCAGAACCCCTCACTCTCGGCCATTATCAGACCTCACACGCACCCATCAACCCTAATTCATCCCTTATTTAAGTTCAGCACCTCAAATCAACCTTCTTCATTTTTATCTTTTTCTTCAAATTGAGGAGAACTCCCTTAATTGCCAGAGAAATTCGTGAGCTAGCGACCGTCGCATTAGACCTTCGGCCATCGTTGAGCGTCGCGACCAGAGAACCACCAATTGACGTCGAGCTGCGATCCGATCTCCGAGCTCCGATGTAATGCCCCGTTTAATTGTGGTTTATTTGAGAATTATTAATTATTATTATTATTATTATTATTATTATTATTATTATTATTATGGTATATCTAAATATTATTATTTGTCTAATTGTGATTAATTGCCTAAATATTATATATAATTTAAATGTGTTTATTTATATTTAATTATCTAAATTGCCTAGATTATTTATGTGCTTAATATGTATTATATATAAATATTATAAATGTGTATTTTATATATATATATATTTATCCGATTCCTATTTTAATTAATCGTGCGATTAAACCGAGTCCGAGAATGAGTTGTTGTCTCGAACCCACTCGTGAACCGGCCCGATAAATTGAGAAAAACCCGCGAGCCCGAACCGGCGGCCATCAGACCCGGTTTTCCTATCCAGTGCGTGTGATCTCTACTTTGTGCACCAAGAAAATTGATTAACCTAAAATGTATATAAGAGTTGGCCTCCCAGCAGAAAATACCTTAGCGCAGCTTTTCTTTTTCTGTTCCCATCTACACCGCGATCAGAGAAGAGAAAATTCACTTCGTCTCGTTTTCTTTTCTTCCGCACACCATCATCATCCGTCCATCATCATCATGCCATCTCCTCCCGCCGAGAAGAACCGCCGCGTGAACAGCACGATAACCTGCCACGCCGCGAAGCCCCGCCTATCACGCCGCAAATTGCAGCGCCTCGTGATCAGCAGCAACCGGCGACGACCACCGAGCACCGCTGTACCCCCGACGTCTGTTGTTTGAGCAAGACCCGCCGTGCTCCTCCTCCGGTCATCTTCCCTGCACCTGCTCCGTCTGCGAGCAGCCCCGACGGCGAGAAGCTTTCCTTGCCGTGAACAGCATCTCCATCGCAATCGCCGGACCACCGTTCTTAGCCGTTGGGTCCCGTCGAGTCCCGTCGGAATGTCGAGCGTAGCCGTTGAGTCCCATCGTGTTCCGTCGGAGGGCCGAATAATGCCGGCGAGTCCCGGCGTATTTTCTTCCCGCTGCACAAGAGGAACGGCCTCCGGTAGTCGCAAGTCTCGGCTTGTACCCGCAGTAGCTGCCGTCATCTTCCTTGCGTCTCTTCCCCACGAGCCACTGCTCCTCCCCCTCGCACCGCGCACCCCGGCCCCGTTTCAGCCCTCTTTCGTCCGTTTTGTATCTTTTTTCCCGAGAACGGTACATGATGGCTTGAACACCCTATTTTATGTGTGTTACGTTGATATATGAGAGGGTCCCTTTGATATATTTTATGCTTGATTGATAAATAAGATGTCATGTGATTTATATTGGTGTTTTGTGCGTATTCGTTCGAGTTCATTTGAGATCTCTCGAGTTTGGGATGGAAACTCAAAGATCTCGACACTCTTGGTGAATTTCTTATTGGATTTGGGACATTGATGTTTTTTTTAGGAACTGTTTGAAGGCCTAAGATCAATTGGAGTTGTTTGATGTGCCTTTGGAATTTTCGATGATGCTTTAGGAGCTGAAAATTGATTAATACATTATAAATTGTAGCCTTTGTGTTTTGATCTGAAATTTTAATATGTTTCTATATTCATCATGAAGGCTATGGTGTAAACATTCTAGGTTCAGATTCATTCGTCAAGTTAGATTTATAATAAATGCTTGGTTTTCGTTGAAACTTGTAACATTTTTGTAAAAGCATGTGTTTAGTATTTTAAGCTGAAATTTTTATGTGACAGGCCTTATGTGTTGTAGTTTATGCCATTAAAATTTTAGGATTTAATTCCCCCTGCAGGTCAGCCTTTAAATTATAGGTGTTATTTGCTGCGATTTTGTTTTAATTGTTTGAAATCCCATGTTTATGTGCAAGGGCTGAGATTTGGTGAAGTTTTTATGTTACATGGATGTATATCATGTATTCAGTTTTCAAAGTAAAACTCTTTTGTTTCCGTATGAACTTGAAAACGTGTTTATATTGTCAAATTTCCCAAAATTGGTTTGCTATGCTTAAGTGGAATTTTGGCATAAATTTTTAATATATGATGTTCTCTTTATATGTTTTAGAAGTTGTTTAAAATTTCAAGTTAAGGGCTTGAGTAGATTGTGAGTTAGTTTTTTTTTCTTGTGTGTGTTTTTCCCCTAATTGGTTTTGAGTCGAGTTGTATGTCCATAACTCCACGAGAAATTCCCACGAGCCACTTAGTCGACGAGTTTTGACTAAGTTTGTGTGATCGTTGGATGTTTTTGTAATGGAGAGGTTATCTTGATTCATGTAGGTGTTTCGAGGCGCTGACCTCAATTCTTATTCGTTCGAGCTTCGTGTGTTGTTTTGTCGCTGCAATCAGGTGGGTACATTTGTGATGTATTCCATAATTATTGCACTCTTTATTCGTATAATGCTTC
Source organism: Striga hermonthica (assembly GCA_902706635.1). Classification (NCBI taxonomy): domain Eukaryota; kingdom Viridiplantae; phylum Streptophyta; class Magnoliopsida; order Lamiales; family Orobanchaceae; genus Striga; species Striga hermonthica. The sequence continues at coordinate 7,177,392 of CACSLK010027831.1, read as the reverse complement.
GTTTGAAAAATGGTTGTATGCGTGAGAACCCTAGTCTAGGTGTCCCGTACAATAGTGCCTTTGATGAATGCGAAAACAGTGGGAGGTCACCTGCCCGTTGTATCCGGGAGGAGACGCCCCAAGCCGTTGTACCCGGAAGGGGAAAAACATCTCCACTGTCTCCTGGAAAGGATCCTACGAATCGTTGTACCCGGGGGTGGGAAGGTTTCCAGTTACTTCCATGCCGTTGTATCCGGAAGGTTGTTGTATGTACATAGGAGGTTTGCGATAGGGATGAGTAGGGAGTTTAGACCTTGGATTCTATGCATACTGTGATAATGCTTTAAAATGCTTATACTGGATAACTGTGCAATAATGGTGGGCTTGTTGGGTTATGCTCACCCCCATTGTTTGTTTTCTGTTGTTGTCTTCTCTTCCTTCTTTAGGTTGAGATGAGCTGGAGGCGGTGGCGTAGAGACGAGAGAGATGGTGGTCATTGATTGGATGTGTCTTTTGCTTCCACCTGTTTTATTTATGATAAACTAATTGCTTTCATTGTGGATTATTTATGCTTTCGCTTGAAATCATGGATTTATGTTAAGCTTTTGAAATGATGTTGAGACTTATGAATACGCCAGATTATATTTATAAGCGTTGGTTTATGCATGTGTTGAATTATTTGTCGTAATTGTTTAAATGTTGTCGATAGTTAAGTAGCGCCCGATGAGTTTTAAATTTTGAATTGATTTTTTTTTATAAAAAAAAATAATTACTCAGATTTTTGTAAATTTATTCAGTAAATTCTTTTCTAAAAAAAAAAAAAAAGTGGGGCGTTACAGTTTGGTATCAGAGCCAGTCTGCGTTTCTGTAGACTGTCTCTTTTGTTTGTGTACTTAATGACCATTTCAATCACTCGCTTCGTCTCGCCATGCCAGCTCAAGGTATGAGTTTCATTGTTTGATTTATGGTCGATAACGTGATTATGGTTTGTTCTTTTATTGGGGTTTAGGATTTACCTTCCTTTTATACGGACTTTAACTCTAGTGATATAGAGTTAAATGTTGTCCTTAGAAGTTCTTCGTTGTGAGTTTTCGATATGGGATAAAACTATTAGACGTGTGTTAGAACCCGATTTATGAGAACCGAGAGTGGAGTCTAGGAGTCGGATTCATGTTGATGATCCGATCGCGTGTGCTTGTCGATTCTCGGAGATCGGTTTAATGGTTGATTTTCCTTGTTATATTTGGTCATTGTTATTCGTTCATTTCTCGTTGGTTTATTTCTTGAATTCTTCGAGGATAATAGAACTCTATTGTTGAGTCATCGATGCCCTCTTCTTTTCTTATGTATGGCTGTATTGTTATCGAAAAAATTCAAGCCTTGACTTGTCATCCGAACCTTCGTCTCGTGATTGTCGTACGCTCTAAGAGTTGGGTTTGAAAAACCTCTTTTTGAAAACCTTTCATTGATGGTTGTTTAGTCACTGTTTTGACCCCTTAAACTCGGTCGATAGGCTTTGAACTCCTCTGAAGAGTTAAAGTCCAATCTCTTGTATTTTATCTCGATCAAGAACCAAGTAACTATCAATTGTGTGGTGGAAGATGTGGCCAAATTTCTTCGAGAGCGCGTCCAGTTTTTTTGGTTTTTCAGTTTTATATGTGATCTGTTTACATTGTTGTTTTTGATCCCCCTGAAATCCCGTCATCTCTTTTTAAAGTCTCCTGGTAAATTGTAGACCAGCCTGTTGCCTTTCATGAGGAGCAAGAATCGCGTGTTTATCATTCTTGTTTCGAGAATTGTACCGGAAATCCAATTAGTGTGTAGTCAGTTTTCGTATAAATCACAGCAGTTTAAGTCTTTCATTTTTGTTATTTTTGGCGTGCTTTTGGTAGTCTGGGAACCTCGATGTCTTCATATGAATTGTAGTTTTGTCTCTTAGATTTCAAATGGCGCGATTCATTCTAATAGCATTTTTGTACAAAAAGGTACGAACTTCATGCAATCAGTTTTATGGAAAACTTGCAGCAAATTTGATGTGTGAGCTTGATCCGTTTTCAACACTTTAACCTACCCGTTCAAGCCTTTGCTGCCCGAGTGTTTTTCCCTTGCCCTTGATTACTACCTTTGGCTTAGTAGTCAAGTTTGAATTGTACTTCGAGACCAATCTTATTTAATTGATTTTCGTACCTTGACAAATTTCACTTGATTTTTCTTTCCCTTACATGGAGCCTTGGATGGAGATGAGCGTCGAAATTTCGTTTTCTATCGACCCTTTTCTGATATCGAACCTTGTGTCGTAACGTCACCAAGTCGATGCATAGGTTAACTTGTGAATACCTTAGCTTCGAGATAGGCAGCGGTCCATTTTCTTTCGTGATCTGTTTTAACTTTGAACCAATGTGGCGTCCGTGAGAATCATCGCATACCAGATCAGGAGGATCCTCGACACCTTTCTAGGGATGTTTTGTTATAGAAAAACCTTTTAAGAAGGGTAGTCGAGCCCGATGTAAGCATATCATGAAGTGTAGAGACGTCTTCTTTTTTATTGTATTGGTCGTAAATCTTTGAAAACTCTAGTTCTTTTTCCCTTCGGAGTTTCGAGAGTGATCCTTGGTATTTCTTTGACATTTTTTTTTTGCAATTCTTTGAAAACTCTTGTTTTTGATTCGTTGGAGTTTTCACTTCAAGATTTGCAACCTTGTGTACTGATTAAGACGAGTACTTTCGTTTTTCGCTTGTCTTAAATCGTTCTTTCGGTTGTGATGATGCCATTCGGCCTGGGTACTCCATTCATACCCGGATCGGTTTGTCGTAGTTTCATCGATGAGGACCTATGTTCGAGACGCGATCAAGAAGAATCAACCGAGGAGGCTTTGTGATGAGATCTAGAAATGTGTAAGTCATATCAATGTAGAAATTTGAGCTCGTTTAGGACTGCTGGCATGATTAGCTACCGGCGAAAGAGCTAACGTGACGGCCGACACTGCCAGTCGGAAGAGT
>CACSLK010027831.1:7149260-7165352 GCA_902706635.1 Striga hermonthica | reverse complement strand
AGAACGAAGCATGCCATATAAGTGGCTGTGGACACCTCAACCTATAGGACGCGTTTTGGTGAGCTAGCTCCCAAAGGCAAAACCGTGAGGGAATGATCTGGTGTATACCCAGAGCGGACAATATTTTGTAGCGGGTGAGCTGGGCTGTTACATATGGTATCAGAGCCAGTACCCGGACTGGTGTGCCAGCGGGGACGCTGGGCCCTCCAAGGGGGGGTGGAATCAAGTAAAAGATGTCCCACATCGGTTGTTGAGGAGAACGAAGCATGCCATATAAGTGGCTGTGGACACCTCAACCTACAGGACGCGTCTGGGTCAGTACCAGAACAAAACCCTGGGTTCAGATCAGGGACAATATCCTACCACGCACCGCTGCGCAGTGCGAGTCAGGGGTTAAGGGCAAGCCTTAACTAATAGGACGCGTTTTGGTGAGCTAGCTCCCAAAGGCAAAACCGTGAGGGAATGATCTGGTGTATACCCAAAGCGGACAATATTCTGTAGCGGGTGAGCTGGGCTGTTACATCCGACCCCCAGTCCGACTGAGCCTCGATCTCTCGAACTCCGACCCCAGACCTTCAGTCGCGAGCAGCTCACGATCGAGAACGAGCCTTGGTACGTCTGAGGCTAGAACACGAACAACCACCAGATTTCCGGCGCGGTGGGCAAACCAGATACCAAGAGAAGGCCTCTGTTCGTGGGAAAGAGCTTGCCCTGTGCGAAACTGAGAGTAAGCGATCTGCAACTGAAGAAGTTCCCGAGAGCCGACGTCTGAATCCAGATTTGAGCCACCGCAACCCAAAATCCAAATTCCGGTGACGAGGAGCAGCCAAGAGTACCTTATTGCCGGCAATTGGAGCCGTCGGTCCCGACAAAGAGCAGAAAGCGGCGGTCACGAGCTACAGCAAAACCGAGCCCTCTTCAGTAGGTAATTGGTTGAACCTTATGACATTATCTTGGCCGAGATTGATGTGCTTTTAATGTGCCTAGTTTCAGTTCTAGGTAGAAGTTAAAATCATGTTACATCGTTACAGTTTATGAATGAAGAACTTGTTGTGCCGTGTTGTGTATAGAGGGTTAAGCCATGGTTATATATTGCGGTTTTGCGAATTCTCAGAATTTGTTATTATAAGTATATGTGTTAAAATGGTGTCATTTATGTGCCGAGATTTATGTTAAGTTTCAGTTTGAGAATGGTTTACTGTGCCTTGGATTTTGAAGAGAAATTGAAGCATGGTATTCAATGTGTTTGGCTTTTTTGAGACGAGCTCGTTGAGCCGTTGCTGTTGAGTTTTGGGACTGTATGTAGGTACTGAAGTGTGTTGTTGTCATGCCAATTTTATACTCACATTACAGTTGCTGAAAACATGTTAGGAAAGGTGTTAAGCATGTTGTTATGTTTAATTTTCTTTGCCTTGTTTTAAGTTTTGTGACTTGGAGTTAATCTTCTTGTTTTATTTTTTTAGTGTTGTTGTTACTGTATATTGTTGTTTTGGTGCTGAGCTTGGTCGTAGAAGTGAGTGTTAAAAACAGGCTAAAAGTTTCTTAAGTGAAAAGCAAATAAAGGGCATGATCACCATATGAATTATGACATGTTTTGATCAATTATTTTAGCTGGGTCTCTTGATGACTTGGATGCCATTTATATGTTGCTTTCCTGGGCTTCTAATGATTTAAGATTCAACCCCAAATGATTGGTCTTGTGTGCTTTAGTTTTAGAGGAAAATGAAGGCATGTTTTTGAGTATTAACATGAGTTCAAGATCATTAGAGAAATAGTAAGTTTTAGTAAAGTTATGAGTCAGTAGAAGTTTTATCTGTCTAATTGTATGCGATGATTGCTATATCTAATTTAATTGTGTGTTTATTTGTACTTGCCTGTTCTATTTGCCAGTTTGTCGCCCCTTTAGTAATAAGATGTATAATTCATAGATTTCGAGGAGTTGAATCTCGAGTGCTGTTTCGAGTGTCGTCATCTACTCTTCATCTGCACTTTTCCTCACATCATCAGTTATCAGGTGGGGGTTCTATACTATGGTTTATTCTTTATAAACATGCGGTAGTATAGTTTTTATATGCATGTGATTGTGGGCCGGTGGGCCTAATGTGTGATGTGAACTTTTACTATGGCGGCTTGAAATAAGAGTCACTTGGCTGGGTAAATTATCAGTTAAGTTATCTACTAGCGGGACTGGGTAATGCCAATGGCACTAGTAGAGTTATTTATTAGCGGGATCGGTTGATGCCGAATGCACTAGTAAATAACCATACCGACGTTCATGAACATAGGTTAACGGCGTATAATAGCTAATTAGCCGGGTAAATTATGGAGGCTTGAAATAAGAGTCATTAGTCCGAATTTACCTGGAGGCTTGAAGCCGGGATGATATCAGTCAGTGGTGAGACAGTAAGTTTTGCATGTTTGTATAATTATTATCCTATCTTTGTTTATACTGAATCGATGCATAGTATGAATTTTACCACTGAGCCGAGAGACGGTGCTCACCCCTTTGTTTTTCAGGTTGATCGAGCTGGCGGCGGACACGAGAGGACGGGCGTGGTCGTCTTTAATTATATTTATATTTTCTGTAAACTCTATTGGAATTTGTATTCAATTTTGAACGTTTGAATTACAAATTGATTAACTGAAACATGTTTATTTTAAAACATTTATTTATGTTCGGAATGTCTTTATAGAAATAATAGCTTTTGTAATGTCAGTCGAAATTGAGATAGATTAAGTAATGCCCGTTACACAAATGTTTTTTTTAAAAAGATTTGCGAAAAATAAACTCTGGTTTTTAGAAAAATATTCGGTATTTTATCTTTTAAATTACGGGGCGTTACAGTATGGTATCAGAGCGGGTCTATGGTTCTGTAGACTTGCAAAATTTTTCAAAGTTAGAAAATTTATGAAATTTTTTTTTCAAAAAGTTTTAAGGTTTGACCACCCGCCCTCGTCGTGCCGCGCCGACTCCAAAGTAAGTATTATATGGCAATTCAGTTATGTAAGACAAAGTTACATAAGATGTTTCAGTTTCAGTTTGATATGACTATGCGATTCAGTTCCATTATGACAGAAATCATTTTTATGAATTAAGTAGTTATGTTTATTAAGTTCATGTATGAGTTTAGATAAGTCTCAGTGGATGAGGCATGTTTGCCTTTTTGTGACAATATGTATGACTCTGCACGAGTCTAAGATTGACTTTAGAATGGGGCTTAGGAATTTATCCTCCTTGATTTAAATTAGTTTGAACTTTAGTGGTTGAGTCTCGTGCTAAAGTTTCAACTTGTTCTATAGATATGGGGCCTCGTAGAGATCCTCAGCATCAACAGGCTCCACCCGCTCAGGGTGAAGATCACGGTCGTACGATTGAGCGGTTTCAAAACATGCGTCCTCCCACCTTTTCGGGAGTGGAGGGACCAGCAGCTTTGACAGAGTGGCTTCGTAAGCTGGAAAGGATCTTTAGCGTTCTCCGATGCTCAGACGCCCAACATATTGAGTGTGCCGAATACCAGATGGAGGGTGATGCCGCCGATTGGTGGATTGACTATTGGCTTATGAGGCCGGAGGCTGAGCGGACTGCCCTCACTTGGGTGAGGATGAAGGAGATTGTTACCGACAAATACTTTCCCAAGAGCTATCGTGACCGGAAGGAGCGAGAGTTCTATGACCTTAAGCAGGATGCCTCTACAGTCGATGAGTATGCTCGGGCTTTCACCCGTTTGAGTGCCTTTGCCTGGCACATGGTTGACACTGAGGGGAGAAAGGCCCGTAAGTTTAGAGACGGGCTTCGCCAGGACATTCGTGTTTTGGTGGCTAGTCACGGAGACCTTCCATTTGCAGAGACTGTTATCCGGGCCCAACAGATTGAGAGTTGCATGACTCCGGTTGCCCCTGTCCCTTCCTATTATCATGCCCAGCCTACTCAGTCAGCTATCGTTACTCAGCCACCTTCCGACTTGAGCAAGAGGAAGCGTGATGATCGACGTGACCAACAACGGAACAAGCGTGGAGCAGCAGATGGACATGGCGATCACCCTCCTATCCAAAATGTTCAGCCTATCCGCCAAGTGCCTGATGGGCCGCCGTAGTGTGGTAACTGTGGCAGAGCTCATGGAGGAGTGTGCTTGGCAGGCCAACAGATCTGCTACTACTGCAAGAAGCCAGGACATTTCTCTAAGCAGTGTCCAGAGCGCGGTCAACCACCAAACCAACAACCACAACAACAGCCTCAGCAAGACCAACTAAGACTTGGAGGAGGAGGAAGGGCACGTATCTACATGTTGGCCAAGAATGAGGATGACCCGAACCAAGATTGATCTGCGAGGGGAGGTGCAAAGATTATTGGAAGTAGTCGTCTAGTCCTGTTTATTTGCAATCTCTTGAAATTATTGTTCTTCTTAATTCTTTGTTTGGAGTTTCTGATTTGAGTATTTGTGTTTAGAACCTTGTATTCTTCTTCTTCGATTATAAGACCGAGTGCTTTCGTTGTTTTTACTTGTTTCCTAATTGTTTTCATTTGTGAAGTTAATGGAGTGTGTTCCTTAAGTACCTAAGCCAATAATTGGGACTTAATCTCTCAGTTGGGGAATGTCAGCGTATTTTGAAGGGACCATTTACTCGCCGTACTTCTCAATGACGTATTTGTTCATCTCGGGAAAGTTGAGCCACAGAAGCATTTGACAATTTTGTTCGAAGATCTTGAGTTAGTTTTGAGATTAGTTTTAGATTTCCGAGGACGGAAATCGTTTAAGGAGGATAGATTGTAACGCCCTGTTTTATTTTATTAAATTATAGCGTTTTATCGCTCGACTAACTTAGAATCTCGTTTGTGCCTTGTATGCCGAGTAATTTATTTATGCTTAATTGTGGATTTATCGCTTAATTGAATTATTATCTTAAGTAAATTATGTGATTATAAGATTTATTTTTCTAAGTGATTATGAACTTTATGATTATTTGCCTAAGTGACTAATTGACTATTTGCTTAAGTGATTAATTGACTATGTGTCTAAGTAATTATTTGATTATGTGCCTAAGTGATTTATTTGAGTATGTGCTTAAGTGATCTTTTTAATGGTCTAAATGTTAATTTAATTGCTTATGTGTTCAATTTTTATTTTATAACTAAGTGTCTAATTTTATTATGTGCCATTTTGTTTATTTGCTTAATTACTTGTACATATGTAAATATGATTGTGACCCTTAATGCTTTAGACTTTGAGCCCAAGCACTACTTAGGAATCTCGGCCCAATACAATAAATTTCTACTCCTTTGAGTTTGGCCCAATCATTTTTCATTAGTAGCAGCCATATACTTCTCAATGACTCGGTCTCTCTCTCTCTCTCTCTCTCTCTCTCGCTCCCTTCCTTCTCGATCTGCGTCGAGCCTATCTCAACAGTCTCCATGATCTCCGGTCCTTCCCCGAAATCCGGCAGCAATCCCTATCAGAACCCCTCACTCTCGGCCATTATCAGACCTCACACGCACCCATCAACCCTAATTCATCCCTTATTTAAGTTCAGCACCTCAATTCAGCCTTCTTCATTTTTATCTTTTTCTTCAAATTGAGAAGAACTCCCTTAATTGCCAGAGAAATTCGTGAGCTAGCGACCGTCGCATCAGACCTTCGGCCATCGTTGAGCGTCGCGACCAGAGAACCACCAGTTGACGTCGAGCTGCGATCCGATCTCCGAGCTCCGACCCCCAGTCCGACTGAGCCTCGATCTCCCGAACTCCGACCCCAGACCTTCAGTCGCGAGCAGCTCACGATCGAGAACGAGTCTTGGTACGTCTGAGGCTAGAACACGAACAACCACCAGATTTCCGGCGCGGTGGGCAAACCAGATACCAAGAGAAGGCCTCTGTTCATGGGAAAGAGCTTGCCCTGTGCGAAACTGAGAGTAGGCGATCTGCAACTGAAGAAGTTCCCGAGAGCCGACGTCTGAATCCAGATTTGAGCCACCGCAACCCAAAATCCAAATTCCGGTGACGAGGAGCAGCCAAGAGTCACCTTATTGCCGGCAATTGGAGCCGTCGGTCCCGACAAAGAGCAGAAAGCGGCGGTCACGAGCTACAGCAAAACCGAGCCCTCTTCAGTAGGTAATTGGTTGAACCTTATGACATTATCTTGGCCGAGATTGATGTGCTTTTAATGTGCCTAGTTTCAGTTCTAGGTAGAAGTTAAAATCATGTTACATCGTTACAGTTTATGAATGAAGAACTTGTTGTGCCGTGTTGTGTATAGAGGGTTAAGCCATGGTTATATATTGCGGTTTTGCGAATTCTCAGAATTTGTTATTATAAGTATATGTGTTAAAATGGTGTCATTTATGTGCCGAGATTTATGTTAAGTTTCAGTTTGAGAATGGTTTACCGTGCCTTGGATTTTGAAGAGAAATTGAAGCATGGTATTCAATGTGTTTGGCTTTTTTGAGACGAGCTCGTTGAGCCGTTGCTGTTGAGTTTTGGGACTGTATGTAGGTACTAAAGTGTGTTGTTGTCATGCCAATTTTATACTCACATTACAGTTGCTGAAAACATGTTAGGAAAGGTGTTAAGCATGTTGTTATGTTTAATTTTCTTTGCCTTGTTTTAAGTTTTGTGACTTGGAGTTAATCTTCTTGTTTTATTTTTTTTAGTGTTGTTGTTACTGTATATTGTTGTTTTGGTGCTGAGCTTGGTCGTAGAAGTGAGTGTTAAAAACAGGCTAAAAATTTCTTAAGTGAAAAGCAAATAAAGGGCATGATCACCATATGAATTATGACATGTTTTGATCAATTATTTTAGCTGGGTCTCTTGATGACTTGGATGCCATTTATATGTTGCTTTCCTGGGCTTCTAAGGATTTAAGATTCAACCCCAAATGATTGGTCTTGTGTGCTTTAGTTTTAGAGAAAAATGAAGGCATGTTTTTGAGTATTAACATGAGTTCAAGATCATTAGAGAAATAGTAAGTTTTAGTAAAGTTATGAGTCAGTAGAAGTTTTATCTGTCTAATTGTATGCGATGATTGCTATATCTAATTTAATTGTGTGTTTATTTGTACTTGCCTGTTCTATTTGCTAGTTTGTCGCCCCTTTAGTAATAAGATGTATAATTCGTAGATTTCGAGGAGTTGAATCTCGAGTGCTGTTTCGAGTGTCGTCATCTACTCTTCATCTGCACTTTTCCTCACATCATCAGTTATCAGGTGGGGGTTCTATACTATGGTTTATTCTTTATAAACATGCGGTAGTATAGTTTTTATATGCATGTGATTGTGGGCCGGTGGGCCTAATGTGTGATGTGAACTTTTACCATGGCGGCTTGAAATAAGAGTCACTTGGCCGGGTAAATTATCAGTTAAGTTATCTACTAGCGGGACTGGGTAATGCCAATGGCACTAGTAGAGTTATTTATTAGCGGGATCGGTTGATGCCGAATGCACTAGTAAGTAACCATACCGACGTTCATGAACATAGGTTAACGGCGTATAATAGCTAATTAGCCTGGTAAATTATGGAGGCTTGAAATAAGAGTCATTAGTCCGAATTTACCTGGAGGCTTGAAGCTGGGATGATATCAGTCAGTGGTGAGAAAATAAGTTTTGCATGTTTATATAATTATTATCCTATCTTTGTTTATACGGAATCGATGCATAGTATGAATTTTACCACTGAGCCGAGAGACGGTGCTCACCCCTTTGTTTTTCAGGTTGATCGAGCTGGCGGCGGACACGAGAGGACGGGCGTGGTCGTCTTTGATTATATTTATATTTTCTGTAAACTCTATTGGAATTTGTATTCAATTTTGAACGTTTGAATTACAAATTGATTAACTGAAACATGTTTATTTTAAAACATTTATTTATGTTCGGAATGTCTTGATAGAAATAATAGCTTTTGTAATGTCAGTCGAAATTGAGATAGATTAAGTAATGCCCGTTACACAAATGTTTTTTTTTTAAAAAGATTTGCGAAAAATAAACTCTGGTTTTTAGAAAAATATTCGGTATTTTATCTTTTAAATAACGGGGCGTTACATATAAGATATTGAATATTTATTATATAATAATAATATAATGTAATACATTATATTTTTGAACTTGTGAATATATGGACGCTACGTATTAATAAATACAATCAAATTTTGAAGATAATGTATATTATATTAATAAAATATAAACTTATAATACTTAAAATATAATAAAATGAGTTATATAATAATAAAAGAAAAATAAAGTAAAATAAAGTAAGATAGATTATTATAGTATAGTGCATTTAAATTAAATTATATTAAAATAAATTATTATATATATATATATTAATTCTAAAATTAATTATATAAATTTGGAAATATAAAATAATAATGATAAAATTAAATTAAAAAATATATTAGATTAAAGTGCACCGGTGAAAATTAAATAAGAATAAAATAATCTAACATAATAAAGTATAAAAATAAAAATCTATTTATTTTATTTATTTTACCACTTTTTATAAGTAAATATATTATTTATTATATTGTCATATATTTTATTGTATCAGATAATATAAGGTAATATAATATGAGATAATATGTTTTTTATAAAATGATATAATATAAGATAATATATAATATATAATTTATTAATTATTATATTGTATTAGCTTATGTTTCTTTTATTATAAAATATAATATTATATAATGTAATACATTATAATATTATTATAATACAATAAATATTCATTATCTTATATTTATTATCTTATAAGATAATATAATATAAGATAGAAAATATAATAAATGAAATAGTAAAATGAAATTAAATAAATATTTTATAGGCTTAATTGCTAATAAAACCATGATCTTTTCGTAAATTGCAATTATATGCATCATTTTTAAACTCAGCAGCCATGTCAGCAGTCAAAGCCCGAAACTGAGTCCGGTGCATACAATTGCCAAAAATTATAAAAGTGGTGTATATATTTGCCAGGTTTAAAAGTGATGCATATAATTGCAATTTTAAAAAAAGTCATGGATTTATTAGCAATTAAGCCTTTATAAAATATATATATTATCTCCAACCAATTATAATGTTACACATGTCAAATTATACTAAAATTGACATTCACCTTTGGAGACAAAATTTTGTAGTTCTCTTTCTCCATGTAATCTCTAAATGGACTATATACCATTGGAGATGCTCTTAGGGGGCTTGAATCTGGTCAAAATGAAAAGAAATAGTACTTGACTGAGATTTAGTTTAGGCAAAATTAAGGTAAGATTTTCCTTTTCACTTTCCTACTCCTCTTTCATTTATTATTGGGATAATTTTTATTAGGTTAATGATTATGGAAATTAAAATTAGATAAATAAATTTAGGAAATTAAAAATACGGGACATCTACAAAATATAATTTTTGGGAGAAATTTTAGAAATGATTTTCAAGATTAAAAACATTAGTCGAGCTTATAGGAATGCAAAATGTGTTATGCTTTCTATTAAAGAAAATGGAGCGCTATAGTCTGCCTTGCACGTGAAGTCCACGCGAACTGCTACTGGTCCGCTCTCTACACCTACGCACGTAAGCCCTAAGCTTGCCAGGTCCACGTTCACCAGACCTAAGCCCGTCTGCGGGCCTTCCTAGTGCATGCGCCCACGCCTCGCCTGTGCGCGATAATGTAGGTGTTAAGCGCACGTGCCCATTCTCGCGCGCCCCTTCCTGTTCGCTCCTGCGAACACTTTCACTCAGGTCACAAGTTCCCGCAATGTCCACAAACGCGTTTGCCTAGCACGTGAGTGTTATCTCCCATCTCGCTGGCACTGCCTAAGTGCTGTGTTTTGCACTGTCTTGCACGGTCCTCGCGCGTTGTCTCCCTCCTGCTCACGCGGCCTTGCTTGCTCCCTCGCACTGCCATGCTTGCATCGGCTCGCATCGCCTTCCCTATGCTAGCGCGCTCCTTCTCCAATCTCGCGTACGCACGTCTCCATGTCCAATTGCGAGTTTTTTTGCACCGTGGTCTTTCCGATTTGTCTCAGCCCTCGATCCTTCTCGTCCAATGGCGTCCTAAATTCCACCTTCATCACCAAGGTATGGCATCCTCTTTTGTATTGTCCCGCCCTTCTATTATGTTATGAAGGCGAGGACCTCCACCGTGATCGTCTCTCGTCCAAGGATGATTTTGGGTTGCGGTCATCGAATTGTGCCGAGGAAAGAGTGGCAACGAGCCTCCAGGTGTTCTTCCAGTGGTGTTGAGCTGCCCTTTGGTCGGGATTTGATTAGCCATCATTTTGATAGAGAATAAATGTCTTTAATTAAATTTAGTTTTTATTTTCTTTTATTTAATTATTATTAATGAAATTCTACATTTGTTAAAAAATTTGTTTAATTATTACTTTATTAGAATCTTTGTCTTGTTGGACAAGCTAGAAATTTAGGGTTAGAGGATGATATAGCCATATGAAGACATACCGGCCCAAAGATTCTATACTCGACTGGAAAATAGCCGACTCCGCCAACACATCGGCATACCTCAGATGATGTGCTCACGTCGACTTTGCCTGAGTCGACCTTTCCTAAATAAAGGTTCGAGATGGTACTCCCGTAAAGGTCGACCTACTGAGGTCGACTTTATCCAGTCGACTCCCTGGTAGTCGACGTCCATTTGAGAATTGGCAAGGGCAGGACCTCCGAATAACTGGAGCTTGAGTCGACTCATCGATACTCGACGTCGACTCCTCATATCTCGAGGCGTAAAGCATACAGTCGACTCCACATACTTTATACCTTCCTTAGAACCTCTTGTTCCCTTATGGATAAGAAGGAATCTAGAGATGACTTAGCAAAGAGGGGAGACGAATCGGCCAGGGCAATTTGGACCTTTTAGGTCCACCGACTTGGGGTATTTCGGGCATCTCAGTTAAATTTTCCCTCCTATATAAAGGAGAAGAGGTAGCCCCAAAACCCTAACTCCCATTCATTCTATACTCTCCTCTTCTGCTGCTGCTCTCTCAGAGCAGCCTCTCCTCATCTCTCTCACATACTTACTTGATCGTCGAAGGCTCTATGCCGGAAACACTTCCGGCGTTGAGTTTTTGCAGGTATTCTCGCGGTCTAACAACGGTTTGAAGGCAATTCAGGAAGATCTGGGCTCGTTTCCACCGGTTCGCTCTAGATCTGAGAGAAGACCCATCATTTTGGTGCCGTCTGTGGGGAGTTTTTGAGGAAATTAAGAGATTTGCACCTAGCTCTGATATGTCTCTAATGGCTGAGAAGGAAGGTTTGCAGAGAAACTTGAACGAGAATTTTAGGGGGGCTTGGACGGATAGGAGACCATCATCTCTCTCCGCCCCTAGACCTCCGGTGATGCAGGTGTTGAGTTTACCACCGTATGGAGGACTTCCACCTCCGGGAGTGAATCTCGGTAGAGAAACGCCCATTACCCCGCCCGGAGTGAAGGTACCGGTGCTGACCTCAGCAGGAGCAAGTCAAAACCCCAATCCAAGTGGAGGAAGGGAGAAAACGGAGATATCTCGACGTATGGGAAAACAGACCCAAGGGGAGCCAAAACAAGCACTTGTACGACATCATGTCGAAGAGCAAACGGTGACAATGACGAGAGGAGAAATGCAAAAGATGATAGCAGAAGCAGTGGCAGCTCAACTGAAGCAGGCTAAGGTTAAACAACCCAATGTCGAGCAGCCCAGGTCGAGCCATTGAGGATCGAACAGCCGAATGTCGAGCGCCAACAACAGGCACAGTCCAATGAGAGGCCGAACAGGCTGGCGGAAGAGGAAGCATCCTCCATCAGGACGGTTATCCCACAAACGAGAGACGAGACACTGGAGTAGTTGCTGGCCCAAGTTCGCGATTTACATGCTCGGGTCGAGGGGAGAAAAACTGGTGGCTCGAGGGGACATCCATTCTCGCAGCACATTCTCGATGCTGACCTACCGCAGGGTTTTCGTGATCTAAACATAAGTTACGACGGATCGACCGATCCATCTCGACACATGAGGAGCTTCGAGAATATGGCAGTGCTCCATCGTTATAATGACCCAGTACAGTGTCGAGCTTTTTTGACAACCTTGCGAGGTTCTGCCCAGGATTGGTTCCATCAGCTACCATCGGGAGCCATCAAGGACTTTGATGGATTTAGCTATAGCTTTCTCAACCAATTCGCAAGTGTCAAACCACAAGAGAAGTCGCATCTAACTTTGATGGGCATACAACAGAAAGAAGGCGAGTCACTGCGAGATTATGTGGCAAGATACACACGGGCATGCGTCGAGGTGCCCAGGGCATCGGAGAAAATAAAGGAGGGAGGCTTGACTCGAGGGTTGCTACCAGGTTTGTGCAGGAATTCTTTGGCAAAGCATCTGTGTAGAACGTTCGATGAGGTATTGGGGAGATGTGCGAAGTACATGAATGTCGAGGAGGCCGAGGCCGACTTCCTGCAAACGGCTAAGGCAATCAAAACTGACTCTCGGGACGAGAAGAGAGAGAAGAAGATATCCTCGACTGGGGAGAGAAAGGGGTCCCACGAGCTGAAAGAGAAGGGCGACCTAGTAACTGGAGGCCGACTCATTACACTCCTCTGGCAGCCCCTCAAGCCAGGATTCTGGAGGTCATGGAAAGGCAGATTCACGACAATGTGGTGAGATGGCCTAAGACGAGGAATGATGGACCGATGAAGCCTAAAAGCAATCTGTACTGTCGATTCCACAAAGATTATGCGCATAATACCGACGATTACAGACACCTCAAAGACAAGATCGAGAGGTTGATAAAGGTCGGCCATTTGAAAGAATTCATATATAAAGATCACGAGAAGACGAGCCGAAGGAGAGAAAGGAGTAAAAGTCCTCGCAAGAGGGCGAGATCACCTGAGAAGGAGGAGCTTCCCCTGAAGAGGGGAATAATTCATATGATCTTCGGTGGGTCGACTGACGGAGATTCAAATCGAGCAAGAAAAGCATATGCTCGAGGGAAACACGCTAAGGTCGAGGTACAACAAGTCGAAGAGGGGGGCCCAGTGATGAATTCTGGGCCAGCGGATGTAGGAGAGGTCGAAAGGCCCCACAATGACGCCCTGATGATAACCGCCCAGGTGTCGGGCTATGAGGTGCAAAGGATCTTTGTCAACACGGGGAGCTCAGTAAATGTAATTTTCTACGACTGCCTCAAAAAGATGGACCTCAACATCGAGCTGGCACCCCTACACATATCCCTATTTGGGTTCAACGGTTCAGAGGTCGCTTCCTTATAAGAGACCACTTTCGCTGTCGTCCTAGGGGATGGGGACTTGAGGAAGGTGAAGATGATAAGATTCGTAGTAGTCGAGTTGTCCTACAACGTGATCCTCGGGAGACCGGCATTGAACGCGTTCCAAGCTGTGGTGTCGACTTACCACATGAAGTTGAAATTTCCGATTGGAGATCTAGTAAGAGAAGCTCGAGGAGATCAGAAGCTATCCAGAGCTTGTTACCAGATAGCAGTGAAAGCAAACCAACGAGCGGAGGTAAGGGAAGGAAACAAGCCAATGTCGAGTGAAAAAAGGCCAACAAATAGGAACCTCGAGCCACATGGGGAGTTGATGGAGATACAAATTGGAGAAACGGAGGATCATACAACCATGGTCGGGAAGGAACTGGAGGACGAGTTGCGAGGCCAGCTTATCGCACTGTTGAAAGAATACAGGGACGTATTCGCCTTCACCTTAGAGGAATTGGCGGGGATCGACCCTGATACCATGGAGCACAAACTCAATATCGACCCCCTTAAAAAGCCAGTCAAGCAACGACTTAGGAACCATGGTGCGGAGATCGACAAAGCCATCAAAGTCGAGGTGGATAAGTTGCTGCGAGCAGGACACATAAAAGAAATACAATTCCCCGAGTGGATATCCAACACTGTGATGGTGAGGATGGCATTGAACAAATGGCGCATGTGTATCGACTTCCATGACTTAAACATGGCGTGCCCGAAAGATCATTATCCATTGCCAAGAATCGATCAATTGGTCGACTCCACAGCTGGTTGCGAATTGTTGAGCATGATGGACGCTTCCCAAGGGTATCACCAAATCCCATTGGCCCAGAAGATTAGAGTAAGGTGAGTTTCGTAACAAGTAAGGGGACGTATTGCTATGTCGTCATGACCTTTGGACTTAAGAACGCTGGGGCCACTTACCAACGATTGATGGATCGTATGTTCAAATCTCAAATCGGGCGAAATATGGAAGTATATGTCGATGAAATCCTTGTTAAGAGCAAATCTTCAGCTTCTCACCCGGACGATCTAAGGGAAACGTTTAAAACCCTCTGAGCGTTCGGGATGAAGCTAAATCCAAGCAAATGCGCCTTCGGCCTTGAGGGCAGGTCAATTTCTTGGATACATGGTAACTGAGAAAGGAATTGAGGTAAACAAATACAAGGTGAAAGCAATACTCGACATGGCCCCGCCGAGGAATATCAGAGAAGTACAAGTCTTGACAGGTCAAATTGCTGGTCTCAGCAGGTTCATCGCTCGAGCCGCGCAGAAGAGTTTCCCATTCTTTAAGTTGCTTAAGAAGAAGATGACCTTCCAGTGGAATGACGAGGCGCAAATGCATTTGAAAAACTGAAGGAATTCTTGAGTAGCTACCCATATTAACAAAGCCCGAGCCAGGTGACGAGCTGGTGTTGTACATCTCAGTCAGAGCGGTCTCTTTAAGCTCAATATTGCTGCGAGAGGGAGGAGGGACCCAACAACCGATTTATTATACCAGTCGAGTACTCCAAGGTGCGGAGACAAGGTATTCAGAGGTCGAGAAGGCCGCTTTAACATTGGTGGTGACGGCTCGAAAGCTAAGGCCGTATTTTCTAAATCACATGATAGTGGTGAGGATGAACTTCCCACTCGGAGAAACCTTGAGTCAACCCACTGTCTCGGGTCAGCTCGTGAAGTGGGCAGTCGAGTTGAGTGAATACTCCATCAGATACGAACCCAGACGAGCTATAAAGGCTCAAGCCTTGGCGGACTTTATCCAATAAGGCATTAAGAGAGAAAAAAAAAAGTAGATCCTGCATGTCGATGGGTCCTCGGTAGCTAAAGGGTCGGGTATAAGAGTCATCCTCGTGTCCCCCGAGGGCAAACAACTCGACTTCGCTATTGGAATGGGGTTAAAGGCCTCGAATAATGAGGCTGAATACGAGGCATTAATCAAAGGAATCCAACTCGCGATGGGTGGTGGAGCAACAGAAATCACGGCACATTCGGACTCACAACTTGTCGTAGGGCAAGTGTTGGGGAACTGCGAGATAAAGGAAGATAGAATGATGAAATATGCCGAAGAGATTCAAAGTCTCGTACTGAGCTTGGAAAAATTTGAATTGACACAAATCTCGCGGGAAGAGAACAAGCGAGCGGATTGGCTCGCGAGAATTGCTAGTTTCAACGAGGGAAAAATGGGGGGTCATATTACCACGATGCATTTAGAAAGAAGCGTTTTGGGCGAAACAATGGAAGTCGACGAGAAGGGTGATTGGAGAAAGTCGATTCACGAACTCTTACAGGGGCAAGTGCCCTTGGGAGACAAACAAGAAGCCGAAAAAGTCGCCCATTATCTGAGTAAATATTTCGAAGTCGATGGGGTGTTGTACAGAAAGTCACATGTCGGGCCCCATTTGAGATGCGTTTCAGAAGACGAGGGAAGTTATGTCTTGTGGGAAATTCACAAAGGATGTTGTGGAGTTCATGTCGGATCTCGAGCCTTGTGATAGGGAGTATGCGAAGCTCTCCGTACAAAGTAAAGAAGATCCATTGGAAATAAACGGGGGACCGATCACGAGGGCAAGGGCTAAGAAAATGAAGGAAGCCTTGAGTGTTCTTATTGCTGAATTTCAAAAGGAGTCGAACCAAATCCCGATGGAAGGCAAATTGATGAATATTCTTCAAGTTGATGGGCCAGATTGTTCGCATAAAGATTGATCAATGGATTGAAGACTAAATTTCATCCATGTCATGAAGCCCAACTGGAGGAGAGGTTGAGGAAATTCAGATGATCGAGGGATGCGAGGATAGAAAGTTCAGAATTGGGAAGGATCTGGAGGAGCCCATTCGGTCGAGGCTAATTGACTTGGTA